>VBSM01000361.1:71629788-71660095 GCA_008086735.1 Cheirogaleus medius | reverse complement strand
AAAAAAAAAAAAGAACATTTCAGATTTTGGATTTTCATATTTGGAATGCTCAACCGGTAAGTATAATATAATATTTCAAAATCTTCAAAAATCCAAAATCTGAAATACTTCTGGTCCTAAGCATTTTCGATAAGGGACACTCAACCTGTATAGTTGTTATGATAGTCAATTTAATGTGTCAACTTGAATGGGCCATGGGGTGCCCATATATTTGTTTAAACATTATTCTGGGCATCTGTGAGGGTACTTCTGGATAAGAGTAACATTTGAATCAGTAGACAAAGTAAAGTAGATTTCCCTGCCAATATGAATGGGCCTCATTTAATTCACTGAAACCCTTACTACCACAAAAGGCAGGGGGAAAGAGAATTTTCTCTCTTTGCCTGGCAGTCTCTGAGCTGGGACATCAGTCTTCTCCTGCCTTTGAATTGGACTTGGACTGTAACTACATTATAGGCTCTTTTGGTTCTCAGGCCTTTGGATTTGAACTTGACCTATACTATCAGCTGTCTTGTATCTCAAGCTTGCTCACTGCAGATCCTGTGACTTCTTAGCCTTGATAACTGTATGAACTAACTTCTTCTAATAAATTGCTTTTTATGTATATACATATATTTATATATCCATCCTATTGGTTCTGTTTCTGGAGAACCTAGACTAATACAACTTTCCTGGATACACTTTTAAGAATTTAGAGGAATTATTTACTCATTTCTCCTTTTAAGTTTAGGATGTTTGGAAATACTTATCATTGGAGAGTCAGAATAATTTGTGGAGAGTTGAATTGATTGCATCACAACTGTTATATTTGTTATAGAGACATAGCTATATTGATGCAGGTATTAATACATAGAAAATGCCTGCCCCCTTGCTTTGCAAAACTAGTCAGGTACAGAGATAGCAGTCAGTACATAGAATGAATTGTAGGAAAGATGTATCTATTCCTTTATACTTCAATATAGGAATTAAAGCTCCTTGTAACACTTTCTAATTATCAACTCTTTCTTTCACAGAACATAAGCAGAACACCCCTTAAAGAGCTGACTGAAGAGTCATCAAAGTCATTTTTAGGTAATCAGTATTGTGAAAGAGAATAAAAGCTGTCCACTCATTCCTCTTCTTCCTAAGATCATAGTTAGATTCCATTTCTCAAACCTCCCTTAGCATAATGAGTGTCCACCTGTCTGAGTTCTAACCAGTGGAATTCTAAAAGGAACAATGTGTACTACTTCCAGGTCTGGTCCATAGAAATCTATCACATGTGATACTCTCTGTTTTTCACCTTACAGGGGAAAAGAATAGAATTGAGAAAAGTGACATTGGAAGCCACATGGAGAAGACAGCAGGGTAAGAAGGTAGAAGGAATATGAGCCACTGAATCAGAATGAGCAGTACCATCCTCAGATCAAAAACCTCACTGGATTCCATGTGAGAGATGTATGAGCCAACGTACACATTTTGATTTGTTTATTATAGAAGCTATAATTAAATTAAGTAACTGTCTTACACTCACCCACATTTTAAAATTCCAATTGATGAAGGGCCTTCAAAATGCAGTTGACATTTGGCCATAGAAATACACTGTTATTAATTCTGCATCAAATGGCATCCCAGGATAAATCCAAGGAAGCATTCCTCTTGTGAATTTATTGTGGCTTCTCTGATTGCAGATGAGAAGAAAACCAAACCCATTAAAAAAGCTCCTCAGAATAAAGGATAAATAGTATTTTAATTTCTAGAGCAATCTTAAAGAATAGAACAAGAATGTTATCTGTGGATGAGATAGAAGAATCACTCACCTACAAGATTCTGGCACCAGAATTTTAAAATATAAGAAAAGGAAAATAACACCTTAAAGTGATATTTCAAAAGATTTTAATTAAGTGCCCATGAGATAACATTTATGATGGTGAAATGGCTAGACATTTGAAAGATAACTATGCCAATTTTATTAATATCTATAGGAAACCCTAATGCCACTTGGATACTAAACTAGCTTTAATTTGAAGACAGTGAAAAAATGAGGTTCTGCTGGGAAAGGATACAAAGGATACAACAGGATGCATTTACATTGTTGCTGAAAAGAATAAGAAAGAACCTGATTTACTCATCTTTTTGTTCTCTAGTTCAGGATATGTCTAAACATAGCCAGTAAAATGAAATGCAGAATAGCTCGTATGCTTTGTTCACTTTTTTAGTAGATAATTACTTTTTGTCCATTCATCAGTATCTCAATGACTCAGCCTCCTCCCAAAAAGTGTGATTTGCTTCTTTCCCTTGTGTTACTTCAATTATTTAGCTATTTGAAGCAAAATAACAACCACTTTGTCAGTGGTTGAATGCAGAAATATTAAATTTTATTGATAACTACTAATACTATTCACTTTATTCAATTCAGTAAATACATGTTAAATAACTCCAGACCACTCATTTCTTTATTTTATATTTCATTAAGGTGGATAACTTCCTCCTACAACTAGACACTTTTAACAGATTTAGCTGCTTATCAAAGGAAATGAACAGCAATTTTAACACAAGAAAAAATATAGTGATTATATATGCATATATAGATGTGTATATGTACAGGATTAATCTAAATCATTATCAAGGGTTATATAATCCTTAGCCTGCTTGCTGAACTGAACATTATGTATAGCTTTTACGTGCCTATTGTCCACTTTTGAGAAAGACACACAACACCCTACTTTTGGGAACTAAACCTCTCAGCCAGACCACATTCTCACACCAGCAAACAAAGTAACTTTAGGATTTTCACTCATTTTGTTTTAGGTTAAATAATAACTGAAAGGAAGCACACTTAGCTCAAACAGCTATGCATGTGATAGAAAAAAATGTCACTTATTTTACACACTGCCCTTGTCACTGTTTCTCAATATGGTTCTGCCTGTGCATGCAAAATGTGGCTAAATGCTCCTACCTCCAGGCTGTCTGAATGAATACAGTTCATGAATTGTTGTTTTCATTTTCAAAAAAATAGACATTGTTTCAACTCCCTCCCATCAATGCACCCTAGTGCTGCTTTAACTTTAAAAGGTAGCTTATAAGCAAGAGGTTTCTGCTATTGTCCACAGCATTCTAAATCTGAAAACTAACAGCAGCCTAACAACCATTACAAAGAACACTGTTATAAAGCACAGATTCCTTTTGTTTTATTATAAGTTCCTAATTCAGTCAATATCTCACTGAGTTCTTTTCTATACTCTCCCTTAACCACCTTAACCTCCCGTAACACACACACACACACAAACACACACACATGCATGCATATACACACTCACGCACGTGCAATTTCAAAGCTGTCAGAAATTACAGGTAGTATTTGGAGGACTGATCAAGCTAATGCTAGACTGAAGATAATGGAGCTCCTCACCCGCCAGCCTTGGACAGTGATGTTCCAAGTCATTAGCATGTCCTCTGTTTTTGGCAAGATTCCTTAGGTAGGACATGGCTTCCAAACAGTCAGAGCCAGAATTTGTAGAAGCTGGACTTTTTGCCTTCCACATGAATAATCAGAGCTCTCAGGGCTAGCAGATTGTTAGCTGCTGGTAATGCTAGGCCCTTGAGTCAAATGAAAGGGCCAGTGAATTGATTACATTTTCTTTATTATGTCACAAGTCCTACTTATTAAGGGCTCTTACAAATCTGGCACCATTTTAGGCATTTTGCAGTGGCCCTACATCTGAGTCTTATGTAGCAATTCAAAGAGCTATTCAATCCTTTGTTACAGCCAAACTCCTTGCCAGAAAGCCATGCCTTGAGTACATTATGAACTTTTTTGGCAGATGGAGTTTGGGGATTCCTGTAAAATTGTGGAAGCAAAAGCACAGAGACATAGCAGGACAAAGCTAAAGGGGAATGACAAATAAATATATCCAAAGGGTAACAAAAACACAGGTAGAGTTAGGATAAGTTAAAAAAAATTATAAATTGGGAGATTCTGGATTCATAAAAAAGTTTGAGTTTTTCATTAATAAAGAGTTTTAAGGATATTTTACAAGACAAAATAGAGCAACAGCAATAAAAAATATTAAAAGCAGATAACATCATTTTACTGTAAATTCAGAATCTAAGCTGTTGCAGGTATTTCCAAACATTTCATGTTTTAATTGGCTTCCCAGGCAGATATCTCAGTCTACCAGTCACATTCACTTAATCTTGTATTGATTTTCTAAGAAACTTCCTGTTTCTATGACTACACTAATCAATTAACTTCTTGTGAGTAGCAAGACAATTTTCTCTTTCTCTTTTATTTTTATTTCTTTCCAAATGAAGCCTGAATAGTTGCTTTCCACAAAAATAACTAATGTTGCCTCTTACTCATCACGGAACTACATTATGTTGGTAAAAATGGTTGATGTCTTTCATATTTGAAAACATTTGGAGATTCTGCACTGAGAAAGCATATAGACTTGCCTTGCAACAATATTATAAATGGCTTATCAATTTGTGGTTGGAGTGATGAAAGTCCTCTTTGGCTATCAGCAAAGAGGTTTCCCCTTGGCCTGTATGCTCTATCACAGAGGACTGGGAGGCTGGTGGACACTTAAAAAAGCAGCTCACTGAGAAAAAGAAAATAGTCTGCTACTTGGTGTCAAAAAAGCACAAAGCTACAATCCAACCATTTGTGACTTCTTTAGTTAGAATAACACTGTACACTGTCTATCCTAATAAATAAATTTCATCTATATTAAAATGTCAGGATTTGGAGATGGGGAGATGGTTACTTTAACCTGAGCCTACTGACTTTTTCTTAGGGACAAACCTGGAAATAATAGAAACAACAATATTCAGGAAAGGGCTTGATCTTTGGAGTCAGACATCCTGGACACAAGTGTTGAGTCAGCTTAGGAAATTTAGTTAAGCATCTTTCAAAATCCCTGAAGTTTCATTTCCTGCCCTTTAAAATGAGAATATTATAATTACCCCAGTGAGGTTTTGGGGTTCTCTAGGTATAACTTCTCCTTCCTTTAATTCAAGTCCATTCTTCTACCAAAAGACCTTTCCAAAACAGAAAAGTGATTAGGGTACTTTCCTTTCCCACACCTCCCTATGCCTGGAGAGCATAGAACAAACCCCATAGTACACAGCCTTTTGTCCCATAGAGTCAGGTTTCAGCCTCCCTTTCCAGGCTTATCTCTGGTTATTCTCCTCACTGTATTTCTCATTCTAGCCATGTCAAAACAGATGCATCATGTACTTTCAACCCCCTATAGCTATGTGTTTGTTCTAAGTACTTCCCCAATGTTCCCCTGACCAATACACCCTTCCTGTTCTTGTCCACTTAGCAAATTCTTGCTCAACCCTCAAAGCCAAGGATATCTCCAAAAATACCACCTTTCTAGCTGTGCCTGGAGTTTATCCCAAAAGAAACAAAGATTAAATTTCATCAGGCGAAACAATCTCATTTGTTCTTTGGCTTCCAACATGAAAACACATTTTATTTGGTATCCAACATGAAAATAGCTAGATGCTATTTAACTACAAAGGAGTGACAGGAAAAAAAAATGCAGTCTGTGTATCTATAACCTGAGCAACAAAAGAAAAATATGGTATTATTCAGATTCCCAAAGTCAATCAACTTTAATTTATCACAGTTTATATAGTCAGTGAGTTGTAAGAGAAGCAGCACACATCCAAAAGAATACGCCACCTGAAAAATGAGCTGATCCACATAAATTACTTTAATCATTGATATCACCTGCTAGGTGCAAGATGTATAATTTCTAATATAATTACACTTTAAAATTGGTATAAATGAGTAGATTGTGATTCAAACAAGTTTAGTAATCTGCTCAAGTATTTCATATGTGGCAGGGTTGCCATCCAAATCCAGGTCTGTGTGCCTCTATAACCCATTCTATTTCCACTCTTCCACATCATTTCCCAATTGACCTTATAGTGTGATTATACATGGACCTAGAGTAATGGTCCATGTGTCTTTATACAATGTATCAGATGCTATCTCTAGTCAGGTCACTCAAAATACTCTTTTGCTTAAGGAAAAAGGAGATTGGTGATGTGAATAGACAGTTTACACAGCCAACTCAAGAGGAAGAGAGACAGGCCCTCTTCAAATCACAGTTACGTTACATTTATAATGCACATCATAAAAGTAATTTTCCTCTCTGACATTACACCTACTGAGAGCTTTTTTTATTTTTGGTCCAAATTCCTAGAAAATTTTTATGTTTGCCTAAATAAAATTAACATTATAGAACAATTATAGCATAAGATATCACTGAATTATTAAAAATATTCTCATCTCTTCATTTCCCTAACTGGATTAACTGGAAGGGATTTGTTATTGTTGTAGTGATGGTGGTCTCTTGGCGATGGTGGTGGTTGTGTTTAGCAACCTAAAATTGTGTAAGCATCTTTACTTCAAATATTTGCAGTCTTATGTAAATCTTTAAAAAAATGTTTATTCATATTCTGGATGAAACATATAGCAATGCACAATGTGATGTTTCTCACAGAGAAAATGCAAAGTAAAACAGAGATTTGATTTAAAGTCAGAAAATGTTACTTCAATATGAGGCTAAATATGAGATCACGCATGTCACAACGGAATATTTTTTAGCAATCCTATATTCCAATTTAGAATTACTATTGCTTTTTTTATTGCTTCGTGGCCTTTTGGCTAAGATCAAATGTATAATTACCATTGCTTTTAGAAACATACATAGACACAGATATAGCTTATACTGCATTAAAAAATCAATTTGAACTGGAGGAAAATTGAGTTTAAAGGTTACTAACATGTCAAATTAATTTCCAGGAAGAGGTCTCTTATTTTAAATGACTTCCTAACTGGGAATCAGGAGGAATGAACCCTGCCTACTCAGTCTGTGTTCTGGGAAAAAGAAAAAAGAAACTGAGGCATTTATGGGGAATAGAGAGAGGGCAGATTTCTATGTGCAGCCAGCACAGGTCCCTGCGGTGAGGGAGCATCATTTCCCTCTCTAGATACGAATATGGAGGTTTAACCTGACTGTAGCTCCTGCCATGCTCACACTTTGCACTTAAAGAAGTTCTGACAGTGGCAGGGTTAATGACTAAGTTCCCAAACATTGCTGAATTGTCAGTTTGTTCTCCTGCAATGACTTATCACATTATTATTAAATGACTCCATAAACTATGTCAGCTAGAAAATAGCAAGGTACTGAATCTATCCTTGAGACATGTCTTTTGTTTGTTTGTTTTTAATTTCTTGGGACTAACATGAATTCTCCAGTCCTTCATGAATCTGAAGGCCTAGCTTACCCAAGAGCAAAGAGAAGACACAGGTTAAATAGGGATAACAATTATAAAAGACTAGCTTGCCATTCTGTGTTAAGTAACATAGTTGTTGGAAGCCAGTTTTCTTCACAAACTGAACACTTTATTTATTGCTGGCAATAGGGTAGAATTAGTACTGATTCTGCCTGATACACACATTTCCAAACATGCATTATCCTGTGTCCTCTCCCAACCCTTATTAACTGCCTCTGTGGAGTTAAAAAACAGTGTTGTTTAAGAGAAGATAGGCGCAAGACTGACTCACCAACAGCAAGTCAGGAAACCCTGTATGGGTAAGAAAGATCAGTGTATCTCATCCAGTCCAGAAGCAGACATCAAACCATGAATTCAATTTGTGTAAGATACCCTGCCATCTGGAGAAGTAGTCCATTTTTATGGAGTCAGCAGTCATCAATTTAGGCACATATAAATGCAGTCATAAATTACTATGGAGTAGAGATTTGGATAACTTTAGCTTATTCATAAAAAAATCTAACAACCTGACCTAATGAATGACAAAAATACAATTCATTATTTTAAAACAAGTTATATTTTTAGTGGTAAAAATTAGAAATGTTAACTGTTAACTTGCACCTAAAATACATGTTGGAAAAACAAAGAATAAATACTGAATAACATTACTCAAGAGTTAACTTGCAAATCTTTTTAAAAGCTTAAAATCAATTCCATAAATATTATACACAAAGTAGAATAAAGCAAAATACAGAGAAAGAGCAGAAGGACATCTTAGAAGTTAAAAAGAAATTGACAACAGCAGGTTTATGACATGCCACTAAATAATAATTCTTTTTCATTTTATAATTCCCAACCAGCTAAATATCATTCACTAGAAGATAGAGTATTCCTGTATAAATTCTATATGACAACCCTTCCAACCAAAAAACAAAACAAAACAAAAAACCAATTAAGTCTAAAGGTCAAAAGTAATTCGAAACAGTGACTTTTGTATCTTCAAGACCAAATAACATATTGACTGACTTTCCAATAGTGACATGAAGATATTGCTGATCATATCCCAAACTCACGAGGTTAAATGGAATATTGAAGCTGATATTTAGCTAATTAATTAATATATACAGAAAAGGAAAGAGAAACAAAAAATAAGCCTAAAGAAATGATCATTAAAATCCAAAAAAAGTTGCTTGTTCTGATTTTCAAGATTAAAAATCTCAGTTCCTTCCTTACCTATATTTATATTTAGACATCACATGTACTGTGCCAAGTATCACAAACTCTCATCTAACTATTAAAAGGCTTGACATTCTTCAGCTTTTCTTCTGTAATCCTTTGTTCAGTTAGTGTGTTAATGTTTGTGCTCAAAAACTATAAAAATTTTTGTTGTTATTCTGTAAGTAAGACATTTTGTTATCATAACACATTAGACAAGAAAAGTCAAGCATGGGAGACCAAAAAAATGGGTAATTTGTATATCCTTACCTGCAGGCCTTCAATAGCTAATCGCAGCATGCTTGGTGTAAGTTTAGAGGCTTGCTTGAAGGTGAAGTTACTCCAGTCTATGATCAAGACAAACCCATTCACCTGAAGCTCAGGATCTTCAATCATAGCTTCTAAAGAAAGCAAGATGGCACGCAAAATATCCACCAGTGTGTACCTATCAGCAACAGAAAAGTACTGAATTAAATCTAACCATCACTTTTATAAAAACCATAGAATGTTTTTTAGCACACTAAAAATTCCCTTTAAAATACCTCAAGAATCTTAAGGAAATGATTCTGTTCAAAAACCTTCTTTTAAGAAGAGGTTTACTTTATATGTGCTCCAGGGACACCATAGAATTTAACATGTATTCTACCCAAATACATGACAATGCTTTTGAAAATACTACAGTTCGTTTCATATTTTATAATCATTTAATTGACTTCAAGCTTTCCTATAATTTTCTAAAATTTCATTCAACTATCCCAAAACTAGGTATCATACTTTTAAATAGCGCAACAATGCCCTCTATAATACTGAAACTTCATATTTTCAAATTTGAAAAAAATTGACAACGAGATTTGAAGGAGTTTCATCAATAAACAAGAACACTGTACATGACAGCTATGGATAAAAGTTAATACAAATTACTTGTTTTGAGTCTGCATTGAAATAAAGAGGAAAGGTGGGAAAGATGGAAAAAGACAGAGAAATATAAACAAAGGGGGAAACAATTATGGAAATTTACCTATTATAATGCAAGTCATCCATATTTAGGAATTGGGTCTTTTTTTTCCTGCCTTGCACCTTAGCAGTGCCTGGCACATTCCAGAAACCCAACAAATGCCCTTTACGTTCCTATAAAAGGGGACTCCATTAGAGTGCAAAGACGCTGGTTGTATTAGATTAAGCCCCTTCCTCAATGAAGGCAATAAGAACAAAAATAAGGACCCCAATTTGAAAGGCATTTTAGAGGTAACCTTGTTAAAATTTGACAATGTAGGGACTAAAATTAGGGAAATGTAAAGGATGACACACAGATTCTAGCTTCAGAGCCTGAATAAATGGTAAAACCTTGAATCAACAGCAGTAATGCAAATATAAGATACTGTTGGAGATGGCTAGAAATATAGAGCTTTGAATAGAACCTACTTATTTGAGAATCATGCAGTATACCCAGAAAGATATATCAAGGAAACATCTGAACAAACAGATCCTAAACTCAGGAGAGAACTCAAAGCTGAAAATTCTGAAATCAAAAGCATACAGGCCTTAAGTTCAAGGAAGTGAAGGAAGTAATGCAATCAGAGCTGAGAGAAATATGAAATAATTATTCTAAAAAGAGAATCCTTAGAAATCCCAGCATTTTAAGAGGAGTCAGCAAATTTCTGGAAGATGTTAATTTCAATTTTTGTATAGCCACATTTTTAAGTTTTTTTCTCCTGAGACATTCAGGGGTAGATGTTAGGGAAAAGCTAGAGAAAGAGCTCAGAAAAGACATGGGTTGGGGAGAGGAATAGAAATCATCCCCATTTATTGGAAGTGATGGGCTCATCAGGGAGGCAGTATAAGACAGTGAGTATGTATGATGGAGTAGTTCCATTTTGCTTCTAAAAACATTTGAAGGTGAATAAAGAAAAGCACAGTAGTCTGGAAAGGGAAGAATACTTAACATTAAAACTTCAAACAATTTCTCTCGCTCAGGGTCTCATTTCGTCATCTGTAAAAGCAGTAGTTTGGAACAGCATCTTTTTTAGAGTCGTAGTATTAACCAAGCACAGGGTATGGTGTCAGAAGACTTAAAGATGAAATCTCTGCCCTGCCCCTCATTACCTGTGTGGTCTTGGATGTGTCAGTGATTCACAATTCTGAGGATCAGTTCCATTATCTGATAAAAAGGGAGAAATTATACTTATATCTCACTGCATCTCATTGGTGGTGGGAGAGTGGGGGTGGAGGTGGCAGAGCGTCAAAGAGATAGTTCATGTGAAGGATCTGCACAATTCTAGGTATACAGCAAGTGTTCAGTAAATGCTGGTTGAGTAAATGCTGCAAATATATACATAGTATAATTTTTGTTGTAATGGTAGCCATAGACATAGTGTACTAGGCAGGGTATAATCACAACTGAAGAATGTTTTACTTCAAAATTTAATGATAATCTTTAGGATAGCCTATTACTCTTATAAAAAGCAAGGATCCAAAGGTCTAGGGATAGGGCATAGAAAATTCTTCCTGAATATATAAGACAATAAAAATTTTGCAGAGCTCTATTATGTATTTGTTATTAAATCTGTCAAATATGTATGGTTGAATACCTTTATCTGTCACATTATGGCTGGCCTACCCTCATTTTAAACATAATGGCCTGACACACTGTTGTGAAATGAAACCTGTAGACCTAAACACATTGGAAAGCTGGAGCAGGAAGGCTTTATTTCTGTTGAAAATTTAGACCTCTACCCCACCAAAAAATCATTTTAATTTCTGAAATTCATAACAATATCATGGTAAAGAAAATTAGAAATTAGAAAATTCCAATTTAGAACATTCTCCTCATTATGAAGTTGATCATTCTTACATTAGCCATAGGAATACTGTGTAGCATGAACACCAAAATACCATCAAATGAAACTTAAATCTGAAATTATCTTTGAAAAGATGATGCATTTGTATATAGTGAAAATAAATTATGGCACCAGTAGGAACTGAAAACAAGAGGAAATTTGTTTTAAGTAACATACTTGAAATATGATTTTCCTAAACTGTGTCAAAATCAAAAGAAAAATGTATATACATATCATTATTCTGAAGCAAATAATATAAGGCAAATCTCAAAATCAGCAATGAGAAAAACAGTTTTGCAAAGTTTTCGAGAGTAATTCTAACCAATATTGTTTTAATTTAACACCTTGCTCCAAGAAGAAAATTAAATGATCTTTATATAAATCATAATTTATAAGTTTAACAAAAGAAACATCAAAAGATCCCAGCTAATTTTGTTCAAGGGGCAGGTCAAAACCACTCTTGACTTAACTCCAGTCCTCTGTCATCAAATGTGCCACATTATTATCATTAGCAGCTCAGCAGGCCATTCCTAAGCAGAACATTATTAGACAGGATCTCGCCAGAGTCTGTAAAATATCTTTCAAAGAAATGTATCATCTATAAATTTTATATCTTCAGGACTCCTACAATTATTCTCCTTTTAAAAATTATTTCAACTGTTACAATTTACACTACAATGTAGAGGTCACTACAATGAAATATTCCACATGTTCATGTTTGGAGTTTACACCCAAATTGTATGGGTACCACCATTGCTATTCTTCCCTTGTATATTAGAAGAAAGCCATAAATAACAAACTAGCACATTATTATAGCTCTTTACTCCTGAGTGCTCTTCCCAAAATAGCATTAAGTAAAACAGAAATTTGCAGAAAGAATATGATGTAGTAAGAAGAAATTGTGACACCAATAAGGAATTTTACAACTAACACCAGACTAAGTAGAGCACTACTTTTGAAAGGAGTCAAAGCAGCTATAACATGTAGACAATATTTGGAGAAGACTTTGGTATCCATAGTTCCTGTTTACTGCCTGTGCAATTAGACAGAAAACATTTCATCCCCACTGCCCTTACAGAGTAGGATATATGTTCGTGAATTAATAATTTGGGGCATATTATTTAACTTAAAGCCTTTTTAATGTAAAACTTTCAGCTATAACAAATACAAAATAAAAATGAGGAATCTTGATTATTTTTCTAATCTTAGCTTGCCCTTGCACCTTGAAGAAGTTACTGAACCTTCCTAAGCCTCCATTTCCTCTTTTAAAAATGAAGATAATAATAGCTACCTCATAGAGTAGAACATAAAATACTTAGTCCAGTGCATAGCACACCACCAAACAATAAATGTTAACTTCTAAGATTGCTACATTGTCTTTCATTCTTTATACAATCATATATTTTACACTTGCTTTTTATACTTTTCAACCATTTATTCTTGATAGAATTATTGTGAAGATAAAAATGAAATAAAACATGTAAAGCTTTTAACAGTACTTGACATATATAGAAACAACACATATTTTCTATAATCATTATTGAAAATCTTTCTTCTATTTGGTTCTGTGATGCTACATTGAACTTTTTTTCTTCCCACTTTTTTGGTCACTATATATCTTTCATCTTTGGTTCCACTCCCTGCTCCAATCACCCAAATGTAAAAATAGACTTTGGTTCCCTGCTCTCGTCATGTAGTATCTCACAGAGTTACTGAGTCATGCACTCATCCCTGGCCAAAACACTGGTGAATGTCCCATCTATACCCCCAGAGCAAGTATCACTCTTGAGCAACACCTTCATCTCTACGGTTGCCATCTGACATCAACACCTTGCTCACTGCTTATTACCTGAAGTATTTTATATTAATATAACTCATCTCAGTGCCTCACAAATTCACCTTCCTTCTGGGATTGCCTATATTAATCAATTATTAAAGACTCATTTTCAGATATTCCCTTTTCTTCTCTAAGTTTATTCAACAAGTCTCAAATATTTTTCTTTTCCTTTATATATTTATATGTCTTTGGCACCTAACCTCTCCTTTCCCAGCTTAACTGATTAATGTAATGGAGCTTCTCTTTCTTTTTCTTCCTCTCCTCTCTTTCTCTTTCAGAAATCTTGCATACCTTCTATTGTGAGATTAATCATCCTAAAACCTGCACATAACACTACTGCCCCACAATTCCCTTAATAATCATACTTCTTACCTTGCCTACCATGCACAGGTTCACCGCAGCGGTCAACGTCTTATCAAATCCATCCCCCAACAAACCAGTACACTCCTCTGCTTTCCCCTCACTTAAGTCTGTGGGAAACCCTCCTCTTCCTTTTCACTTTATCTGAGCTCTACCATTCTCTGAGCCCATCTCCAGCTTGCTCTGCTCTGTGAGATTGTCTCTATCTGCCAGAGACCCCGGTACCCGCTCCTACTCTAAAACGCTAGTGCACGTAACCATCAGTGTTTGTCCCGTGGTCCAGAAGTATATGCTTAACTTAATAACTGTATTTCACCGTTTGATACCACTTTCCATTTTTGGCACCCAACAAATATGCCCTGCACATTGTACGTGCACAATAACATATGTTAAAATCAAATTATTTCCCAAGGGCACAGATCACACTACTTTACTTTACCTATGAAGGTTATTTAAGTGCCATAATGGCATCATTTTTTAATTATACCATTCACTTAAGGGTTCCCTCTCAGCCCAAAGGGCAATACAAAACGCCTTCCTAGACCAGACAGAGGACAAGAACCTTGTCACGCAGCATTGCAGAGGGGCAGCACCCTGCCTGCAGCCAGGAGCCCCAACACTTGTTTTACAAGAAAAGTTAATAGTAGAAAATGAATTCTGAAAGTACTTTCGAAAAAATATTGAGCAAAATCAGGGAAGCTTTTTCTCTTGCCTCTGGCCATGTGGTGTTTTGGTGACTACCTAGCTTAGGCTTCTCCCCTGGGGTTCACAGCGTCTCCTCCTCTACCACAGTTTACAATAAGTGTAAAGATCAACTTCAACCACAAACAGGTCAGATCCTTCTACTTTCCAACCTTTCCAGCGTGACAGGGAAAAATTGGCATCTTGGCATCACATTGAGCAGCACAACAGCCAGCAATTTCCCTTTGTCACTAAATCAATCAGCCATTATTAAATTCTTCATTAAGGCTGCCCCCGCCCCTCAGTTTTCATTAAGCCACATTTTCTAATGTCTGAAGCACTTCATGTTAGAAAGGTGCTTGGGGGAGAGACAAAGGAGAAGAATTACTTTTATTAATGCCTCAAGATATCATTAGTACTAAAGCTGATGAACCCATGTAGGTGTTTTATATTACTGAGTGGTAATCATAACAATACTTCTATCTGGGTAATAGTTTAAGATTTCTGAAGCAATTTCAAATGCATTATCTTAATCTCAAAACAACTGCAATGTCTCTGAGCTGGCTTTGTTCCTAATATTTTACATATGAAGATACAGGGTCTCAGAGAAATTAAACAATTTGCCCAAAATCACCATTGGAAGGAAGAGAAGAGCCTGGATTAGACATCACATAGATCACTGTTCTTTCTGCTCCCTGCAGTACTTCATACCTAGAACAGAATTTGATGAATAGCTGTCTGCTTTTTAAGGGTAGCATAATATGTGTGTCAGAAGACAGGAGGAAGTCAATACCAACGTGGCACCATACCAGGCACTCCCCAGCCTGGCTGCAGTAGGGGGCTTTGGTGAAAAAAGAAAAACATTAAGACATCCATAGGAGTCAGAATGAGAAGCTGCAAAGTCTACAATCCCTGGAAGAAATATTAACTCTGAAATTTTCATCTGTCTGGCTTGTATCAATGAGCACAGAAGATTAGCTATCTAAGCCTTGCTTTAATTTTACAGCTGTGGGAATGTAGGTGAGTGAGAACAAGAGAGTCACAGGAAATGAAACATCTACAGGTAAATGTCTTTCTTTGGAAAAAATGTAAAAATTAAAAATTTGCATCTTTTGCCACCAAAAAAAAATTAAATAAAACAGAATTGCCCTGGAAAAATACAAACACATCAGAGAGGCAAATCTTCTTATCAGGGCCAAATACTCTAAGCAAATATCTGGTTAGTAAAGTCTTTGCCTTCAAAAAATTTATTCTTCCACCTTAACATTCTGTTCCTAATTATCTGTATTCTGGTATTTAATCAAGATTTTCTAAACCATAGATAGAATTATTTTTAATTAACAAAGCTTAATTTTTTTGATATATTTAATTGTCTTTCCCTAGATTTAGGTTGATAACTGTTTATAGACACAAAATGTGACTACTAATTCACTCATTAGTTGTGTGATCATGAGCAAAGCACTTACCTGCTGTAACACATACGACAGAATTGTTTTTAAATGAATGAATGAACGAATGAATGAATGCAAATGGAACAATGCAAGATTGAATTCAGTTAACCAAGGAGGCAGTGTTTTCTTTACACACCACTGAGTAGCCCACGGCTGCCCCTCCATCCTGAACTTGCAGCACCTCATTAATCACATGTGACCTCTTTGTAATTAATTATTCAGCTTTTCATGTTTTCTTCCCAGAGAAGTTGTATGTCCCTTAGAGGTAGAAAGTATGTGTTACGTGTCTTTATTTGCCCCAGTACCTACTAAATTTCTGTGGACATAGCAAATACTCGACTGAAGTGTGTTGTTTAATTAATTTAAATGAAATATAAATTGCTCTATTTGTTATTTGATGTCATAAGGATCCAACACAACAAGAGCATCCTTTCCTTCATATTAATAACATAGCTTACTATAAGAAATAGAAGCCTTCAGTGAAGTAAGAGTTTAATCTTTCCCTCAAAATGGAGAAAATATATTAATTTACTAAGGATAACTTGTTAATGTACTAACCATTGGCTCATGTTTTAAAATATCTTTAAACATTTTTCTTGAGGCATTATGTCAGCGTATTGTAGTAATTGCAAATCCTTTGCTTCTTTTCAACCATTGTAGAGTTGCATATTTGAAACATGAAAATAGCTTAGCTCAGGCCAGACCTAATCAACGTCCTAGTGAAGGTTGGCACTCCTGGTTTTTGCTGTTATTTCAGGATTATTTTACTAATTACTGCATGATTGCCCCAGTTTTTAGAGACTGTCCTATTTTTTTCAGAGGTTCTTCACAATATTTGTCTAACATTTCTCAGGACGACTTTTTTTCTCCCTATTTTCCACAGTATGTACCAAGAGTAAAGTTTGGAATAAGCTGCAGTCTCCAGAGTATTTGTTAAAAGAGTTTCCCTCTAAGGAGGCAATATGGAAGCTGTGCTGGAACAGAAATCCCATGGAATCCACCCCTGCCATTTATAGTTTTGCCTTAATCAAAATCCACCCGAAACATGGCACAGCAATGCCTCTAGGATTTTGAAGGTAAGGAATCATGACCATGCCACTAGATATGACACTGTAAAGCAAAAAGTGGAGAAGTATTTAGGGACAAGAATTCTTGAGAAATAAAGCCAAAAAATTAAGATGCTTTTTTAAAAAAACTTGTTTTTGTCTTTAAAATGACTGAGAACAAGTGTTTCTCCATAATTATCTGGTAAACTACCCTTGACTATTTTAATCTATTCCTGGTCATTTTTGTTTCATTTTATTTATTTTTAATACACTTCCAGAGACAAGTAAAGCTTTATGGCTGGCATTAATGTACATCTACATGAGTCTATGGTTATTTTAAAAATTGTAAGTTATCATCACCATAATCTTCTTTCATTTTGAAGAGTGGCCACATTATTTTAGTAAATGAGAATACGATCATAATTCAAACTGAAGCCAAAAATAATTGACCATTTATACAATATTTTCTTTTTCATGAAAAAGCCACACAATAGGAACAAATTGACAATAAGGTTTTAGGCAAATTCCAGGATAAGTTACAGAATCATAGCAATGTCTGATCAGTCAGTTTTCAAACCCCTTCCAGAGCTTCACTACTGTAAGTGATAATCAATGCTCATTCAGACAAGCCAGAGACCATACAAGATGGTCAGTGCTTTTTGAATTGCCACTATACTGAGAATCGTTTTCATTCTAGTTGTATTTAATTGCTTTCTAATGCCTATTAACCAGATTCCAGATAAACAATTGTTTGCTGAACTAAAGTATAGAAAACTGCTTCATAAGTCTAATGTGGTCTACAGAAGTAAAATATGACTTGCAGACTAATTGACAGCTTACAGGTCAACTCTCACACTTCATGTCATTGTTATGTTTCAGGTAATATAATTCCATTCATGAATATTACCAATAATTATGCGCCAGTGGATTTCAACTTCTCAGATACCTGCTTGCATGCCCTGGAGCCTAGACTGTCATCTATTTCATTCCAAACTTCCTTTTCTCAAGTAGTGTTATCTCTTCCTGCTTCATGGTACATTATCCTCACACTCAGTTGGTGAAATCATGTGGGCAATTTGAAGGTATCTTCTAAATCCTAAGCAGGTCACTATCATTTAGGAAGGAAATACAGCATGTAATAAAAGGAGCATCATTGCATCCTCGTGATGCAGCGTAACAATCAAATTGTTTTTAATTTTATGCAGTTTACTTTTGTTTTCAGAAATTTTGTTAAACAACCTGAAAGAAAGGACATAAAGTTATATGAATCTTTTCCAAGGCATGGTCTGCCCAATATGTAACAAGTCATCTAAGCCTGTTCTTTTCTTTTCTAAAAGAACCACAGACCACACCGAAAGTCATTTTGAGATTTCAATATTTCAGGTTTTTTTTAGATTTGTTAGAAGGTAAGTATCTTGTAAATATTATGACTTTACCTTAGTCTTCCTGATGATTCCATGTCTCTCATAAAAGCTTTGTGAAATAGTCCAATGCTTTATAATCATCTGAAACTAACCTGTACTGTATTGCAGGAGAAAGAGACACTGCTTTATTTATAGTCACTATCTCACAAACATTTACTGTCTTCAGTGTCCTGAGGAGCACAGAAAACTGTCCTACAAATTTGATATACGAGAAAGCATATATCAGATAAATTCCTATTCAGAATTATTTTTTTAAATGTATAACTCAATTCAACTCAAATATTTATTGAACATCTATTCTAGTTCAGGTGCTTTTATAAATATAAGAACATAACAGTCTTTTTTGTTATACACATCAATTCTTTCAGGGGTCTTTATACATTTTTTAAAAATTCATAAAATCCTGATTTTCCCTTTGTACTTGGAAAGTTGTTTCCCAATAAAGGAAGGCATTTTCTCTACTTCATTTCTGGAATTCCCCTATGTAATCGTCTACACTTCCCACCTACTGCTTCTTTAAAACAAGGCCACTTTTTCAAAAAGTTGTTGAAAGCCAGGTGATCCACTTAACAACTCAAGGAATGTAGTCAGAATTATATTCAGATGTGTCATCTTCTTGAGAAACTCAGAGGGTTTGAACTGGGAAGATCAGAGCAAGGGAGGTGAGAACACCTGACTCAGAACAGAGGAGGGATGGGGAGCAAAGGAATCTGGCATGTGGCATATCCACCTAACCAGAAATAACAGTAAGGTAAGCATGTAGGGAAGGTGGTAGAGACTCCTGTAGGAGTCGAGTCAGATAAGCTTTGAGGCTTCATGGTGGAGGAATGGGATTCAGACTGAGAAGGGCTGGTAACACCCTGGCACTGCCGCAAAGGCAGCTGTTCTTTGGTTTCTGGGCAGGGGCAGTTCTTAAGTACATATCCCAGTGATAATGTTTTACAGAGGATGCCAAGAGGACAGGTCTGCTTATCCACTAGTCCCTGTCATTGGATATATGTAGATTTGGGGTGTGGGGGCCAGTGGGGACAAGGGAAAGATTTTTATAAAAAAATATGGGAAGAGGAAACCCAACTAAACTTTAGACGAGCTCTAAATCACTTGTGTACTGTTTTAATTTGATGTACTGTAACTTCTAGATTAAACCTGTTCATATCCAACCATTGAAATAGGATTCACAATTATTAGTCTATAGGTACTGACAGGGTATTTCTATAGGACACAGCTTCTCATTTTCTTTTAATGGACAAAATTTTAGTAATCTATCTTTCATATTAAACAGAGATAGCCAACTAAAAATCAGTTTCGTTAGTAAATCCAAAATAATCACCTTATTTACATGAGAACTGTGACTTTCATCCCAATTAGGTTTATAAATTAATATGCATATTAGTTCACTTATAGAAATAAATGAAAATAGATCTGAAAATAGAGATGTATGTCTCTCTTAATGCAAACTGCCTCCATAATGACATCTCCAACAGACTTAAAGCCATATTTAAATATAAAATTTCCACCGACCCCATTTCAATATAGCTCCATAAACAAAGTTCCAATCTAACTGACATTAAAAATGTTAGTTTCTTTCTTGAATACAATTTTTCAGTTTTGATATGCACAATCATTGACTTTCACAATTCTACAATATATTAATACTGCTCTGATTTTAAAAAGCACTTCTTAAAAATTATGGTCAATGGATGGAATTTTATAGTCCTTTAAGCTTTAAGCTACCTGATAAAAAGTGGAATAAGATCTCTATAACTAACCAGGTAAGTAACAAAACTCCATTCCCTTGCAATGGCTAACTCTATGAGCTTCTTAACTTTATGATTCTTCAGGTAGTAGTTTGTCTTTATATTTACCTTTAAAAATTCAAGTGATTCTCAACCTAGAATTATAGAGAAAAAGTGACCCATTAAAGGGGGGGAGGGAAACAGTTAAAAATGTTAATTTACATTCTAAGATCCCAAGACTCTGAGAAGCCTATTCAGAAATAGGATCTCTCAGTGACTAGAAAAGCCTTTCACAATTGCTCCAGTGATGGTATAAACTAACCAGATGCATTGAAAGTCACCATTCACAGAACTAAAAATACACCAATGTTTTAAGACCCAGCTTCTTATGATTCATAGTTCTGGTAGCATTTTTAAGTCCTATGAAATATATTTAACTTTGAACTTAAGTGAAACTATATTACAAAAGAGCCTTTTATAATTTCTTATATCTTTCACTCGGAGAAAACAATTCTGACTGAGGAAATAGAAGTGTCATTGTCTGCATTTGTCTGTAATAATGTAGGCAAAGTAAGAATATTATTTCTCCTCGAATAAATAGCAAGTGAGCTCAAAAAGTCTACCAACTGACATATCTGAACATTTTCCACTTCCTTCCGAAAGATGAAAAATCACATCAGACAGGAAACATATTCTTTAGATTAGTGACAGGTGTAGAACACACACACCAGTCAGTCTTTATTTTCAGTGTCGGCAGGCATGCTCAGGGACAGAGGATACAACTCTTTCTTTTCATTGAAGTGACACACATCATATTATTCCTTCATCTACAGATCATCAAGCAGAAAAGTTCCCAAGCAATAGGACTACCTGCTCTTAGTTGCACACCAGGCTATTCTTAGAAGACAAAACATCAGTACTAAAGAGAGAGGATGATGATGATGATGATAATGAGTCTAGTTTAAGAAGGAAAAGTTATCTACATCCTCATACTCATTTCTCCAGACCAAGGAAGTTATTCAGGAGGTGAAAAATTTAGAAGCTTTATTTAGAAGTTAAGTGATTTAGATCTCAGCACAATAATATGGTTCAGGAAACACTTAAAGCTTTAGCAGAAACTGGGTGTTAGTGAAGGAACAGTTGTAAAAGTAAAAATAAAAGCCCTCCCCCCATCCTAGGATGCCCACCAAAAACTCATTTCTCAGTTCCAGCTTGTCTTTTCTCTCAGCCAAATAAACAAAAACATCAAAGATACAAAATTATTACACTATTCATGGTAAATTCTGGAAAATGGGAGAGTAAAAGGCTCTGTAATACAAGTTTGGATTTAGGACGTACCTGCTCTGATCCCAGTTGGCGGCAAAAAGGACTAAAATCTTCCTGCCATAGTGGTCCAGATTGGCCAGGCCCCCAGGGAAGCCATCCTTCAGTGCCTGCTTGATGCCAGGGTCAGTGGCCTTGAAGCTTTTGAACATGTCCAGATTCTGCTGCCGGTACTCAAAGTACTGTGCCAGAAGGCGGAAGGCCTCAAAGTGATGAAACTTCCTGGCCCGCAAGAAGCGTAAGATGAAGGCATCATCCGTGCGCAGAAAGCCAATGTCCGGCCTGGTGATGACCATGTCCCTCACCTCCTGAATGTCCTGGTGCAGTGTGTCGGGGTTCTCATTGAGCTCCAGGCGAGCCTTCTCCAGGGTCTCAGGAGAGAGACCAGCTTGCAAATGAGTCATTGTTCTGGTTGTTCCTGGGCCTTCCCTTGTGAAGCGCTTGTTGACTGTTCCACAACAGACCTGGCCCTTACCAGCACCACACTCTGGCCCCCAGACCTGGCTGTTGCCTGCTTCCTCTCCCTTACAGGAAATGATTTGTCTTGGTGTCCAATCAACTACCCTGTTGCTCCTGATTTCCTACGGCTTTACTACTGTGGGGGATATAAACTTCTTCCCCCACCCGCTAAAACACGATGCTCCACTTTGGTTCCCTGTTCCCTTTCCTGTAAAGAGATGTGGACCTCTGGCGGACTCTGCACTCCTCCTCTTGTCCTTTCTCTCTCCTAACAAAACACCCCTAATTCCACCTACCACTGGTGGTTCTGATCTTGGTACTGTCCTCTTCTCTTCTCTTCCAAAATGTAACAAAAACAACCCCCTCGCACATCTCAGCCCCAGCACTGTGATGCTTCTGCGGTCTCTACTGAAGGATGCGCCTGCCAGGGATCACGATGGAAATTCTGATTAATAATAAGGTGGCTCTTCAGCGCTGAGCTTCAGGGCGGGGAGAGAGCGTCTTAGCCAGAAAGAAAAAGAGAGAGAGAGAAAGAGGGGGAGAAAGGAGCTTATTTCTCCCTCTACTTATTCAAAGATGCTATTTTTAAAAGACATATTTGTGGGATTTTATTTAAGATGATTGTGATCCAATTAGGTGGAGACTCTGCAGATAGCGCACCTTCCCTCCTCCCCTTAGAGAGATACACCGTGATCTCATAAGGCACCAGCAGGGGTTTTGGTGGCCTTGGCACCAGCGTGGGCTTCTCCTACCCCACCCCCAACTTCTGCCTTCTTCTAGCCCTTTATTTCAACTGACTTGCCGTGGGGGGAGAGAGGAAATCTCTTTGGGAATGTGTGTTTCAAAAACAGGGGGAGGGGAGAGAGTTGGGGAGAATAAACTAAAAATGTCTTTTTCTTTTCTATATAAAACCCCAAAGCAAGAAAGAAGAAAGAGCAGCCGGCTCCTACCAGCAAACCCGGAGGCGGGGACGCTAAGCAATGCGGCACTCCCTGGCATCCATCAGCCGCGGCTTCAGCGGCGGCGGCGGCGGCGGCGACAGCAGCATCAACTCCTCTCGGCTGGATGGAACGAGCAGAGCAGAGGGGCGGCAGCGGGGAGCCGGGCCGAAGACGCACTGGGGAGCAGCCGCGGCCACATCGTCCGCCGGCAGCCCGCTGTCTCCCAGCGGGCGGGGTGGGGACCGCAGAGCTAGGGCCACCGCTGTCCCAGGTCCTCGCCTGGCCTAGCCATTTTCGCCTTCGGGCGACAAGGGAGGGCGCGGGACCCGAATGCCTGGCTGGAGAAGGCCAGCCCGGCGGCCGCTGCCTTTTGCCGGGGGCCGCCTGGGCGGTGGGCGCGGTGGCGCGGCTGCTGCGCGGCGCTGGCCTGTGCCCGTGCGCTCCCGGGCGGCCCGAGCCGCGAGTGCCCCACCGGGCTGCTGCCGAGGCTCCGGCTGCTGCTGCTAAAAGAAGACTCGGCTCAGCCCAACTCCTCTCTAATTATCCCAGCACAGATCTCGCTGCGACGTAAGCACTCACTCCGCTCGCGCACGCACTCCGCTCCTATCTCCCTGCCTCGTTGGGGTAGGACGGCAATTTTGGTGGCATAGGAATATCCCGAGTCCCAAGTTTAGCCTGCTTCTTGTCCTCACTCCCCGCAGGCTGCGGGGCGGGCAGCGCCTGCCGGCCGGGGCGGCGATGCCTTCCAGCCTCCCCACGCCCCTCGCTCACCCTTTGTGTGCGAGACCCCAGAGCGGCCGGGAGAGTAGCTGTTGTAGACGGTAATTCACACTGACACGCGTGTTCTCGCTCCTGCAGGAGGTAATTTTGATGTGGAGGGAGTATGGAAACGTTTTGTACTTGCCGCATTTGTTGTTGACTGAGATGTTTAATTTAGAAAAGAAGACCAGAGTGATTCCAAGGCATTGTGTTGAGGAGTCAGCCTCTGGAGGAACTTACATGAATAGTTTCTCAACCATAAACTCTTCCTGCTAAATTCCTGCTGAAGAGGATGAAAATGAGCACTGGGGCAAATAGGAATAATAATGCAATTCTCAAAGGAAGAAAAAATAAAATAGGCACTTCCTGACTCACTGCTCATCTCATAATAAAGTAAATATTTCTGGAGACACATAACGATCTTTCCCTCAATTTTATGCATCTGTATACCGGACTCATTATTAATGAGCAGGAGTTCTTGAATGTAAGATGACTGTCTACGGATTTGAGGAAAAAGAATGTTTTCTAGTTTCAAAACACAGCATGTATTACTGAGCATGTCACTAAGAACAACTTTTGACTTACAAACCATAGAATGGAATCCCGAGTTCAAGTTAACGCAATACAACAAATATTTACTGAGCTTCTGCAGGTGTGGGGCATTGCTCTGGATTCTATAGATAGAAAGTGATGTTGAAGATAGATAATTTTGTCATGCTTTGAAGAGTATTAGAGCCCTCAAATTACAGGCACACTATTTTTATTGTTCTCATGGCAGTGGTGCTGACAAAAGGAAAGAAAGGAGAAGGTTATATGACAGAACTATACCATTTTGTTAATTAAATTAATGCAAAGTAATGTATTATAGGACTCAGAATAAAAGAACAAA
Organism: Cheirogaleus medius; assembly: GCA_008086735.1. Taxonomy (NCBI): domain Eukaryota; kingdom Metazoa; phylum Chordata; class Mammalia; order Primates; family Cheirogaleidae; genus Cheirogaleus; species Cheirogaleus medius. Next base: position 71,635,865 of record VBSM01000361.1, on the reverse strand, counting down.
TTGCTTTCTGTCACACACACACAGTTATTATTCTCAAGGAATTTACGTTTTAAGTGGTGGCAGAAAATAAACCATATAGATGTGTGTGTGTATGTGTATGTATAGGTGTGTTATATATATGCACTGGATAGATTTAAGGTCTTTCTAGGACTTTGTGTAATTATGACTCTCACAAGCATCCTGAATGCAATGTGAACTGTTAAATAATTTGGTTCTCAGTTCAAAAAATTTTGAAAAAATCATTTTTGTCCAATCTTTTAGAGGTTGAAGAAAATGTCTGTCTCATATAACTATCGGAAGAGGTTTTAGTCATCACCAATATTGAAAGACAATTCTCCATGTATCTCTTGTGTTTCTGCATGTCTTACAAGAAGAGTATCTTTTCAAGGAAGTTTGTATAGTGAACAGACTTGGAAGATCCTTGGAAGTTAGAGATAGTACCTTCATCTGGAAAAAAGAGTAGGCTTATTTATGGCCTCATAAGCCCTAGTGTTTCTGTCCTGAGCAAAGGGCAAGCAGACTTATTTGAATTTCCTGAACTCAGAGCTACTCTTCTGTAATGCCATCCAGTGTGTGTGAAAGTATCACCCTTTTCTCTTAACCCTGTAGGAATTAATGCTCAGGGACCAGTGCAAGATAGGCTGATGCTCATACTGCTGGCTGTGCCTGGGTGGTAAAATCCTTTATCTCTAACCTAGGAGTTTTGCATCTTCTACCAGCATCCTGAAACTATAGCTGGCTAACGTGTTAGCTTGTAAGTAGGGTTAATACTCAGATCTTTCATCTTGCTGAAAAACTAATTGCTTAATTTTGTTCTTTAGACTATATTTTTGAAAAGAATTTATAAAATTCAATTAAATTTGTCATCCCATGGTATGATGGGACCAATATTTAATGACAACATTTTTATTATTTGTCATTTATGAATAATAAAATTGCTTCAAATAGGTTTATTTTAGCATATCCATATATGGCATAGTCTCTATCATTCACTAAGTTTATTGGTCAGTTAGGCAGATATAAGAATTTTTTTCTATTATATTTACAATCCATTACGTCCTTTCTCCAATAATTATACTATTATTCTCTCTCACTTGTACATTTGAAATCAGTTCTGAAACCAAAATAAATATACAAAGCCACCTAAAATTAACCAAAGTGTTTATCCAGATGCCATCAGAGCATTTGATTCTCATTCAACATTAATTTACCCTGACAAATTAATGCAAAGTTATGTAGGAACTAGAATAGGAGCATAAATTAACTAAACAAAAGGATTAATTAAAGCATTATTGGAAAAATAATTAAATCAACTTCAGGTAAGTAACTAGAAAGGCAAGTTTGGTTTACTGCTATATTTAAAATGAATAGAGTAACTAATTTATGTTTTTAAACATTTTATCCCATTTATTGTTAAAGAAAATGTATATACAGAAAGGGGCACAAAACCAAGATGTACAGCTCAATTGTATATTACCAAGCAGACACCTGTGTAACTATCCAACCAGGTTAAGGAATTGAGCATTGCCAGTAATCAGAAAGCCCCTCTCCCATCCCCTCCTGACCACTGGCCTCTTCTTTCCAACAAAGGAAGCCACACTATCTTCATTTTAAAAAGCAAACCTTAACCTTTTTTTTTCAATTTTACAAACTAAGTAACTACAATTTATTTTTCCTGTTTTTAACATAATCATTCATATGTGATTTTGTGATTGGCCTCTCATTCAACATCATGTGAGATTCACCTGTGTCATTACATGTAGTTAGTTCATTCATATTCTGTGATAGTGCATGAAATTGCATTTTATAAACATACTGCAATATATTTTTCCATCCTACTGCTGATGAAAACTTAGGTTGTTTTTCAATTTGGGGCCATTATGACTCATGATGTATGAACATTCTGATAAACATCTCTTGGTGCACATGGACACACCTAGGAATGAATGGTCACCTGTGACGTACATCACGTATGCACATCAAATTTAGTAAATAATGCCAAACTATTTTTCAAATGGTTGTAAAACTTCATCCTTCCACCCAGCAGTATATGAGAGTTCTCACTGTGCCACATTCTCATGAATTCTTTTTATTGTCTATAATTTTAACTTTATCCATTCCAATTTTGAACAGGTGTGTTGCATTATGGTTTTGGTATGCATTTCCATGATTACTAATGAGGTTAACTTTTCACATTGTTTTAGGCTGTTTGTATACCCTTTTGTGATTTTGCCTATTTATAGTGGGTTATTTATTGTTTTATTGTTGACTTGTAGGAGTTCTTTATAGATTTTTAATATGAGCCCTTTCTTGCATGTGTTGCAAATATCTTCTCCCAGTCTGTGGCCTGTCCTTTCACTCTTTTAATAGTATCTTTTAATTAACATAATTTTAAATTTTAATGTAGTTCAATTTTTCCCTCGTGAAAAGTGCTTTCGTTGGGTCCTCTTTAAAAATATCCCACAGCTACCCAGTTATTCTCGGATATAACTTTTAAAAGTTTTATTGTTTTGACCTTTCCCATGTAGACTTGCAGTCCACCTGGGATTGCACTTACTGCACAATATGAGAAAAAGATCAAGTATTTTTTATTGATTTGGCACCATTCATGGAAACTATTTATTGAAACGATCACTTTTATTTTCCTACTGGACAGAAGGGCAACCATTGTCACAAAATAATTGTCCTTTTATGCATGGATTTTAATTCAATATAAATTTTAAACTCCACCTTGTTTTACACAACCAACATTCCTCAGTGGTTCTCAAAGAGCGTGCTCCAGACCAGCAGCATTAGCATTACCTGGGAACTTGTTAGAGTTGTGAATTCCCATGCCTGACGTACTGAATCAGAAATCCGCCCAAAGGTTTAGGGACCCGCCTAGTTTTCTGATCAGCCCTTTGAGTGATTCTAATTTACACTAAAGTTTGAGAATCATTGCTTCAAATTTGCCCACATATTTATACTATTCATTGTTATCTATTCATTTCTCTATCTTTGAGTTTCCATTCAATATTGTTTTTCTGTTTACTTGAGGAACACTTTTTTTTATGTCCTCTCATACAGATCTGAGGGTTATAAACTACTTGTTTTGTTTGTTTGAAAGTCACTTTATTTTACTATCACTCTCAAAGAATATTTTTTGCTAGGTGTAAGATTCCAGATTAGCAGCTATATTCTTTCAACACTTTAAATAATTTATTCTATTTTTTTTCTGGCTGGTCTTATTTCTGTTCATAAAGTTACCTATATATATTTTCATTATTACTTTGAAAGTAATTTATATTTTTCTCTAACTGATCTTTTTTTCTCCTGTCTTTAATTTTCAGCAGTGTTACTCTATACTTTTTATTACTTTACTCCTTTACCACTCTTTTATTCTTGCATTACTTCATACATTTTTAAAATTCTGCTTGGCATTTATAGGACTTCTTGACTTTATCCTAATGGCTCTTATCTGTTTTGGAGTGATCTAAATCATAATATCTTCAAATATTGTTTCTGCTCCTTTTATTTCTCTTCTGCTTCTGGAATTCCAATTACACAAATGTTATATCTCCTCACTGTTTCCTCTATCCCTCTTTCCATGTTATCTACATTTTCCATTGTTTTTTTCTCTTCAAATGTTATTTTAGCATTTTCTGTCTAACTTTCTTTCAGTTTATTAAATCACTCTTTAGCTCTTTCTAGTGTGTTGTTCTGTCTCTTCACTGTCTCTTTATTGAATTCTTAATTTTGATTATTTTACTTTCTAGTTCTAGGATTTCTCCTTGATACGTATACAGACATACATTTAACAGAGATAACAAATAGAGATATATTAGTTATGTTGTAATTATTAATGTAAGTTTTTTCTCCTTATATATAATGAACATAATGATTTTAAAGTTTTTAATAACTTTAATATCTAGGTCCCTTGTGGATCTCTACTTTTTATTATTTTATCTGTTGTTTCTAGTAGTTTTAATTTCTACCATATTATCTCCTTGAGTGACTATTTTTTTATTATATACTTGTCCTTGCACTTACAAAATTATTTTTAGGAATAAATGGTGGCCTGGGATGATGTTATCTGTCTCCAAAGAGTTTTCACATTGGCTTCTATCAGTCTTCTGAAAACATTAGCACGTATGGAAAACTGGGCACTAAACTATAGATCAGCTTAATCCCATTTCAGGGAATAAAATTATGTGGAACTGAACTGCATTCTCTATGAGGATAAGTATGTTTCTTGCAGTGGACTAAATGATTATTCCCTCCAAAATTCATATGTTGAAACCTAATTCTTAATGTGATGGTACTTTGAGGTGGGGCCTTTGGGAGTTGATTATGTTATGAGGGCAAAGCCCTCATGAATGGGATTAGTGCCATTATAAAAGAGACCCCAGAGAGCTTGATCACCCCTTTAGCCATGTGAGATGACAAGAAGATGGCTATAAGTAAACAAGAAAGCAAGCTCTCACCAGACACCAAATCTGCTGGTGGCTTGATCTTGGACTTTCCAGATCCCAGAACTGTGAGAAATAGATTTCAGTTGTTTATAAGCCACCAAGTTTATGGTATTTTTGTTACAGCAGCCCAAACAGAGTAAGATACTTCTAATAAACTCCCTTGTGCCAGGCCCTGGACTCTAAACCTATCTTCTAGATCTTCAAAAATGTCAGCCTCTCCAACTCTAAGCTGCTCTTTCTTCAATCATAAATTGCCCCAAAGAAAAAAGTGACCCCAAATACTGGATTTACCTCCTCTGACCTTCCTCTTTTTCTATTTTATTGTCTGTCTGATATATTCAGGCATAGTTTGCTTGTATTTATTGCCCCTTCTAGATGTTCTCAGCAGGAAGGTTGATCTCCAAAATACCTAAACTGAGTCCTTTTTTCTTAAGAGACTACAGATTAACTGAAACAAGTCTCTAAATTCTTTTATTACTGAGATTACTGACATTTTTTAATGTCAGAGATTATAATTTAATATCTATATCCCTATCCATGTGCATAATTAGGAGATATATAGAAACTATTTCATGAGGAGGAAATATGTCTGCATTATTAAGTCACTACTAAGAGCTCACATGTTCATAAAAACAAAAAAAATACTTAAGCCTTAAAACATATTTCTAAAATTTCCCTTAAGTATTTATTTTTCCAGTACATAATTATTTCATCACCTGCAAATATCATTCACAGATAAGTGATAGTTGATCCCAAAAGTATAAGAAAAAGTTTATAGCAGATGACTTAAACAGATGGAAAAATCTACCTTGTTCATGGATTGGTAGAATCAATATTGTTAAAATTTCAATATTACCGAAGTGATCTACAGAATTAATGCAATCCCCATCAAAATACCACCAGCATTCTTTACAGAACTAGAAAAAATAATTCTTCACTTTGTATGGAACTAGAAAAAACCTCGTATAGCCAAAGCAATTTTAAGTAAAAGGAACAAACTGGGAGGCATCAGTCTTTCTGACCTCAAGCTGTACTACAAAGCAATAATAGTTAAATCAGCATCATACTGGCACAAGAACAGAAGCATCAATATCTGGAATAGATCTGAGATACCAGAGATGAAACCCTCAGTATATGGTAACCTAATCTTTGATAAACCAGACAAAAATATACAATGGGGAAGAGAATTTCTCTTCAATAAATGGTGCTGGGAAAACTGGTTAGCTACATGCAGAAGATTGAACCAGGATCCCTACCTCTCACCTCTCACAAACATTCACTCAAGATGGATAACAGATTTAAACCTAAGGCATGAAACCTTAAGAATCCTAGAAGAAGATGTTGGGAAAACTCTATCAGACATTGGTCTAGGCAAAGAATTTTTGAGGAAGACCCCCCAAGGCAATTGCTGCAGCAGCAAAAATAAACAAATGGGATCTGATCAAATTAAAAAGTTTCTGCACAGCCAAGGAAACTATCATCAGAGCAAATAGACAACCCACAGAGTGGGAGAAAATATTTGCTCTCTATACTTCTGATACAGGTCTAATAACAAGAATATATCTAGAACTTAAAAGGATCTACAAGAAAAAATCAAACAACCCCATTAAGAAATGGGCAATGGAA
>VBSM01000361.1:71611405-71629688 GCA_008086735.1 Cheirogaleus medius | reverse complement strand
AGGGGGGAGGGGAAGAGTGTATACTTACATAGTGGGTGTGACACGCACCACTAGGGAGTCGACATGCTTGAAGCTCTAGCACAGTGAGGGTGAGAGGGTTGGCAGGGGCAATATATGTAATCCTAACAATATTTGTACCCCCACAATATAATGAAATAAAAAAAATTAAAAGTTTATAGGTTTTCATTTAATTAAACTAAAATTTAAAATTGGGCATTGTTTAACTTTTTATTTTGATATAATTGTAGATTCACACGCAGTTCATGAAACAATGCACAGAGATCCCATGTATCTTTAGTCCAGTTTCTCCCAATGGTCACATCCTACAAAACTATAGTACAGTATCACGATCAGGATATTGATATGGATACAGTCAACAGAGCATTTCAGTCAGCACAGGGATCCTTCATGTTGCCCTTTTATAGCCACATCCATTCCCCACAAGCTCGATTTAACCCTCAGACTCCAAAAGACCAGTGCCCCTAAAATATCTATATGCACCAAAGACTTTAGAGTCTTTTTTCTTCTGCAATTAGAGGGTTCACAGCTAATAGTCTCCTAAACACAGGAAGCATTATGAACATTGAAGTAATAACTCAGTAATCTTCATTGTCATAACAATTCACAATCACCATTGTCATTGTCATAGTTAATAGGCAAAATTTTCTCCTCCAGACATTTACTTTAGTTTCTTCTTTCTTTTTTTTAATATCTAGGTAGCACTCTAGATAAGTTAAAAACTAAAATGAGTGCATTGGCTTTAAAAGCATTGCATTGAATAGGTGTTGCAAATGTACTTGGCAAATTCTCATTTCATCTTAGTGTTGTGTTGTGTTACCAATAATATCACACCTTCACAGAAGCCAGTAATAGCAAATTGATCCAGCTAGTCCCCTTGTGGTACAAATGCTTCCCAGATATCTGGTTAGACACACTGGAGATTGTATTGCTCTCCTTTCTTTCTTAGAAGTAAATGTAATCAAAGAGGTGATTATGTTAAATCTTATTAGTCTGCAGAATTTTACTTAAAATTATGATATATAATTTATACGAATATTTTAATAGTATTTTATTTGACAGATCTATATATAGTCAATTTTTGTTATTTTATTTTGCAATGTTATGCCTTTCTTTTAATAAAGGCTTTTCTGAAAGAATAAAATTTACCTGAGTCACTGAATTCCATGTGTCAATAGTTCCAATATAACTAAATAGGTGAAACTAGATTAATATAATCATCAAGAACCACTTCAAGGAAAAGCACCCTAAAAGGTTTGATAGGGCTGTGTGTGTGGGGGGGGGTGTCTGTGTGTGTGTGTGTAAAAGGTGATGAAGGTCTGGCTGGATGTATAAGAGCCTCAACTATTTTAATGCAAGCAGTTGTCATATGCTCACTCCCTGGCCAGCAGCTTGGAATAAGCAACACTACCTCCCCTAAAGTGTCTATCCAGGGTGAAGATACTTCAATAGATACACATATGGAAAACTACCATTTTGCTGAATTTTTCAGACTTGTCATTTCTTATATGAATGCAGTTATATCTAAGCTTGTCAATGGCAGCAAACATGTCTGTGACTAAATGTCACCCTGTTGGTGATGTCTCATCAGTAGATAAGAACAAATTCAGTTCTGCCTCATTGCTCTTGTTTTGAGGCATATAATTTCAGTTCTAACATATTTTCATACCAACTGTTCAAACTTGAATCTCTTTCATTTTTCTCAGGAGTAATTTTTTCTCAAAAATATTGACAATCTTGTTATTGCATTGTATCTGTTAGTAATCATCTCTTAGGACCTGGGTTTGTTTTAGTGCAACATAATTAGCTAAACTTCAAAATGTTGGAAGTAAATTTTTTACCATAACCACATGGAAACCGTATGTATGTTTGCCCTGTCTGAGAGTCCTAATGCCAGCATACATTAAACACTCAAAAAGGCCATCAGTGGGGGGAAAAAGTGGAAAAAAAGTAAAACTTGTGAAAGTAAAAAATATCCTGATGTGTTCCAGATATAGACTATGTTTTAAAAGTGGAAATAGTCTATATAATGTAAAGTGAAACATTGTGGATTCTTGAAAGTATTTGTTTTTCACATTTGACTCGATTGTTACCAATTTTTATGATTTCTTTTGCACTTCAGTTAAATTGTCCTTTGCAAGTATTTCCCTTAGATTTCCATGGATCCACTCCTTCTCTGGCTATAGTTACAGATAGTCATGTGTCTTTCCCAAAGTGTTTCCCTTCTGGCTTACTAGAGATGATTACACGGTAGGAGAAAACCTTGAGACTGTCCAGCTGGATTTACACTGATGGATTATTAAGATGATATCCTTAGTAAAACAATGAGCACTTTAAAAATCATTCTAGTAAGTCATGGATTGAATCCTCATGTGAAATTTGAAAAAGATGTTGTTGAAAACTTCAAATGGCGTTTCAGTCCTTTATTAATTCATTTGTTATTTCACAAAATATATATTAAGAATTAGGATGTATTAAGAATTAAGAATTAGGATGTAGGCCCTGTGCTAGACAACTTTCCTCTCTGCTTCATTTTCAGCTCACCATTGTAGAATAAACTATAGATAAATTATCTAAATTATCAGAGGATTATTTTCCAGAAGCTCATTTTTAGGATTGCCATGGTCATGCTTTCTAGTTTAAGATGGACACATATCTACAAATTCAAACAGAATCCTATAGGATAATTATAGAATCCTACAGGATAATAACTGCTACCAGTGATACTGTGGCTTTTTTTTTCAAATCAATGATGTAACTTAAAAGGTATCCTTTAGCATCCTGTTAGGAGCAGCCCAGCTTTTCACAACCATTCAAAACAGGTTTTATCAACCTGTTTTAGATAACAACACATATGAGGACATCATCCATGGACCCATGGCTTTTAGGTTTTGTGCAATCCCTGGAAAGCTTGCTTTCTCTGGTATTCTTCCACTCAAAATATATATTTATGTGTGTGTGTATATATATATGAAAAATAAGACTGAGTTATAAGACTATAACCTGAAATCCTACTCTCAGTTATATGTACAAAGGTCAATAATTTCCAAACTTCAGTCCTTTAAGTCCTAGTGGTAACAAATTGCATGGAATATAACACAAGTGATCATTCACAAAGTGTGTCTGTTGGCTCCCTGTAGTTAAGAGCTACTGGCCTTAGCTTCATCAATTGAAGTGAAGCTTAGCAAGTTTCTGTGTCTGAATAATTAGATGCCTTTGATAATAGCACTTTTGATGACAGTTTTCCCTTTAGTGGTGTCAATAACAACCTTACTTTCCCAACCTCTGATTGACCCAGCTCCGCATAGCCAACTCCAATGTTGGCTGCACTGGGAAATTATGGTCCTTCTCTGCTTTCCAGATCAATCAAACCAAAAGTTTCAAATTCAAATGTTATTAAAGACCCGGCCGGGTGTCTTAAGATGGGAAGCAGCCTATGTAAGGTAACAGGGAGTGTTGGAAATTGCGGCAAACTGGAAAGCATGCCCAGCCTTCAGGTGTCCCAATTTCTTTTCATACTGTGGACACCAAAACATCTTCTGGGCTGCCAGTTTGCAACTCTTGACATTAACTAATATATTCTACCCAAACTATTCCTCTCTCATGCTTCAAACCTCAGATTTAGGGGCCTCTACAGCTTTTACTCCTGCATTGACCTCCTCACACAGCACCTGAGAACTTCCTTATATCTAACCCACAGATGGACTCAATCCACAGGATTGAGTTGTGAAGCATGCCCCATACCCTTACATACTGTCATTACAGACCATCCATCTGTTATTCTGCTTTACTCCTTCTGGCTGCTTTCCCTGTGGCTAGAACATTACCTTCTATCTGAAACCAGGAGCCCAACATCCATAGACAATTTCTCTAGAATCTAACCATGAAACCTCTGACTTCTGAATGTTCTTCCACTAGTATGGGGACTGGAGGCTTCACCCTGTCTACGTGAATATGCAGCCAGGTTCCAGAACTTACTGCAACTATAATCATGGTCAAGAGTGTGTCTTTCCTCTGACACTGTACCTGAAGGATGCAGTCCCCTCCATACAAGTGCCTGAAGCCCAGCAGCATCTCAGAGAGATTTTATGGCTCCATCTTTCTTCCTGTATCCAAGAAACATTGTTCCTGAGTTCACCAAAATTATAATTCAAGGGAGAATATACCTTGAATAGGCCAAAACAGGCTTTTAGTTTTCCACATGGTTGGTTATACAAATTTCTCTACATATTTCAAGAAACTATGGAGAGCCTGGTGTTGACCACCAGAAGGAAAACCATCCATAATACACAGACCAGAACACTCTGCCCTGTAAAAGCAGCAGTCAGCTTGGTCAAACTGTTAGCTGTCAACTTTCACGCTGCTTGGTTGCAAAGGTTAAGAGGCATATTTACTATAAATACTTTCCTATACCCTAGCAACTTTGCAGCATATGCCTATCAAGTTACTCTAGAAAAAGGGCATGAACAGCTCTCACAATGAAGGAAAACATAATAAGCAAATAACATCATTAAACTGTTAGTAGCAATTTTCTCCTACCAGAATTTCTAAATTGTCTATTGCTAGAACATTAATCATTGAAAATCACATCTTACTTCTCTCTTCTGATCCTATAATCCTCCAGAAGCTACAAGACAGGACAATAAAGATAGCTGCAAGTTTTCTGAAATCCAAGAACAAAGGAATATCAAGAGTTTGATATATATTTATTATTGAGTAGAAGAAATAAAATACTGGTGTCATGATTTAAAAATTAGTCAAAGAATAATTGACTTTATACTGCTGTAAGAATTCCTTAGGTATAAAACAATGGAGGAAAAAAATTTTCCGACCCAAATTTCCAAACTACTTTCATCGCTTCATGCAAATGGATCTACATGGATTGACTCACTATCTCTTATAGTCAACATATACATTCTCCCAGCGCCACCCATTCCTCCAAGCTCACAGCATTAGAGTAGAGCTGTGGTTGCAGATGTGGTCTGGCTTCCCACTAGAGAAAGCTGCAAACTTGATAGAGCCTGACTAACATCCAGTGGCCAAAAGCTCAGTGGTCACTTGGTGTCTGGTCTCTCTAATTCCTGTTAAAATTAGGGTTGCATGATTTAGAGAGATAAGAAAAGATGCTCAGAAAAATTTTAATTTCAGATAAACAACATATAAAAATTTTTAGCATAAGTATGTACCATGCAATATTTGAGATATGCTAAAATTTTTTTTAATTAAATTGAAATCTAACTGGCATCCCATATTTTCTCTGGAAACCCTAGTTAAAAAATCTGTTGGCTATGGATGGGAAGAAAGAATAGTAACCTTTAACAGTGAATGAGGGGGCCTGTTTTATCAATTCCAGAAATGGAAGCAGGAGTGAAATGGGAGGAGGAGCTGGTTAGCAACAACAGCCTCATGGTGACGGTGCTGTACCTGTCAGAGCAAGTGGTCAAGTGCCTGCCAGAGAGTGTCCTGCAGGACTATGGGATGGTGGGGTGGAGGGAATACAAGGAATGGACTCAAGAAAGACTTTGCATAGGAACTCACTAAGGGTGTCCACAGCCTGTGAAGCATAATCATTTAACTTGTCCAACCTATCTCATGTGACTCTGACTATTGGAAGTAGCATAGAAACTCTAGGACATTCCCCTGTCCTATAAAAGGGAATTGAAGGGTTGAAAAGTTGGAAGTTCAGATAAGTTTGGTGGATGTTTGAATTAAACATGTCTTTAAGTGTAATTCCAGCCTTTGAAATGTCATGTAGCTTAAATGAACTAAAACAGCAGGCAGGACTATGTCTGTCTTACATCCACAAGATCCTTAAGCTTCTTCAATAAAAGCGTGGAATCATGTTCATCATTGACTCCCCAGTACTGGATGCAAACCTGTTTCAATGGAGACAGCTGTCGATGTCTGTTGATTTGATTTGTTGTGATTATGAGACTAAAAATAGTGTTTCTCCAAAGAAAAGAAATGAGTCTCTCAAGGCATCAGGACCTGTGGTTTTTTTGTTTTTTTTTTTTTGAAGATGATCAATAATTCAAAGTGTAATTGAGATTGTTTAAAGTAAAATAAAAGCAATCTGCTAAAAATAAGAATAACAAATATAAAATTGTAATATTTCTCTTTGTTTGAACACTGGAAACTACTGAAGCCATCTCTATGCCTGACCAAACACTCCAACATTTTAGGAAATGGTTAGCTGTACTCCAGTGGCAGAGTGATCTCATTGTGACCAGGATTTACCTTATTGGATGGATGAGGAATAACTCATGAAGGAGCAGTGAGCTTAATATCTGGTGGTGTACTAAGAATAATGTCCCATTTTATCCTCCTTCTACCTCGCACCACTGGCCCACTGCCCTGATTGGGACTGTTCTGAGACTCAGCATGTCCTTTGCAATAGACAAAATGCATAATTCACAAGGAAAATGGGTGCTTCAGCCTAAGAGGCTTAACCTGGAAAATGTCACATTTTGAGCATAAAATAATATATTAGACACCACAGGAATAAGGAAATGACATCAAATTAGGAGCATTAGACAAAGCAAAAATTCTAGCTTATCTCATAAGTTTTATCTTTCACTATAATACTCAGACTGTCTAGTTAACATAAAATTCACTTATATAAGTACTACTTATATTAAAATATATAAACTGTTTCAAAATTGATATTTTAATAGTTTCAATAGAAAATTATACTAATTTCTAATAGCTGTCATCTTCCATGAAAATAACAAAATGAGAATGTATTTTTAGAAAAAAATTTACCTCTTGCAGAGAATTCACCAAATTCATAAAATTTGTAACTGGTCAGGCTAAGGCAGAGGGATAAGATCAAAATGGAATATCATGGTGCTTTAAATGATTTGGTTCTATTTTATTTTTTAGGGTGTATGGTGATTATAACGGGTTCCTTATAATATTCTATCTGTTCCTATGTCTTAAATGTTTCGTAATAAGCTTTTAAGAAAGAAGTAAAGATTAGAGTTACTTCAGTATGGTGACCTATGGTGACCTTTATATACAGGTCAAAGTATGTGCCACACATTTATTTGGCATGATTTTTGTCTTTAGGAACATAATCACCCATACTCTCTGATGCTTCTTTATGCATCTAGTTACAAATTAAAGGAAGATACTTTGGCGAGCAAACAAAAAGGCTTTAGATTTTAAAGATCTATCATATGCAGAAAATAGTATTTTTTATAGACTTCTCTAACCCCATAAACCTCTCTAACTGCTACCCTCTCTTTTCTCCTCCTCTTCAAAGGTTTTGAAGAAGCTGCTTAAAGTCACTATCTCTTCTCAGCCGTCCTCCATTCATCCTCAGCCATGTCCTCTGACTCACTCCATTAACATTGTAGTCATGCATTAGTGGCTGTCACTAGCAAATTCTTGCTAAATCGTACTTAATCTCTGTAAGCATCTGCACTGTTAATCTCCTCATCTTTCTTGTCATATTATCCTGTCATCTTTAGGCTTCCATGAAATGATATTTATTTGGCTTTTCTCCTCTGAGTCCAGATTCTACTACCACTTATCAGCCTCTTTCCCTTGACAATTTTACTATAAGCCTAATTTTACCTAGAAGACTAATTTTTTTCACTGTAAAGATGACTCATTGCAGCATTACTAGGACTGTTTATTGTATCTGTACAATAGAAGACCAGGCAGTCACTTCAAAATATAAAGGAAATCAGTTGTGATTGTCTGGAAAAAGTAGGTTGCACAAAAGTATTTTCTTACAAAAGGAATTATCAATAGCAATATAAAATATGTAGAGAGCAGGAAAAATTAGAGGCATATGCACTATATTTTACCAAAGGTTGTTTTATGGGGTGGATTACATAGAATGTTTACCTTCTAAATTATGTATTTATATCATTGTAAATTTTGTATAAGCATATGTTACTTTGATAGCTATAAAATATGAAAGAGAAAGTGAGAAATAGGGATATAATAGACTTCATTGTATTGTCAGGTTGATTAAATAATATAGCAGTTGGCTTGAATTCATTGTGGGTTTAACTGTCTACAGGACATGGTAAACCCACAATAAATGTTAACTATTATTATTACCTCATTGCACATTTATAGTTTCATTTCTCTTCTTCCTAAAATCCTAAAATGTTTATGCTCTCCAAGGTTGTCACTTTTTCTCTTTTCTATCACTCTATATGCTTCCCCTGCCATTCCCATGCCAATGACTCACACATTTCTAGCCCAATCACCTTGGAAAGCTCCAGATCCGCCTACCACAGTCTTGAGCATATTTCTACTCACAGATCCTACAGACCCCAAAATGCAACAGGCATAAATCTAAAGTCTTCATCTTGAACTTCCGTAAGTCCTCGGCCTCTGGGCTCCCTATTTCAGTGCCTGGTAGCACCATCAACCCACTGCATGAACTAGAAACCTGAAGGTCAACCAATATTCTGCTGTCATATACCCGGTCCAGTCGATTCTTCCCCTTTATCTCCTTCTTAGCTCTGGAATCCATCCACTTCTATTCAACCTCACTACCATTTGCTTGGTCAGTCCCTACCCCACACCTGTAGCTGCATCCTGTCGGTCTCACTGCCCCAGCTTTACGCCACTCCAATTCATTTATTCAACAAGCATTTACTGAGCAGAGTTTACAGTCATTGGGGAGAAAAATAAGTAGATTTGCAATCACAACTTCTATTTTCATCAGTGTTGCCTTTATTACCCTTATTTCATATAATATTACACAGACATACACATATTATTCATGCTCAATTTTTTAAGACATTTTAATGTAGACATTTTAATGCAATCAAACCCTAGGATGACAGTGATATGACAGTGATGGTACAGGGCTCTTGAAGACATAGAAAACCAGCTTAGAGTGGACTATTTCAAGGAAGGCTTCCTGGGGGAAATGACATCTAAGCTGAAACCTGAAGTATGAAATAAGTATTGGCTGGACAGAGAGAAAGAGAAGTGTTCCATGCCAGAAGCACCATTTTCAATGTCCTGGAAGCCAGTCTTCTTAGCATGAAACATTCCGTTCCAGTGATATAAGAAACGGAAGAAACAGGCAGATCTTTGTAAATTTTGTAAGGACATTAGACTCCATCCCAAGGAGAATGGGAGCCATTGCATGATTTAAAGCAGGAGCATCATGTCATAAGATGATCACGTGGCCACAGTGGTGCCTGCTCTGCCCTCCAATCAGAGTGAACATTATACTTTCTGCTTAAGACCCTTTGTCAGATCTCTATTTCCCTCAGTTTTAAGCCCAAGTATTATCTGGTCCCTGTTTACTTCTTTATTCATATCTCTTGTTTTCACCCAGCTCTTACACACTCAGCTTCAGCAAAATCACTCTTCTACCACTCCTTGAAAACAAAAGTACAATACAGTTTTGCTTCTGACCCTTTACATACTCTGTTCCATGCTCCCCTCCCTAATTCTGGAACATATTTCTGCTCTGGTAACAAGTACTAATCATTCAGGACTCATCTTGCAATCAACCCCATTATATGACTCACCCATTCCTGTATAAGTTTGATCCGAGCCTCTACTCTGCAATCAAAACTCTGTATGAGGATCCCTGTATTTTTATCACTTATCATGCTTCACTGTAAATGTCTGTATTTTTCTTTTTTTGTTGTTTTGTTTTGTTTTGTTTTGTTTCCTAGTATGCATAAGTCCTGTAAAGTTAGGGAGGGCTTTGTTCTGTAGAGATATGATAAATATATGCTGAATTAGTGTATAAATACCACTTAGTTTTCTTATTTCTTAAGAAATGCAGGTTTCAAAAAAAATCTTTTGTCGAATGGAGAGCAGGCGGGAGGGGGGAGGAAGTGTAGAGTTACATAATGTGTGCCGTGCGCGCCACCTGGGGATTGGACTCGCTTGAAGCTCTGGCATGTGGGGAGGGGAGGGGTGGTAGGGGCAATGTATGTAACCCTAACAATATTTGTACCCCCATTATATGATGAAATAAAAGGAAAAAAAAAAGAAAGAAATGCAGGTTTCTTAAAGAATGCAAAAGCTCAAATAAATATATCAAATAAAATATTATAATAGTGTTAATTTAAAACATATAAGAAATATCTTTATAAATTATATGATGAAAATTGTAGTCAAAAGACCAGATATTAGTTATGTCTTTCTTACTTGCTGTGCTCTTAAATTAGGTTATTCAGGAGCTCTTACCCACTTTTTCTTCACTTGTAAAGGTGTTCAGTCAGATGATTTTAACATTTCTTTCAAATTTAAAATCTTCTAATCAGATAACAACATTTAATGTAGGGTAGAATCTATGTAAGGTACAAATTTTCCCAGACCATTTAACTAACAATATAGTTTATTTATTTCTATTCAGTTGTCTAAAATGGAAGTGAGGGAAATAAAATACATCTTTGTAAGCCACCAGTGTTTGACTAAATATCTTTCACATTCTCCTGATAAATTGGTTTGTTTTTGTGATTATGCTACTGAATGGAAAATTTAATTCTTAAATAAAATTGAAGTAGAAAACAATTTGTCTCAACCATAAATGGTGCCTTGAAACCCACTGTTAAATCTACTCTAAATAATTCAATTCTAATCACTATGATTCAACCTTGTATAGAAATTCACTTATCAATTGAATGGACTTTTTTCCTGAATCTTTGTATAGTATTAGTATCTTTTCATGCATTAGCTTCTTTGATTAGAGAAATACAGAAGCTGGTGTGGAGAATTCCGGACGTTTGTATTATATTTCTTCAAATGAATGTGATTTAATGTCAGAACATTGCCTTACGGCTATAAATCTCAAATTTCCAGTGTTAGATGAACAAGGTAATATCACCTTTGAGAATCTATCCACAAACTGCCAGAGCAAAATTAAAAGCCATTCATCAAAAGAGCATACTGACTATCTTAGTAGAATGGACATTGATTATGTACCAATTAAAGCAGACATGACTCACACTGAATGGAAATCAATCGACTCTATCTATATAATAAGCATGATCCTCCCCTCACTGTCTTGGAAAATGGAGCTAAGAAGGTGGCTGGGGAGAGAAATGTGCTTCTTATGTCGTGTAAGTGCTGCATTGGAGTTCAACAAAACTGAGGATAAGTCTCAAAGAATGTGTGGCCAAGGAAACAGCAGACATGTGCCTGCATACACGACCCCCTCCATCCTTTAGCAGCTAACTGGCCTGTGGAGGGAACTGTAGCAGGAACTCTGCACTGTTGGCGCATGGAGATCTTGTGCTTTTCCATGGAGGAAGAAGATGGCACTAAGTCAAGGGACAGAAAAGGCCCCTTCTCCCTCGAGAGCCAGGTGGTGTGCATTCCTCAGGGCAAAAGCATAAAGCATGTGCCTTAAAAGTGATGGGTGTCAGGCTATCTCTCACTGTCCCTTCACAGCAGTGGGAGTTTCACAGTGTGTTCCCCAATGCTGCCGTGATACACTCAAAGATTGCCCAACAGCATTTTTAAAACAGAAAAAGCAAATTCTTAGGTTTTACACACTTTGTTACATTGCTCTTGAATGGCAAGAATGAAGGCCTTAAATCTCAACAGCTCCATTTATTATATGTTGTAAACCTTTTATGGTTTGTACAGACAATTGAGCAATGCAGTGCAATGAAACAAGAGTAACCACATGGTGCCTGAAAAAGCGCTTTAGGTTGCATGAATTCAGTAACCATATACAAATATGAGAGCAGCTGCTTTGGCTAAAATGCTCACTATAATTTGATGCTGTTTTTTTCACAGAAACTATTTCATCATACAATATTATATAGTACTTTTAGAAAAGCTGCAAATCAAACCTCCTTTTCTCTTTTTTTAAATTTTTTTTCTATCATTGACTACAAATACCACATATATTATCAACCTTCCTTTGCGAACGTGGATTAAAAAAAAGAAAGAAAAAAACTATGTTGTTTTCTTTAGACTTCACACTTGTTCCATACAATTGTTTTGTTTTGTTTTAAGTGGTCTCTCAGGACAAGAAAAGATATTACCTTATATTTGATTTTCTTGGGCTCTGGAGACAAATTGCTACCCAGTAATTCCAACATTTTTTTCTTACTTACATTTCTTTTCTTCTCTCTGTCCTCAGTTATTTGTACCTTTATTTAAAGTATTTATAGATGTTACTCTAACAGTGGACCTTTATTGCATGTTTTTATCTATGACAGGGTGTACAAGCTCTTAGAGGGCAGTACACATGGCTTTTTCATCTTGGCATCCCTCAAAACCACAAAAAAAAGATATTCTCCAAAGAGATAAAGCTCAATATTTTTGTGTCTGTTTGAACTGAGTTTAACTTAACAATTTTTTTTAAATGTTACTTTTTTAGCATTTAGAGAGAAAAAAATTTCTTGCCAAGAGTCAATCATTATGATTACTATGAACAACCTATGATCGGAGTCTGTGATAGAAGATCCATTTAGTGACTATGTTAGGAAGCAATATGCCCTAATCACACAGGCTGGAAACTATATGCAAATATGTGACCTTTAACATAACAAGCAGTAGTGTGCAACATATAGCATTTTTCTTGCTCTTGCTACATAATAATAAAGCATCAAATGGAAAATTAAAATGTCTATCAATTATATGGTTGTTTTATTGACAAAAGATTAAAATGTCAAATGGTTTAAAGGTATACTTTATATACGCTATATATAAATTGCTATTTCTAAGTAGTTGCCTGTTCAACATCAATTGAGCAAAATATTTGTTGAAGTGATTCAACTTTATGCTTTCCATGCGACCTTGTACAGATAATGTCTTTAATTCATTTTTACATACGCATTTTTCCATTTAATACATTTATTTGGTCCTTGTGGTGCTCAAGACTCTATAAAAAGGTTTAATACTTTGTATTTGGGGTTTACAAAGTAAATTTGCATTCTTTATATATTTCATCCTTATAACAAGTCAGTATTTGTCTTTAAGGTAAAGGATAGTTTTTAATTCCTACTTTAGAGGTGAGAACTGAAAACACAGAGGTTGAAGTACATGGTCAAAATCCCACTGGCAATATATACCTGAGTCAGGACTTCCAACTCAAGGGAACTACAAACTTACCAAGACTCCTTATTACTCTACCACATGAGCACATCTAGATGGAAGAACTGTGATTGTCACATTCATTTGAATATTTTTCTTGCACAATTCTTAACCTTTAGCAAGAGCTCCATGCAAACAAATTTATTTACAGATGAAACAACATGATGCCAGGATTTACTTTAAAACATTCTCGAGGGAAAAAATAGGGTAGTAGAAAGTTTAAAAACAACTAGAGAAAATGTTGACAATTGTTGAAGCTGGGTTATAGATATATGAGACACTGTTATGCTATTTTCTCTAATTTTGTATATGTATAAAAACCCCAATAATAAAAAGTTAAAAAAATAAAGAGGATTTTTAGGCACTCACTTGGGAGCATAGATAGTAAATTATTCAAGTAAATGGTTCCTTCTGATGTTGACAACAGAATAATTCTAGAGGAAGTCTAAGATTACAATTCTTAGAGCTTTAAGCCTAGAGATTTCTACTTCAACTCATCTCCTTCCAATAAACAAAACGTTCACTTTTCAAAAACATTCACTGAGCATTCAAATTCTTCCATGAGCTAACCAAACAAAGTAAAGTCTAAGGGAAAATTATGCGTAAAATCCCAAAATTAAAATTCCTTTTCAGAATTATAGATGAGAAGAGCTACTGAGAAAAGAAAATGATAAGAAAACACCACTTGAATATATTATTCTTCAATTCTATATAGGATGCTTATGACTTGACACACTTTAAATTTAAGACTTTTTATGGAACTTAGAGAACACTTTTTTAAATAATGCAAGAAAAAAACAAAGAAATGAATAAATTTAATACACTATGAAGAACAAAAATGAAGAATTTGATCTTGAAAATTATGATGCTGAGTGACTGCTATATTCTGGGCCCCTTATATGGCAATACGGAGGAAGAGTGACATAAGAAAATGACCATAAATTTTTTATAAATGCACCAGAGTGTAGGTGTGACAGCCCTCAGCATGTCACCTGTGATGGGAAAGGAATGTTTTTTTTGCTAACCAGGTAAAAATTGAAGACGTGAAATATCAGGCTTGCTCCCACCCATAGTGACACAAAAACAACACTTACCATAAGAAATTAAATGTCCCCTTCAGAATCTGCTAGTCCTAGTCCACCAAGGCAATTTGTCTAAGCTCTTCTAGAGAGACACAGACCTGAACTTTATGTGGAGAGTAGCTAACTACCTTAAATGACAATCTCTCTGAGCGTTTAATTATATTCAATGCCATAAAGTAGGCAACAGTTAAAAGAGAAGAGTAGAAACATTAGGGTCTTTGTTTCTGCATTAAGTTAGGCCAATAGGATTCACGTTTTTATGTGCATAAGTCAGGATCATACCACACTTGAATAGTGAATGGGAAAAGTATACAAATTAGAGCCATATCAGGAGAGGTAAAACATGATCATTATGAATGATTCTTCTTTCTTTTTCTTCTTTTCCTTTAAGTGATTTCACAAGATGTTGTAAATCAATGTTAATATTTTTGTGGTTTTAATGGTCATATAGTTATTTTGTAAATCATTTAAGGCAGGCTAACTCTAAGGCAGGTTTTCTCATAATAGAACCATCTTTGACATTCCTCTGGAATGTTTTAAGGGAATGGGCTTTCCAATTATACGTCTCAGGTTTGAATCCCTCTTCCACACCTTATTTATCTGGAGCAAGTTGCTTAACTCTCTGAGCATTAATTTTCATATCTGTAAAATGGACATGATTGTATCAACTTTAATACGATTGTTGTAAGGGTTAAATTAGGTAAAATATGTAAAGAGTTTAGTTCAGTATTCGACACATAGCAGGTACTCAATAAGAAGCAATTAATAATATTATGCCAAGTGAAACATACACTTCTTTTAAATTCATTTTTCTTTCTAGTTTATATTAAAACTGGTTGACCAGGCCAACATATCCCAGACTTTGATGCTGAAATAGAGTATTAATTCCTCAGGAATCAAATATCTGATTTTAATTGGGTGTAGGCAACATTGTTATTTACTTACCAAGAATCTATCCAACTTCTCCCTTCCTTCCTAAAAAACTCATTAAAAAATATTTTTATGTAGAAAAAAAACCTATAGCATAAAATCTACCCACTTAAATGTTTAAGTGTATATATATACTATTATTAATTATATGTCCATCGTTAAACAGCAAATCTCTAGAACTTTTTCATCTTGCATGACTGAAAGGCCGTGCCAGGAGTGGGGAACCTGGGCCTTAAGGCTACATGTGGCCTTCTAGGTCCTTAAGTGCGGCCTTTTAACTGAATCCAGATTTTACAGAACAAATCCTTTTATATTTAAAAAAACATTTTTGTTCATCTTTTATATTTTATTTTATTTTTTAAATGAACGTATTTAAAAAACCAAAAAATAAAATAAGTTTCAATGAAATAGTCCTCCCAGATTGACTAGCACAATTAGAGCATTAATAAGCCATAAGAGCTAAATTGACAGCTGCTAAACTCATGGTTTATTTCTAACTTCCCCCACCTAACTGGTGTCACTACCTCATGAAGCTGGTGGGTGAGTTCATGGAGTTGAATATGCCAGTCTGATATCAGCTTTTGACAGAGGTGTACTGTGTTTCTGTTTGAAGTGGAATTTGTGAATAGTTGCACAGATCAACAGTATTTTTAAATTCTGTCTGCTTAACAGCTCATCATGCCAAAGAAGACCAACAGATCATTGATGGAAGACAACAGATGTTTTAATGAGGATTGAGACTTGCAATATTATCATGTATCTGCCAAAGATAAGATGATTTGCTTGCTTTGTAATACTTCAATATCAATATTAAAGAAATTCAATTCTCATCAGCATTATAACACTCATAAGGACCATAAATATTTTAAATTAGGGGGAAAGGTGTGAAAGTTTGTATTGCAGAAATTAAAAGAGGAAAAGAAAATCAAAGACAATCCTTTCAAGCAGGAATAAGACTGGAAATAATGCCAATGAAGCAACTTATAAAGTAGCTTATATATTCCGGGAATAAGGGAAGCCACTGGTGATGTAGAAATTGTGAAAGAATGCATTGTCAAATTTGTAGAATGCTTAGAGCCTGATAATACTTCAAAGTACAAACAACTACCTCTTTCAAGAACCATAACTGATTGGCCACATGAATTAGCCTTCAACTTAACAGAACAACTTCATGCAGTACTTCAAAAGGAAAATATTTTTATTCAATCACTTTGGATGAATTAACTGATACTACTGACTCGGTGCAGGTTTTATACTTCATTTGGGTAATAACAGAAGATTTTCTTTGCTATGAAGAGTTACTTGCTTTGGGCACTCTTGCGAACAGAACATGGGGAATAGATATCTTCAACAACTTTCAAGACAAATGTCATGAAGTTGGACTGAATGTGGTAAATTGAGTGAGTGTATGTACAGATGGTTCACCTCCCAAGACAGGAAAACATGAAGGGTTTCTTGCACAGACTTAAAAAGGTTTTAACAGATCCAGATGTTCTCATTTCTTTTCATTATATCTTGCATCAACAAAATCTCTGTGCTAAAGCTACTATTTTAAGTGACACCTTGCAGCAAGTTATAAGTATTGCTAATTATATTCACACAAATGCAACACAGCATCATCAGTTTCATAACATGCTAAAGTTGAATATTGAGGTATTCAGTGTGGATTTGCCGTATCATTCTAAAGTGCATTGGATATCACAGGGACAGGTGTTAGCCAAAATTTTTTCTCTATGAGAACATATAGTTAAATTTTATGAAGAACAGAATCAGCAAGGCGAATTATTGAAAGAAGATTTCTATAGGAATGCAACATTTCAGTGTGATATCATGTCAAATCAAAACAACTTGAATATTTCTTTACAAGGTAAAAGTAAGTCTAAACATGATATGTGGCAAAAAATCCAAGGATTTTGAAAAAAGCTATTTTTTTTCAAAACACTTCTTCAAAAGGAAATTTCAGATGAACATTTTTCCCTAGTTAACAAAGGTTGTTGATGAGCAGGATGATATATGTGATTCGTTTGAAGAATATACAGCTATTATAGACCTATTAATTGGATAATATGATGCAAAGTTCACTGAATTTGAAAATCATGACATCACACTCAAATTAAAATTTCAGCCTCACTTAGTTGATATCACCGAGGCACCTAAAGAACTACAGATGGAATTGATTGAGCTCCCAGTAGATGACATTTTAAAGTCATTGTTTAATGCTAAGAAAGATCCATTTGAAGTATGGAAAAATGCAGTAGAATACCCACACCTTTTTCAACCTTCCCAAAAAATGTTTTCTTGCTTTTCAACCACTTATTGCTGTGAATTTACATTCTCCTACCTAACCCAAATCACAATGCCCTTAAGGTCACAAATGACTGATACCCATCTAAAGGATCAACTGAACCTGTGGACCTCTATACTGCAACCAAATATTCAAATGCTTTCCAACAAAAAGCAGACACAACATAGTCATTAAAAGCTTAGTTGACTTTAAAATTAAGAAATGGTTTTTATTTTTTTAAATTATTAAGTACATAGTAAATTAGAATTTTACAAAATAATGTATATTTTAAAGTACATCTAACGACATTTCTTGAATATGGCCTTATTTGATTACAGATAAATTAATGCAGCCTTCCAACATGAAAAGGTTCCCCACCTCTGCACCATACTCATTGGATTGGGATCTCCCTCTTGCTCAGGTTAGTCTTGAATTCCTAGCCTTAAGCGATCCTCCTGCCTTAGCTTCCCAAAGTGCTAGGATTACAGGAATGAGTCGTTGTGCCTGACCTAGTTTTGCTAATTTTTTCTATTATTTCTTTATTCATTTCATTTATTCTGCTTTAATCTTTATTACTTCCTTTTTGTGGTAACTTTGGGCTTTTCCTGATTCCTTGAAGTGTAAAGTTAGGTGGTTTATTCAAGATCTTCCTACTTTTCTAATGTAGGCATTTACAACTATAAGCTTCCCTCTTAGAACTGCTTTTGCTGCATCCCACAAGTTGTGGGATGTTTTGCTTTCATCTTTGTTTGTCTCAAGATGTTTTCTAATTTCTTTTTTGATTTCTTCTTTGACCCATTGGATGTTCAAGAGTGTGTTAATGTCCAAATAATTATGAATTTTCCAGTTTTCCTTCATTATTGATTTTCAGTTTTATTCCACTGTGGTCAAAAAAGATACCCGAGGTCAGGCACAGTGGCTCATGCCT
>VBSM01000361.1:71599366-71611305 GCA_008086735.1 Cheirogaleus medius | reverse complement strand
CATTGAAAGTAGGGTATTGAAATCTACAAGTATTATATTTCCCTTCAATTCTGTCAATGTTTGTTTCATATATTTGGATATTGTGAAGTTGGCTGCATACATACTTATAACAGTTATATATTCTTAGAGAACTGATCCTTTTTATGTCTTATGCTTATGTGATGTGCTTTGATTCTTCTCTCATTTTTTTTTTTTTTTTTTTTTTTTGTATATCTTCTATAGGTATTTTCTTAGTGGTTACCATGGGGCTTTTATAAAACATCTTATAGTTATAACAATTTATGTAAGATGATAAAAACTGAACTTCAGTCTTATACAAAAACTCTACTGTTTTACTTCTCCTTTCCACATTTTATGTTATTTATGTCACAAATTGCATTTTTATATTCTGTATCCATTAACATGTTTATATAATTTATACTTTTGTCTTTTAACTTCTATACTAGAATTAAAAGTGATTCATGCACCACCATTATGGAATAATTATATTATTCTTTATTTGTCTATAAATTTATCTTTACCCATGAACTTTATACTTTTATATGCTTTCATGTTGCTGTCTAGCATCCTTTCATTTCAACTTGAAGGACTCTCTGTAGAATTATTTGTAAGGCATATCTAGTAATGATGAACTTCCTCAGCTTTTGTTTATCTAAAAAAGACTTTTTTCCTTTATGTTTGAAGGAAAGTCAGATGTAGTATTACTGGTTAGAAATTTTTTTTTTTTTTAATTTCAGCACTTGGAATATGTCATCCCACTCCCTTCTGTCCTGTGTGGTTTCTGCTAAGAAATCTGCTTCTGGGGTTTCCCTCAAATGTAACAAATTGCTTTCCTCTTACTGCTTTTAAGAATTTCTCTCTGTCTTTGATTTTTGATAATTTGACTATAATGTGTCTTGGTGTGGAATTCATCTCATTTGGAATCTGTTGGGCTTCTTAAACATGGAAGTCTATTTCTTTTTCTATATTTAGAATTTTTCAGCCATTATTTCTTTTAAAAATCTTTCTGACCCTTTGCCCCTGTCTTTTTTTAATAAAACTTCCTTTGTGTGCTTATTGGTTGACTTCATGGTGTCCCACAAGTCTTCTGACTAGATAATTTTGAATAATGTCTTTGAGTTTGCTGATTCTCTATTTTTTAGTTCAGTTACTGTATTCTGTAGCTGAAAAATTTATTTTTTGTTCTTTTTTTTCTATCTCTTTGTTGATATTCTCATTTTGTTCATGAATCATTTTCCTGAGCTCATTCAGCAACTTTATGACAATTATTTTGAATACTTTGTCAGGTAATTCATATCTTTCTGTTTCTTTAGGGTCAGTTTCTGGAGATCCTGGAGATCTGGAGATTTGTTTTCTGACTGGGTCAGGTTTTCCTTTTGTTGTCAGTCCCTTGGAATATTTTCCTGAAAAACCAGAACTTTGGATTTATACTCCACTCTTCTCTTCCCTCTCCCCCTCCTCAAGGGAGAGGCCACCAAGTTATATAATCCTCTGCCTACTATAGTACAGGCCATTTGGAGGAGCAGTAAGCCACCAAATTCTCTTCTGTTCTCAGTGGCCCCCAGGCATCTACAATATTCCAGTTGCCCTGAGTGCTTCAAGACATATGGCACAAAAACAATTCCCTCAACCAGCTCCCCCAAAAGTTAGCATGTAGGATACATGCTCCAATTCATTCCCACCCAAGAGAGAAGCCAGTAGTTGGTGGTTTGCTCCCACTCATTCTATGCTGAGCCTGGGAGAGAGACTATGGCAAGTTAATGCAAGCTGGTTCAAACCATCACCTTTATTCCTGGTGTCTCCCAACTTGGTGTCTTTTCCTGTCAGTGTTTACATTCAGGCAAGGCATGAATCAGTCCCTCTGGCAGGCCCAAAAAAAGTCTGAACTTTAGACATATGTTTCAGTTTTCTCTTTTCTTTCTCAGGGAAAATCCAGGAGTTAGAACTTACCTCCCAATCACACTGTGCTACCCTGAGTGGTGGGACTATAGTGAGAGGGTGGCACACGTTTCCTACCATCTTCGATGCAGCTAGCATCATGCTCACCTTGGGTACAGGAACCTCTTAACTCATTTTAGGACTTCTCACAAAGGTAATTGGTCCAAGTGTTATTGTTGAGTCAGTGTCTTAATGCAGGCAATCAGGTTGTAGAGCTTCCTATTCTGCTATCTTGCTCTGTCAGAACTGAATTATATTCATTTATCCATCTCACCCCATTCATTCCCTAAGTCTCAAGGGAATTAACTCCATTACCAGCTCCAGGAATGGGCCTGACTGTTCTCAGGGTCAACTCATCCCTTCTACCAGTGATATTAATTTTGTTTAGGCCAATTTAATTCAAGGAAAGTATTGCTGTTGTTAGAGGGTTTTGAAAAATTTGAAAAGGTCTGCCTTGCTCTTCTGGGAGAGCCTCCAGAAGCAATGTTCTCTCTCACTTCCCAGCATGTGAGCAAGGAAGTATCGGGCTACTGAAAGGCATCCTAGGGCCATGAAGAAACTGGTGTTAAGTTGAAAACAAAATTATGTATGACTGCACAGACAGACTAAAAGAAACTGAGCCTTGGATAACATATTTGGTTCCATGAATCAATTAGAGCTGAAGCCCACTCTTAGCTTTGAATTTCTTGCAATGTGAATCCTTGTTGTACAAGTTTGAATCACAAATTGATATTTGCAGACCAAAGCATATGAGATGAACTAAAGAATGTCATTAACATCTCTGAAGCTTAATTCTCTGATCTGTAGGTTTCCTGACATGAAAATATGATAATGTTTGTAAAGCTTCTACCACAGTGTCACACGCATTCAGTTCTCAATTAGTTCCCTTTCCTTCCTTGAATACTGACATTCAGCATTTCTTTCTCCACATACTCTTAGATTTATCAAAGGAAGTGCTTCCTGTTTCTCATTTCCAAAGGTAAAAACAAATAAACCTCCCATGGTTCCCAAAAGTAGAGATTACAGTTCCTCTATCAGAAAATTTTTTTTTCCTATTTTGTTCCCAGTAATAAGATTAGTTCAAATACTTTTTCAATTCCCACCTTCTCGACTCTAGCCTCAATTTTTCTACAAAATTTTAAGTTCACTTGCTTGAGGTAACTGTTGTTTATTATGTTATAAAAATTGGGGTATAGGAACATATGATCCAGAACTAGCCATTTGTATTTCAAGTCTAAGACCAGAAACAATGTTCCCCAAAACTCCACAAACTATCTTTACTCCATAGTTTTTACACAAAATCAAAGGAGAAAATGTACTACCATGGTAGACACTGGACTAAACCACTGTATTTAAGTCAGCCAAAAACATATAAATGCATATGCAAAAGTAATGGGAGATTTGAAGCCTGCAGATTACCATTCATAGTTTAAAACAGCAATTGGTTTAGTAATTTCTACTATGCAAATTGTGATTTAAACTTCTGTCTCTTTTTCACAGAAACCTTGAACTATCAATCAGATGAACACTATGCCATGTAATAAGCTAAAATGGATTTAAGCTGATACAATAAAAGTTGAATATTTCCTCTTGTGAAAGATTTGTGCATTTATGAACTATATCGTTTGTATAATTTGTGAAGTCATCGGATAAATGACACTGATACAAATAGTGTCCATTGTGTAACATAGAAGATTTTTAATTTTAAGTGTTGTCAGGCAGTGTTTATGATACTTTAAAATTTTTACACAGTTGGTGACAAATTATAATTGAAGAGACAGCTAGCTCTAATATAACTTTAGTATAGATTTTTGCTCTCAGAACACATTATCAAAGTCATTTTTCCAACTTAACACACATCACTGCCCTTCACTTGTAGATTTAGCTTCTTCCAAGTTATTTTTACTTCTTCTACCTACATTTTCTTTCTACACAGAGTTACATTATTTTTGAGGCATCAATGAAAGCAGTTTGGGACTACATAGTTTCAAGCATATTGGTCATATTGTTTTTTAATCCATCAATGTCCATAGCTCTTAAAATGGACCAAAACCCCTGTGGGGGAAAAAAGCATACAAATCTAAAGCAGAAAGTTCTGATTCAATAGTATATGGAGCTGACTACTCTCTATGTGTAACTGTTTGTTGCTAATAAGGCACTTTAAAAAGATCATTAACTCTTTGAGACTATTTAACTGCAGTTCACAAAGGACCGTATGTTTATCCTGCATGCAAATAGCTATTCCTGCAATAAATTACTGATTTATATTTGTATTACTTATTTTACTCCATAGCATATTTGTCTTATAGATCTATTATATAAGCATCCAATTCAGGAGCAAAAGATTATAATAGAATAATAGGTTAAGAATTAATATAGCTTAAACAATTTTAGATCAATAAATAATTTTATGTTAAAGTATTTATTGAATACTTTAGCACCAGGCTAACTTGGGGAAAGAATAAAAATTATAAGGCATAGTTTCTATTTTAGGATTTAGTTGAGAAAAGAGAATAAAAGTTTTGGAGATACACACACACATACATATAATACATATATGTATTATATAGAGCCATATTATCTATTATTATGTAGTTATGCTAATTATAACTATATAGTTGTATAATGATATATTATTTATATATTATATAATATACTTTTAATATACATGCAGTGCATCTTATATTTACATATATTTATGTATATACATTTATATTACATATTTATATATGTAATAAATAAAATATATATACAATACATATTATATAATATACATTATCTTATATATAATAATATAACTATATATAAGATAAAGTATCAAGATTGAGTTGGTTTTTTCAGTCAACAAACTTTTTGGAGTAGAACAGAGCTTGGCACATTTTTTTCTGTAAAGAGCCAAATAGTACATATTTTAGGCTTTGCAGGTCATAAAGATTCTGTTGGAGCCATTCTACTCTGCAGATGTATAATATGAAAAGGAAAGAGTGTGACTGTGTTCCAATAATACAAAAGTTCTTTCTGCAACCTACAAGGCTCTATATGACCTGGCCTCTTGTTTGCTCAGTGTTATCTCCAAGCCCTTGCTGCCCATGCGCACAGGGACTCCATGCTTACAGCCACCACCACAGGGCTTAGTACTTGTTTCTACCTGTAATTCTCTTTCCCCAGATAGCTGCATGACCTGTTTCCTTGCCTCCTTCAAGTGTTTATTCGTATATCACCTTCTGAGTGTGGCCTTTCTTACCATGTTATTTAATACCATGGTAGATAACACTGAGACCTCCTGACAGCCTTGTGAAATATTTTATATTTTGCTCCATGGCACTGATTCAGCCCAGTGGGTGGGAAGAGCACAGATACCAGAGCAAGAATGTCTGGGTTGAATTCCAGTTCTTTTATTTACTGTTAGGCCAATTATTTTATCTTTCTGTGGTTCATTTTCCTTCATTAATAAAATGGGCACATTAATAGTGCATACTTCATGGGGCTGTTCTGAGGTAATTAGTTAATATATGTAAAATGCTTAGAGAGGTGTTTGGCATTTTGGCTCATAGGATTCTTGTCTACCTTATTACTAATTTCTTATCATCTATCTCCCTCCACTAGAATATTAACTCCATTGGTGTCTTCTCTGGTCATCATCATACTCTCAGTACCTAGAGCAGTGATTGTCACAGAACAGGTGCCAAATTAACATTGTACTGAATGAAATTTCTAAAACAATAAAGGAATAAAAAGAAATAATCCAACCGAAGGCAGGAAAGCATAAACATAAGAAAAGAAAAACATATGAAAAAAAGAAAACACAGAACAAGTTGCAGAAACAATTTCATATCATTAACTATTAATTATAATTATTAGCTCCACTATATAAAAATTGGTTAAACCCATCTATGAAAAAACATATTACTAGATCAGATTTTTAAAAGAAATCTAGCAATATCATGTTGATAACAGACACAGAACACTCATACACATACATACACACATAATACACACAGATTGAATATAAAATAATGAGAGAAGATATATCTTACAAAAACTAGCTAAAAGAAAGTTGTGGTGGGATGTTAATTTTAGACAAAACATTAAGTTAAGGCATAGTCCATTAAAAGAGATAAAGAGGTATATAAAAATTAAAATTTAAATTCCATCAAAAAGATACAACAATGATGAACTTGTATGTACCTAAGATATATGTGCAAGGATTTTTATTTTAGCACTATTTATAATAGCAAAGAAATGGCATATTTACTTATTTAAAAACCATGAGATAAATTCAAATTTTAAAATATATCTTCATATGTCACATTTGTAAAATATGTAGATAGGCTTATATTTGCATAGAAAAAGAAACTAGAAAGACATTCATCAAATATTTAGCAATATTTGTTATTTCTGAATTGTAGAATTCCAAGTGTTTTTAGTTTTTAGTTTCTTTTTTTCAAATATATCTTTCCTAATTTAAAATAATGGACATTGCATATAATTTTGAAAACTAGGAAAATAAATAATTTTTAATTCAAACATTTACCAGCAAATCATGGAAATTTATTCTTAAATATATATATGCATGATGGCTTCAACATTAACTTTTGTTTTGGGGGAGGAGCTGCTCGCTACCATGCTTATAAAACTACTATTGTCAATTGAATTTGGGATACATTCTAATGTTTCTATTTTTTGATGTCTCTAACCTTTGTTCAGTACAGCATTTTTAGCCACATAACCATAGTACAAATTCTTCACATATTTATTGAGAATATAAATATTCATTAACATGTTTTATTTCCCTCCAGGGTAACTTCAGTCTATATCACCACCCACCAACTCCAGGCTCTGTTTCTACACTTCAACTTTGTAGTGGAGAGGGCATGTTATTTATGTTTTCACACATACATTTTATACATTTGGGATGATATGAAAATCCCCCTGCTCTCGTTATCACTCATTTAAAACGTTCTACACAATAACACAGGAGAAATGGTTTGAGAAGAAATAAAATGGATTTCAGTTGTTACATTTAAAGATCTAACGAGAAATGCCTGGATAACTTTTTAAAACTATATTGTAAATGCCATTCTATTGTCATGCTAAAGGGAGATTTCCTGCACCCATGGGTGATACTTTCTTAAATAATTACCTCAGGTGTTTGCCTAAATTCTTTTTTTCTTTATTTTATTATTTTATTTCAGAGTATTATGGGGATACAAACGTTTTGGTTACATAAATTGCCTTTGCACCACCCGAGTCAGAGCTACAAGTATGCCCATCTTCCAGACAGTGCACACCTCACATGTTAGGTGTGAGTTTACCCATTCCTTTCTCACCCAGTACCTGCTCAACACCTGATGAGTGTTACTTCCATATGTGCACATAAGTTTTGATCGATTAGTACCAATTTAATGGTGAGTATATGTGTTTGTTTTTCCATTCTTGTGATACTTCACTTCGAAGAACAGGCTCCAGCTCTTTCCTAGATGATACAAGAGGTGTTAGTTCACCATTTTTTGTGGCTGAGTAGTACTCCATGATATACGTATACCACATTTTAAGAATCCACTCATGGGTTGATGAGCACTTGAGTTGTTTCCATGTCTTTGCAATTATGAATTGTGCTCTGTTAACATTCTAGTATAGATGTCTTTTTTACAGAATGTCTTTTTTTCCTTTGGGTAGGTACCCAGTAATGAGATTGCTGGATCAAATGGTAGTTCTACTTTTAGTTCTTTGAGATATCTCCATACTGCTTTCCAAAGAAGAAGGCCAGGAAAGGACTCAAAAAAGAAAGAAAACTACAGGCCAATATCCCTTATGAATATAGATGCAAAAATTCTCAATAAAATCCTAGCAAATCAACATAATTAAAATGTTCATGCTGCCCAAAATTTACAGATTCAATGCAATCCCCATCAAAATACCAATATCATATTTCACGGATGTAGAAAAAAATAATTCTAAGCTTCATTTAGAACCAAAAAAGAGCCTAAATAGCTAATGCAATCTTGTGCAAAAAGAACAAATCTAGAAGCATCACATTAACTGACTTGAAATTATACTACAAGGCTGCATAGACCAGTGGAACAGAATAAAGGACCATAAATAAAACCAACTACCTATAACCAACTGGTCTTCAAAAAAGCAGACAAAAACATACACTAGGAAAAGGAAGCCCTATTCAATAAATGATGCTGGGGAAAACTGGATAGCCACATGCAGAAGAATGAAATTGGACCCCTACCTTATACCATGTACAAAAATTAATTCAAGATGGTTAAAAGATTTAAATTTAAGGCATGAAAATATAAAAATTCTAAAAATAAAAAAAGGAAAAATTCTTTTAGACATCAGCCTAGGCAAATAATTTATGACCAACATCCCAAAGGCAAATATAGCAATAATAACAAAAACAAATAAATGGGATTTGATGGAATTAAAAAGCTTCTACATAGCAAAAGAAATAATAAACAGAGTATATGACAACTTACAGAATGAGAGAAAATGTTTGCAAACTGTACATCCAATAAAGGGTTGATATCCAGAATATACAAGGGGTTCAAACAAATCGGTAAGAAAAAAACAAATGGCCCCATTAAAAAGTAGGCAAAAGACATGTACAGAAGTTTTACAAAAGGAGATAGACGAATGGCCAAAAACATGAAAAATGCTCAACATCACTAATCATCAGGGAAATGTAAATTAAAACCACAATGAAATATCACTTTATCCCTGTTAGAATGGTCATTATTAAAAAGTCAAAAAACAATGGATGCCACCATGGATGCAGAGAGCAAGGAACACTTACACACTCTTGGTGGAAC
Organism: Cheirogaleus medius; assembly: GCA_008086735.1. Taxonomy (NCBI): domain Eukaryota; kingdom Metazoa; phylum Chordata; class Mammalia; order Primates; family Cheirogaleidae; genus Cheirogaleus; species Cheirogaleus medius. The sequence continues at coordinate 71,602,546 of VBSM01000361.1, read as the reverse complement.
TGCAAATTAGTACAACCTCTATGGAAGACAGTATGGAGATTTCTCAAAGAACTAAAAACTAGACTTACCATTCAATCCAGCTATTCGCCCAAAGGAAAAGAAGTCATTTTGTCAAAAAGACACCTGCACTTGAATGTTTATTGTAGCACAATTCACAGTTGCAAAGATGTGGAATCAACTCACATGCCCATCAATTCATGAGTGGATTAACAAAATGTGGTATATACATACCATGGAGTACTACTCAGCCATAAAAAGAAATTAATTAATGTCTTTTGCAGCAATTGAATGGAACTGGAGGCCATTGTCCTAAGTGAAGATCTCAAGAATGGATAAACAAACACCACATGTACTCTCTAAAAGTTTGGAACTAATAGATGGGCATGCATGGGCATAAAAAGAAGTAAAAATGGTTGGAAATCAAGAAGGGAGAGAGGAAAGAATGACATGGATAAAAACCTACCTAACAGATACAATGAACACTATTTGGGTGATGGGCACACTTACAGCCCTGACTTAAACATTATAAAAACTGTCCATGTAACAAAAACATTTGTAGTCCCTTAATATTTTGAAACTTAATAAAACATACACAAAAAAGAAAGAAACAAATGTTTTTCTGTGCATCCTCTTTGTACTCAACCTCCTCCACTCCACCAACCCTTGGCAGCCACTGATCTGTTTTCTTTCTCTATAGTTTTGCTTTTTCCAGAATGTCATATGAATGAAATGATATGATATGTAGTCTTTAGGAAAAAAACAAAACCTCAGCTTTCTCCCCACCAACACACACGTACACACACACACACATTTAGCATGATTAATGAGACAAAATACATTCACAGAAGTAAATAAATAAAAAATTATTTTTCCCTGGAACAGACACATTATTTTTCCAGAACAAAAGTTAGTTCTACTTTACAGAAAATCATTTTAGTACTATTTTTAACAAGCATTCACTGTAATGGATTAAATTAATTTATCATTCTACACATCTGTCAACAAAGGAAGGGAGTTCACTTTTCCTTAAACTTTTCTCTTTGAATAAATATAGCAACTGATTAATGTTTAGGTTTTAACTGCTCCCAATTAACCGCTTGACTTCTATCAAAGAATACAAAATGATGCAAAGTTATACACGTGTAGGATGTGCCACAGGACCCTGTTCAGTGCGGCAGCCTGTTTTATAAATGTGATCCTCTGAGGAATGAAGAAAAGGAGGAAATTACATATTTTAAGAATCTACTATTTGATCAGACTAAAGGTCCTATCAATAAATTATCTCATTTTATTGCCATAGACTATTAAGTTTATATCTTCTTGCTAATGAGGAAACTTAAATTCAGAGAGGTATGTAATTTGTTAAAATGTGCACATTAGTTAATTATAAAACTGGAATTTGAGCCTAGGTCCAGCCCCAAAGTTCTTATAGTTTCAATTATGCAATAATTCCTCTATTTTATGCTTATATTCAAATACAGCATGGGATATATGTATTTGCTAAATACAGTTTTCTTTTAAACATGTTGTGAATAGTATATGTTTGCATATGCACGGACTACATGATCAAAAATAAACTCTCCCAAAACACAAGTGTTACCAAGAACCAGCCTTCACTGATGGTAAGTAAAAGATATATCACATAAGCAGCATGTAGCAGAGGCCTTGAACCATCAGATACAAATTCCTAAATCTATTTTCTACACTGGGATATGTCGTGGGTCCATGATGATGAGTCAACTGAGGGCAACAGCAACTAAAGGAAACCCTTTAGTTTTGGGGGTTGTGCACTTTTTGTATCATGCTCCATTCTGGCTACATGACTAACGGTCATTCTTCAGTGCACCTGCTGTCCATATATTACAAGTTTGGTTACATAAACAGATTGAATAACCAGAAATACATGCTTTTAAATGCATTCCTAGGTCATTAGTTAGTGTATATCAACACATGCAAGATCCTCATTTATCCTCTAGCTAATAAATGCCATAAGTTAACATTAACCAGGGCTTCAAGTTGGAGTCAAATCAACATCAGATGTTTTTGAAGAGGAAAAGTATAAGGACTCCCTGTTAACTCTTTCTGTCCCACAAATTTTATTGTGTAGAGATTGGCTGTAATTTTTGCCAGGATCTTGAAAAACATGGAAAGACAGATACATTCTTCTGCCTGAAAACAGTAGACATTTATAATTGTTTATATAACACATACATAGATTTGTAGCAATTGAATGCATTTATGTATCATTTTTGGTATAATAAGGCTCTTTCAGAATTAAGACATTAAGTTACTGATTACTATTTTAATGTGTCTGGGACAGAGCTTCTGAGAGTCTACCTAGAGGAAATAAGAGGCCCTGAAAAGGCTCTCAAAAATATTCTCCCTCTCAGTTATACCAATGAAAGCTTATTGAGTTTTCAAGACCTCTCTTTGGACTATCAATCATTCACACTTCAACATGAATTAATCAGTTAATTTTGATGTGTTTCTTGCTACTTGTTAGCAGATTTGGTAAAAGAAGAATGTATGAAGAAATTACATGTATTTTGAAGACAGAAAGGCCCTAGAGTCTACACATGGCAATGTGAGGGCAGTGACCAATTTGGGGATGGAAAAAATTGAGAAAATGTCAATACAGAATCAGGAAGAGAAAAAAACTGGGAAAACATCCAACACACATCCAGCTTCCTAGCAGTTTTGACAATGGCAAATGTTGGTGGTATCCTCACGACTATGCCACTGAAATCAACGTCTGGGCTACCATATGTTGTTGGTCCTTGCAACCATCATTCTTTGCTCTGCCTAAATTTGTATATCAGCTAGAAGTGATACCTTTACATAGTATTGCTCTGTATAGAAATAAGGTCACTAAAGTTTCCCTTCAATCCTTTAGTCAGTTCAGAAATGCGGGGAATGTATTATCTAACAGTAGTAAATAAGGAGAGAAGTTGACTTTAGGATAAATGTAGTTCTGACTAGAGGAGATATTATGTCCATAACTGGAAAAGAAAAGAATAAACTGCAATGAGAAACAAACAAAGTAAATAAAAAAGGTCATGGAAATAAAAATATGATTACTGAAATAAAAATTCAACTGAGAATTTGATGATAAAATGGAGATCATCTACCAAAAATTAGAACAATTAAAAAGAGGTGAAAATGTAAGAGAAAATATAAAAA
>VBSM01000361.1:71534421-71599266 GCA_008086735.1 Cheirogaleus medius | reverse complement strand
TTTTAACATCTCTTCCAGGTGATTTGGTAATGATGATCCTAGCTCTTACTTTGAAGGTAATTTTGATTATTGAAACAAAACACCATTGCCGTTGCCAATAATTGGTTTAGAAAAAGACAAAAAACATAAGTCTGCAGAATGGCTTCTAGGGAAGATTTTGTTAGTCCAAAAATAGAAAAATAAAAACGAGACTCTGGATATTTCCATGAATGTGTGTGAGCACAGAACTCTGGAAGTATTTTTCCATACTATCAGCAGAAAGACAGTTGGGCAAAGATGATACACCAAGGATAGCAGGGCAGAAAGATGGAAAATGATTACATTCTTATTGAAAACTCCTTTTTTTCCCTTTAACATTACCATGATTTATTGTCTTCATTTCACTCATTAACGTTTGATTTTTCTCATAAATTCATTTACATGCTGATCTTTCTCCTCAGTGGACCATATGTTCTTTGAGAACAGGGACCTTGTCTGTCTCATTAATTGCTGTATCCTTATGACCTAGCTTATTGTATGCCCTCAGTAAACATTTCCTGCTTGACTAAATGTGGGAGGGGGAATGAGATGATGTAAATAAGCCAGCATAATAAGACATCAATATGTAAGGCATACAATTGAGAAAGTAAAACATATCAATATGAGCATATTGTTTAGAAATGTAAAGACAGCCAGAGAAGAAACGTTAAAAGATTTAAAAGTAATTGAATTGTCTCTTTGGAGGCATTATCAGTAGTCAAATATGGCTTTTCTAGTGTTTCAAACTGTATTTATAATATTATTTTTCTGTGCTTTCTCTATAATAATCTTTAATATCCTCAATCCATTTTTTTAACCACTTCTACTTGTCTTCCTAGTCCTCCCATGCTGATACTGAAGATCATAAAATGAAGAACATGGTGCAACAAATTCATTTCTTATACAAATGAACATAATATTTGGATAAATCATTATTCTGTAGGCAATGCCCTCACTGGTATTTTATGCCTTTAAAACTTTTTCCTAGGACTCAAGAACAGAAGTCTGAAACTGACTGATCTGCTGGAATGTTGGCTTACTCTGTCACTGCCAGCCAAGAGCTCAACTATGACTTTAAGCTTATTGCAGAAAACAGGAAATTTAAAGAAAAATACTTTTATTTACAAGCATACCAGTGTCCCGTAGCTATCCATAGAGAAAGAATTAGTTTTGCAGATGTCATAATAAAAAAAATAACGTTTTCATTTTAGTTTTATATTTCTGGGAGAAGTAACAAGGATTCACTTAGTGTTTAAAAAATAATGCCTTAAGGAAAATGTATACTTTTAATTAAAAAAATTTAAAGGATCTTGAAACCAAATTAAATTTCCTTGGGGTTTTAATTTTATCCCAGGCCTAAAGGAAATATTACAGAAGGAATTTCCCTTTAATTTCATAATGTAGGCAGATTTAAGACATTTTGTGTGCCATTTACTATTTACTCCCAGTGTCTCTTGTATTGTGACTCTTGCTGTTTTGAAGATAATAGAGTTTCCTACCAAACTAGATAATCTATACCCTAACACTGAAGTGTAGAGATTTTCTAGTTTCACTCAGAATAGAGTCAATGATTTGTGGAACAAAAATCCTTGATGAACTGTGTAAACAGAGTTTTATGTGCTTAATAAAAGCCTTTATATTCACCAACAAAAGTGAGAAACAATGTTTCCATATAAGCCTAAAACATCTTGGGTGGAGGGAGGTGTAAAATATGACAATAACCAAAGAAGAAATAAAGTTGAAATCATTTCAAGCATTTTTAAAATGGCAGCAAAATCTGTATAGACTAGTTATTTCCTTTTAAAGCCTCATTTTAAGGAACATTTATTTTCAGCAATATGATGGACTAGGTGCTTATTTAACTCTATAAATAGCATCTTTTCAAATGTATCCATGAGTTGGCATGTAAGGACTAATTTATACATTAGATACATTATTTTCCTTCTAGGATAAGACTGGAAAGCTGGGGACAAAACCAAGCCAAATCTATGATGAAGAATCTGACAGGAGACTCTCATAACATTGAAATCTTGAAGGACTCCAACCACAGTATAAGAATTAATTAAAAATAAATGCTCTCAAGGGTTCAGTGGGGAAAAATGCCTGTCTTGAAACTTGGCCCTAAAGTATAAGAAAGCAAATGGGCAATAAAAACCAAGACACACTTAGGGAGAAGAACAAGATGAAAGGGCTTGCCCTGTAGGCCAATTCTTTCTTTAAGCTTTTCTGTTTATTACAATATCAATGCAACCAATAGCAACCAAGAGACATTACTTATATATTGTTTCCCAACATTATCCCTCAGAGTCATATGATCATTAGGTATATTTTCTGCCTTGAAAATTATTTCAGGCAACAATTTTACCATGCATTCACGGTTATATGCATTACACAGATATTGCAATTCTTCTTGCCTCTCATAATATTTTTCACTGTTGGCCAGTGGTCATTAAGCAAATGCCACATATTTTACGGTTTTTTTTTAAATAGAACCCAATTCCTGCATCAATTTCTGTATATGACAGGATAGTATATATTGTCATAACAAAAACCCAAATATCAGAAGATAATACAACAGAGGTTTATTTTATACTCAGACTACACATCTAATGTTGATCAGCAGTAATACTTTGTACATTATAGTCACTCAGGAACTCAAGCTTATGGAGCCTCGATCATATGTTTCCATGACTACAACAGAAATGAAAGACAATATAGCAAAGTGTGTAATGGTTCTTAAAGCTTCAGGCAGGAAGGAACACCCATCATTTCTCCTCACGTATTACTGGTCATGATTTTAGTAGACCACAACAAACTTTCAAAAAAACAGAGAAATCAAATCCTATCATATGCCCAGAAAAAAAGAGAACAAATATTTACGAAAATCCTTAATTAATATCACACTAGCAGAAAATTGAAATCTTACCAAGTATCTTCTCAAACCTCAGCAGAATAAAACTAGAAATCAATTCAAGAGGAAATCTCAAAATATACAAATACATGGAAATTAAATAACCTGCTTCTGAATAATCTCTGGGTCAGTGACGAAATCAAGATGGAAATTAAAGAATGTTTCCAAATGAATGTTAATGAGCTATCAAAACATCTGGGGCACAGTAAAAACAATGCTAGGAGGGAAGTTTATAATGCTAAATGCCTACATCAAAAAAGTAGAAAGATCACAAATTGGCAATGATCATTACATTTCAAGGAACTAGAAAAACAAGAGCAAACCAAACTCAAGGCTAACAAAAGAAAAGAAATAACAAAGACCAGAGTAGAACTAAATGAAACTGAAACAATACAAAATACTAATGAAATGAAAAGTTGATTCCTTGGAAAGATAAACAAAATTGATAGACCACTAACTGGATTAACAAACAGCAAGGGGAGGGGAGAGGATTCAAATAAGTTCAATAGAAAGGAAAATGTAACATTACAACTATTACAACTGATACCACAGGAATACAAAAGGTCATCTAAGACTATTAGGAATAACTATGTGAACAAAAACTAGAAAATCTAGTGGAAATGGATAAATTCATGGAAATATATAACTCTAAAAACTGGAATCAGAAAGAAAGAGAAATCTTGAATAGACCAATAACAGGTAGTGAGATTGAATCAGTAATAAAAATTCTCCAAACAAATGAAAGCTCTGGACCAGATGGATGCACAACTGAATTCTGCCAGACCTTTAAAGAAGAACTGATACTAATCCCACTGAAACTGCTCCAAAAGATCAAGAAGGTGAAAATACACCCTAACTCATTCTATGATGCCAATATTACCCTAGTACTAAAGTCAGGAAAGAGCACAACAAAAAGAAAAAAAGAAGAAAGAAAGAAAACTACAGGCCAATATCCCTTATGAACGTAGATGTAAAAATTCTCAACAAAATACTAGCAATCTGAATCCAACAGCACATCAAACAGATAATTCATTATGATGAAGTTTGTTTCATCCCAGGGACGTAAGGATGGTTCAGCATATGCAAATCAATAAATGTGATTCACCACATAAACAGAATTAAAACCAAAAACCATATGATCATCTCAATACATGCAGAAAAGGAATTTGATAAAATTCAATTCTGCCTCATGATAAAAATCCTCAACAAGCCAGACATAGAAGGAACATATCTCAAATTAATAACAGCCATATATGGCAACTCTATCACCAACATTATCCTGAATGGGGAAAAGTTGAAACCATTCACCCTAAGAACTAGAACAAGACAAGGATGCCCACTTTCACCACTTCTATTCAACATAGTATTTGAGGTATTAGCCAGAGCAATCAGGCAAGAGAAAGAAGTAACGGGCATTCAAATTGGAAAAAGGGAAGTTAAACTATCTCTGTTTGATGATAATATGATCTTATACCTAGAAAATCCTGAAGACTCCTCCAAAGACTATATTTGATAAATAAATTCAGTAAAGTCTCAGGTTACAAAATCAACATGTGCAAATCAGTAGCACTGATATACACCAATAATGACAAAGCTGAGAATCAAATCAAGAACTTAATTCCATTTATAATATCTATAAAAAAAATATCTAGAAATACACTTAACCAAGGAAGTGAAAGATCTCTATGAGGAGAACTACAAAACACTGATGAAAGAAATTGTAGAAGACACAAACAAAAGGAAAAACATCCCATCCATGCTCATGGATTGAAAGAATCAATATTGTTAAAATGCCCATACTGACCAAAGTGATTTACAGATTCAATGCAATTCCCATCAAAATACCAACATCATTTTTCACAGAATTACAAAAATAATACTAAATTTCATGTGGAACCAAAAAGAGCCCAAATACTCAAAGCAATCCTAAGCAAAAAGAACATGTTTGGAGGCATCGCATTACCTGAAAATTATATTACAAGGTAATAGTAACCAAAAGAGCATGGCACTTGTATAAAAGTACACACATAGAAAGCCAAATACCCACAACCAATTTATCTTTGACAAAGCAGACAAAATCGTACACTGTGGAAAGGACACCTATTCAATAAATGGTGCTGAGAAAATTGGATAACCACATGTAGAAAATGAAACGGATCCCTCTCACCATATGCAAAAGTTAACTCAAGATGGACCAAACACTTAAAAATAAGACCTGAAGCAACAAAAATCCTAGAATAAAACCTAGGAAAAACTCCTCTGGGCATTAGCTTAGGCAAAGAATTCATGACTAAGACCCCAAAAGCAAATGCAACAAAAACAAAAATAAATAACTGGGACTGAATTAAACTAAAATGTTTCTGCACAGCAAAAGAAATAACCAACAGAATAAATAGACAATCTATAAAATGGGAGAAAATATTCACAAACTATACCTCTGACAAAAAATTAATATCTAGAATCTACAATGAACTCAATCAAATCAATAAGAAAAAAAAAACCAAAATAATACCATTAAAAAGTGGGCAAATTACCTGAACAGACATTTTTCAAGAGAAGATATACAAATGGAAAAAAAAAAAGAAAAAAATGCTCAACATCACTAAACATAATGGAAATGCAAATTAGAACTATAGTAAGAGATCCCCTTAACCTTGTCACAACTGCCATTATTAAAAAGTCAAAAAACAATAGATGTTTTTGCAGATGCAATGAAAAGGGAACACTTATACACTGTTGGTGAGAATGTAAATTAGTACAACCTCTATGGAAAATAGTATGAAGATTTCTCAAAGAACTAAAACTAGATCCACCATTTGATCCAGCCATGCCACTACTGGGTATCTACTGAAAGTAAAAGAAATCATTATATTAAAAAGATGCCTGAACTCATATGTTTATTGCAGCACAATCCACAACTGCAAAGATATTGAACCAATCTAAGTGCCCATCGACTGAGGAGTGTATAAAGAAAATGTGGTATATATACACCATGGAATACTACTCAGTCATAAAAATGGATGAAATAATGCCTTTTGCAGCAACTTGGATGGAAATGGAGGCCATTATCCTAAGTGAAATAATGCAGGAATAGAAAACCAAATACTAGCCAGGTGTGATGGCTCATGCCTATAATACTAGCACTCTGGGAGGCTGAGGCAGGAGGATCACTTGAGTTGAGGAGTTTGAGACCAGCCTGAGCAAGAGTGAGACCCTGCCTCTATTAAAAAAATAAAATAAAAAGGAAAACCAAATGCTGCATGTGGGAGCTAAGCTATGGATATGCAGAAGCATATAGTACAGAGTGGTACAATGGACACTGGAGATTCAGAAGTGGGAGGAAGAAAAGAAAAACTACTTATTGGCTATAGCGTATGCTATTCGGGTGACGGGTACACTAAAACCAGACATCACCACTACACAATTCATCCATGTAACCAAAAGCCAGTTGTACTCCTAAATCTATCAAAATATAAATTTTTTATAAAGAAAAAAAAGAAAGTTAAAAACTGACCTCAAAATATATATGGTCAATGGATTTTTGATCAAAGTAACAAATTGATTGAATGGTTCAATGAGGAAAGAAAAGTCTTCAAGAAATAGTGATGGAACATCTGGATAAACATATGCAAAGAAATGAATATTATTCATTATTCATAACATATGCAAAAATTAATTCAAATTAATTTTATAATTAAAACTATAAACAAAAGCTACAAAGTTTCTAAAGTGAAACACTAAACAGTATCTTTAGAATTTTAGATTAAACAAAGATTTCTTAAAAGGGACACAAAAAACACTAACCCTAAAATAAAAATACAAAAAAGAAAAGACAAAGAAAGATTCATTGGATTTCATCAAAATAAATATTCTGTCCACTGAAGGTACCATAATTAAAATTAAAAGAGATGCCACAGTCTGGGAGAAAATGTTTGCAATGCATGTATCTAGTAAAGGGCTTGTACCCAGAATATATCAAGCACTCCTACAAATCAATAATAAAAAGACAGACAATCCAATTTTTTTATTTCAAGAAAATATGATATTTTGTTTAAGTCTTTGACAATCCAATTTTTAAATGACTAAAAGACTTAAACAAAATATAACTTACGAAAAGCCAATCAGCACAGAAAAAAGGTACTCAAATTATTATTCACCAAGAAAATGTAAAATAAAATCACAATGAAATACCACTATAGCCCCACTAGAATGACTAAAATTTCAAAAGATGATGATGCTAAATTTTGGTGAGAATAAAGAGCAACTGAAACTTTCATAAATCATGGCTGGGAATTTAAAATGTCACAGCCACTCTGGAAAACTGTTTGTCAGCTTCTTATAGAGATAAACCTTATGACCCAGTAATTCCACTGCTACAAATTTACTCAAGAGAAATGAAAACATGCACTTACAAAATGACTTTTACAAGAACATTTACAGCACCATTATTTATAATGGCCAAAAACTAGAAACAAGTCAAATGTCTTCCAGTCCTAGAATATATATTCACACAATGGAATACAGTAGAATAATGAAAAAGAGCAAATATTATTCACCCACATAAATGAAATTCAGAAACATAATGTTGATCAAAAGAAGCAAAACAAAAAACTATATACAGTATATATGTATTTAAGTAACTTTAAAACTGATATAATTAAATAATATATTGTTTAGGGATTTATACATAGATGGCAAATCTATAACAATAAACAAGGAAGTGATTACAGAAATTTCAGCTTAGTGGTTAGTTGTTGAGCAGTGGAAGGAAATATCTAATAAGTCATATAAGGGCTTCTGAATTCTAGTAATGTTCTATTTATTAGTCTGCATGGTCATACTTCCTCATTTTATTATTATTCTTTATACTGTATATATACTTTCCCATTAACTCTTTTTATGAATTTGTATTTTATAATATTTTATAAATGCATATAGCTAATTTATTTAACTATAAAGACAGATAGATACAATTGTTTTTGTGCATTGTTAAAAGCCTAGTAATTGTGGTCAAATGCCCCGTGATTTGTGAAGTTTATCCTTTGAATTTCATTTAACTTAAATTTTAAAATATTACTTTTTAATAAGAATATTGCTTAACTAAAATTTTTGAAGATACAATAAAAGCTACTTAAAATTTTGGGTGACAAAGCTAATTTTGTATTACTTTAAATACCTTTTTCTAAGTTTATATACTATAGTTTCTATTAGAGTATTTGCTTGTATAAGTTGTGGCAATCAAATGGAAAGACTTAATTTTTTAAAGTTTAATTTACTGAAAAGTAAGCATCCAAGTGGATACCGTCATCCAAACAATTCACCTTGAAAGGCTAAACACAGATGCCAATGATGCTGCAAACGTTTTTGGAAATCCTCCTTAGAAATGTCCTTCCAAGTCAGTTTAGGAAATTGTATTCTCTGCTTTATAGTTTCATATTGTATTTGTAAGTCAAAATTCCACATTCTGCTTAACTAAGAAGAGAAGCAGGAAACTATTGCCGCTGTATTAAAGTATGGACTCATCTGGCATCACAGATAACATGAATAAATGTACCTGTGACAGATGAAGAGCAATACGTGGTCACTGAACCTGGAACAGATCAAGGAACAGATGGCATTTGTCTATGTTTTTGAACAAGAGTGAAGAGATGCTTATTGTGTTTGAAATGGTGGTCTAGATACAGAAGGACAGAAAATCACCTTAAGAACTACATAACGAACTAACAGTGAGGATAAGCAGATTTTATGTCCTACAAAAGGAAAAAGCATATTTTCTCTTGATTAAAAAACACTACATGCTAAAGAAAATTGACTCAAAGCCCAAATCAACATATAGGAGATATGTGCTTTTGAGATGCTGTATAAATCTCAATCTTTTTTTACTAACCCAATTGCACAAGCACACATTTAAGTCAAATTTATGTGTTTCAAAATATTTTTTGCTTAGTATGTGAAAACTGTTTGTCATCTCATTCTCAATGGGTTGCCTAAGCAACAGAAATTAAAATGATAAAGTAATTGGCCTAACATGGTAATGATGGATAATGGAATAAGATGTTTCTCTTCAAAAGCCCTCAAGAACTAATAGTAAAATAATGAGATATCTTTTTTGATACTAAACAAATAACTTATAAATACAGTAAAAAGTTATCTTTCAGAGTTTTCCTTACTTTGAAAGATTACAATATACACTCATTCCAGGAAGGTTGACAGTATTCAAAATATTTTTGGAAATTCTTTTACAATTGCCTTTATATAAGTTTTGAGACAAAAATTCATAATTTTACATTCATATTTTAATTAACATGCAATATAATCAAATGTCTTTCTTTCTTATCATTTTGGAGACAAATAAGTTTTTGGAGCCTCCATTAAACCTAATTCTCCACCAAACAAAAGGGATAGAGCTATGGTACCGCTGAAGATTTGCATGGAATAGTCAGGAAGTTCCTTTGGAAGATGAAAGTGATAACATAGTAGCTCACACAGAGTGAATGGATTGTTTGTACAATTGTTTGCTTGGTTTTTAATGTTTTAAATTAATTTAATATGGAGCAATATGAGTGTATTTAAATTCTGACAGAAGGAGACAGTAGAGACAAAATAGAAGGAAGAATGCAAAGAATTTTAAAAAATGATGTCTTTCATAGAAGGAAATAGACTCCAAAGCGTTCTATCTTTCATTACATTAGGTGGGGAAAAAAGAAAACGTTAGCATTGATATAACTAGGTTTATAGGTTTGTGAGAAATTTCAAAGTGTTCTGTTTGATGGCCCCATTTTCTTTAGAAGTAGAGACAAGATAATTTGCCCAGATGTGAAAGGGGTCAGAGAAAAGGTATAATGAGAAGTTTGAGAAAAGAACAGAACATTTGAAATGTCACCTGTAGAAAAAGGGAGAAAACCAACAAGGAAAACTTAGTAGTATTCTTACAGAATCTTGAGAAACTGGTTGGTATGTCCTTCCAGACCATTAATTTATAGTAACAATTATGCTTTTCAACATACTGCATAGAACTTATGCAGACATTATTAACTTGTTAGATTTTTTCAGCATTGGGGTTTATCTGTGTGACAAAATAATAGGGCAAGGAAGCTCAGTATACATGTAAGGGAGTAGTTGGAATTGTGCACCATGAAATCTAAGCTACCTGTGATGGCTTGGTGCCCTCTTTAAGGTAATGAGTGTGTTCTTGCTCTATTACTTCCCATAAGAGCTGGTTGTTACATAGAACCTGACACCTGCCTCCCCTCTCTCTTGCCTTCTTTCTCACCATGTGATCTCCACAAACGCAGGCTCCCCTGCAGGCTCCCCTTCATGCTCCACCATGCGTGGAATCAGCCTGAGGCCCTCACCAGATTTAGATGCCAGTGCCATGCTAAACTTGTAGAACCACAAATCAGATAAACCTTTTTCCTTTATAAATTGCCCAGCCTCAGGTATTCCTTTATAGCAACACAAACAGACTGAGACAGGAGTCAAACACCATTTCTGGATTCTGGCACTTAGACATGGCTTTTTGGCTTCCTTGAGCTATCTAGTATACTTTAATAAATTGTTTTTCTACTTAAAACTATCCAAATAAGATTATTTTGTTTGTAGCAAAGAATCCTGACTGATACACTGAATGAGGTAGGTGGAAAGATTAAAAGTTGAGGTGAGAGAGTGGAACCATTCTGAATGATGATATAGTCCAGAATATGGTCATGAAAATGTGTTATTGAGAAGTTGAAGATGTCATTAGAGATGAGGTTCCTAAGTGACGGGGCAGCCAGGATTTCAGCTCTTCATCAGAGATATGGACATCACCCTGGATCCTGGAAGGGGACTGAGTAGAGGACAAAAGGGAAAGAATAATGACAACATCTACAGATAACACAAGAAACATGGCTAAATGCATGAGCCAACAACCCCATTCCATTACCTTAAGATGTAGAAGTAAGATTTTGGAGTCTTAATCTGAGAAGGATGCAGAGGCCTTGAGGTCTTCTTCCAGGAGATTTAACTTTCACAGGAGAACAGGATAATGAGAAAATATCGGTAAAGAAATCAAGGATGTAAAAGATCTGTTAACAGTAGAACTGTGGTTTAATAGTGCATAATGAAAAGGCATGGAGAGGAAAGGAGAGTGAAAGTTGGGTCTGGGGGAGGAAACTAAAAAAGTAGACTTCAGATAAGAGTATAAAAATGATATGTGATCCAGAACCCAAAATAACCAAAACCTTCTACTTTTGAATCTTATATTCTATTTTAGAATGTTAAAAATGTGGCCCAAAATAAACAAGGTAAATATACAAGTGGATTATATTAGATGATTACTGGTGCCATGAGAAAAAAAGACATGAAGACAAATAGAGACTACTAAGATGAGGAGGTAAAATTTTAAATAGGGAGTTAAAGAAGAATTTCACTAAAAAGATTAAATGTAAATGAAGATCCAAGAGAGTTGAAGGGATAGATCAGGAAGTTATCTGAGAGACAAGCTTTCCGGTACCAAAGCCCTAAGGTGAGTGGAATGGGAACTGCTGGAGAATTTTCAGCTGAGGAGTGATCTGAAATGCATTCTAACAAGATCACTCCAGCTGTGCTGTGTTGTATAAAGAGGGGCCATGGAAAAATGAGGCCAGTGACTGGTAATTCCACCAATCCAGAGGTGATATGATAATGTTTTGTTCTAGGGCCGTAGAAACAGAAATGATGAGATATGAATAGATGCTCGGGATATTTTGCTGAGAGACTGGGCATGGGTGTAAGAATCAGATGGAAGACAAGGATGTCTCCCGGGGATTTGACCTGATGAAATGTAAGGATGAAGTTGCCATGGACATGGATCAGGTCTGGGGTTGGAAGACAGGAATTCAGTTTTGGACTTTTTAAATGTTATTGTCTAGTGGACCTCTGAGTGGGGATGTTGGCAATTGGATATAAAAGCATGGAATTCAGGCAACAATTCTGCTTCAGTATATAAGGACAGAGACTAGACAAAGCAGTCAATCGAGGAGGGAGGGACCAAGAGTGCTTACAGGAATGTAGGAAGACTGTAGGACAGTACTAAGGGTCCAGTTGAAGTAAGTGTCAGAAATGGAAAGTGATAAAATAATGGCCCAGAAAGGGACCATGTCTACACGAACTTGTTTTATGACAAGCAGAGATAATTAATGGAATTTCTTCAACAATGAAAGACCAGTATGTATGCAGAAGAATGGCTGACATTTTAAAAATCAAAACTGACAATTGGTGAAAATGTGGAGAACTAGATCTTTCACAGCTGGTGAGAGTATAAATTGCTAAGATTTACACTAGTTACTAGAGTGAAATATATGCATAGCCTATGAACCATCCATTTTACCCCTAAATATTCAACATATATATCTCAAAGATATATACAAGAATTATTTTAGCATTATTGTGAACAACTGGTTCAGATTGGAAACAATGCAATGTATAACATCAGTAAAACTGTTAAATAATTCATGGTATAATAATACAATGGAAAGCTATACAAAAACAAACATGGTCAATCTACAGCTACATACAGCAACATTAACGACTCTCAAAAATAAAACATTGTGCAAATGAAGCAAGACACAAAATTGCACATACATTATAGTTCCACTTATAGAGTATAAAAACAGATAAAACGTAACAAATATTGTTTACAATTGCATACTTACAAATTTTCAAATGTTTGATGAAATTATTTAAAAATAATTCTGAATAGTGATTACTTTAGGCCAAGAAGGAAAACGGTTATGTTTGGGAAGGGACACCTGGGGGAACTGTTGATACTCAATTTATTTTACCTGTGTGACTGTCAAATGGTGTTTGCTTTACAATTACTCTCTAACTGAACATTTACCTTACATGCGCTTTTGTTGATGCATGTTGTATTTTCCAATTAACAAGTTTTTTAAAAAGTAATAAGAAAGAAACCTCAAGGAACTCCTCTCCCTGCTTAAAACTTTCTGAATCCTGCTCCCTCCTCCAGCTCCTCAACCACCCGCCCACACACACACAATCACATTCACACACACAAGATTGAGTCCACAAGGTCTGAGGAAGTTTCAAAGGTGAGTGTTGGGGATAGGGAGGAGTTGAAAAAAATGAGAGAACCAGCCTAGTCTGAGTTTTTTGAGAGAGAATATAGGAGAAAGGAGGAAGCACAAAAATTGAGGCAGCTGACTTACAGTGGAGATTCGGGGACGGATGAATGGATATTCTGTTGTGTGTCAGGCTGTGTAATTGTCCATTAGAGCATTGGTAGTAAATAATTAAATTATTTTCGAAGGGAAAAATGTATTACAGTGATAGCAGTCTGGATTGTAGTGTTTTCTCCACCAACATTCAGGGGAAGGGAGAATTACTGGAGCAATGACCCCATGAGTAGGAAAGAAGGAATAGAATCCAGCACATGAATGGGGTGTGTGTCTTAGGGCACAGACAGTTCTATTGTAATGAGGCAAGGGGTAGAATTTAAGAAGGCAAAAGTTTCCAGGTACAGTAGCTCCTGCCTGTAATCCCAGCTACTCAAGAGATGGAATCAGAAGGATCACTTAAGGCCAGGAGTTAGAGACCAGCCTGGGCAGCATAGCAAGACCCATCTCTAAAAAATATGAAAAAAAAATTATCAAGCGTTGTGTTCACTGTACCCTCTACTTCTTCATAACACTCCACACAATGTAATAATACAATGACTTGTCTCCCCAAATCGACTTTAAAGATCATGAGGGCAACAACTGTGTATGTCTTTTCTACTGCCTTGTCAGTTCTTGGACAAAGGAGTTTTAAAAATATGTTTTAAATAAATGAATGTAATAGAAAATCCCACAGAACTATTTATAAGACAATCTGCAGTTGCACCAAAAAAAAAAAAAACCTTAGTTCAGCCTGAACATGGTATTTTATTTTTCCCTTCCTATTTTTCCCTCAATCCTACTTCTCTTACTGTGCCCCACATGATTTATTACCTTAATAATTTAAGTGAAATTACTTCCTAATTTCTTTTCTTGGCCTGAATTTGAGTGGATGGCTAAAAGAACAAGAATTGAATAATAACCTCCTTTTGCACACACACACAAAAAAATTATCCAGGCCATGTTGGTGTGGGTCTGTAGTCCCAGCTACTCAGGAGACTGAGGCAAGAGGATGAGAGGAGTTTGAGGTTACAGTGAGCTATGATCACTCCAGCTGGGTGACAGAGTGAGACCCTCATCTCTTAAAAATAATAAAATAAAAAAGAAAGAAGGCAGGAGCTAGGAGGTGGGAAGATGTCTTAATGGCATTTTATTAATGTGCTCTTCTGATAGTTTCAATATTTTCACTTGTGAGTAAGAAAGCACGATCATTTAGCTGGGAGTAAAGGTTTGGGTGAGAGAGTTGGAAGTTTGAGGAGCAGGTGAAAGTGCATTTCTCACAATTTTCCACTTCATCCTGAGAGGTAATTACCAAAAATGGAAGGATATTTCATCCTGCGATGTAATTCAATGATTAACATCTATAAACCAGAGTCTTAAGGAACAGTGCTTATGACAAAATCAATGGAGAAGGACTATTGATTGAAAGTGTTTCTGGAGATGCTTTTATGGTGATATATATATCTCCACATACCCTACCCTACTACAAATGACAAATGTTCTTAGATAATATAGTCCTCAATTACAATTTAATTCATTAAGCTAGAGTCACCAAATTCACTCAGCCATCTTGAAGCCAAAAACTAAAAATAAGAAAAAAAAAAAGCTATGCAAGTGTAATTTAAATTCACTGTATCATTGTTATTGGCTCATTATCTGAGTGAAAATTTTACATAAAGGCTATCCAAAACCTAAGCATGAAAGTGGGCTCAGGAAGAAAATGGGTAAAATAAAAGCCCAACAGAAATCTTCCACATCACGAACATCAGGTTTCTCTCCCCTTTTATCCTCATTAAGATAGTGTCCCGACCTTACCAAATCTCGGTTTCATGAGAGTTTATATACATGTAGCCACCTGAACATAGTGCTAGCCTAACACTCAATTTAGAGACCTTAAGAACTTGCATTATACCATCTGGGTGGGGTGGGATTTGTGGGAAAAAAAGAAGAGCACTATTAATTTCTCCCCAAATAAACCGCTGTATTGTTCACTGCTCCTACAATAAGCGTGTCTGACTTTTTAAATTAAAAAGACAATATTGTTGTTGTTTCTTTGTTTCTTTTAAAGAAGCAGAACTTTTTCTCAGTAATCAGTAAACTCTAGTGATTACAGCTGTGGGTCAGACTGCCTGGGTTTATAGTCTGCTACTTCTAGCTTTGTGACCTAGGGCATATTACTTAAACATACTATGGCTCCATTTATTTACCTACGAATGAAGATAATAGTGCTTTCCTATAAAGACTAACAGAGTTAACATATGTGACATACTTATTAATAGAAGAGTGCTTGGTATATAAACAAGCTTAACAAATGTTAACTATAATTATTATTCTTTCTGAATAGTGATATTTTTCCATTTGTGGGTTTGAATTTTTTTTTAAAGTTTTAAGTCTTCTCTGCCCAAGTCTCAAAATATCCTGTATATTGTTACATATTATATTATATTTTTATGTTCATTTCCCTGCTTCTGTAGAAGTGCATTTTATACCAGTTTCCCTTAACATGTAGGTTGTCAGCATTTGTGTCTTTTTAAGTCACCCATCATTTGAAATCCTTTCTTATATTTTGAGAATTTATATCCTATTAGTCCTAATGAGAAACAGAGAACCTCTCTCTATTGAAGTTTAAACCAGCAGATGCTCATTTTCCAAGCTTCCTTTGCAGCTAGGATGTGCCACATGCGATCCAGACTTGACCAATCAGATTTACCCAACTCAGACTATGAACAGGGGTTCATGATTCAAAGAGGTCCATGAAAAGTCCATTCTGGTGACAGGGCATGGTAACTCCAGCAAAAACATTAAGTTTCCAGAGACATCAGGGTTAGACAACCAGGATGGTGCTTGGTGTCATAGTGTCTTGGTGGTTTGCCACGTGAGCCATGGTGGTGAGTGGCAATGGCAGTAGCAGTGTTTTCATAGGACTCATTTGGAGAATGCTTTTTAGCCTGGTCTTGGCTGATGCCTACCTCTCTTGTTCTTATGTATTTTTTAAATTCTAAAGTTTCTGTGATATTCCCAATATCCTCTCAGTAAATTCATTTTCTGCTTAAATCTGTCTGAGTTGTTTTCTGATCTTTGCAACAGACAGACCTTGACTGACATAATTTAGTTCCATGTTGCGTTGCATAGTTGAGTTTAGACTCCTGCAGTCACCTTCTCCTCACAGCACCTTGGGAATGACTGATATAGAAACAAACGCTCTTATACTGGATTTATAAGAAGAAGGTAAATTAATAGAAAACATACACAATATTGTGTTAGTTTCCTATTGCTGCTATAACAAATTACCACAAACAGTGACTTAAAACAACATGAATTTATCCTCTTACACTTATGGAGCTCAGGAATCCAAAATGAGTCTTAAAGGGCTGACATCAAAGCATCCAAAGGGTTTGTTTCTTCTGGAAGCTTCAGGATAGAATCTGCTCCTTGCTTCTTCCAACTTCTAGAGGCTGCCTACATTCCTTATTCTGTGACTGCACCACTCAATCTCTTGCTTCTGTCCTCACATCTTCTACTACTAACTTTGATCTCTTGCATCTCTCTTATAAGGACCTTTGTAATTATATTTAGGGCCCACCAGGCTAATCCAAAATAATCTTTCCCATCTTAAGATTTTAACTTAATCATATCTGAAAAATCCTTTTTGCCATATAAGGTAGCATTTACAGATTCCAAGGATTAGGATATAGATGTCTCTGAGAGGCCATTATTTACTCTACCATAAACACCTACACCAACTATTACTAAGTGCAGCCTAACATAAGTAATCTCAGGCCTTCCAGGGATCTCTGACTTCCTTTATATTAGAAAAAATCCTAAGTCTCTTCCAGTCTGTAGCTACTTGGTAGGGATTGAGAAGACTCAAGTTGTATAAAGCTACAGGCTCCCAAATTCGGGGAAACAAGGAAGATGTTCTTGAGAAGAAAACTTAAGGAGAAAAGGTCATACATATAGACTAGTGTGGTCTGTTTCACTGCCTGCCTAGCTCATTCATGACTCAACTACACATATTTGACAATCATGATTGTCAATATAGGATGACATAGTCCTATTTAGGTATATTATACTTATTTCACATGTGAGAACACTTTCTCATCCTCATATATGTGCTTTAAGAAAAAGAAGAAACACTTCTTGGTGGTCTCATTGGATGATCATACAGTTGCCTCTGCAGATTGGGAGCCATTACCATCACAGAACACCTCTTCTAATTGGCAAAATCTACCTTGCACAGCCAAAGCAAAAGCTTACCTTCTCTATGGTCACTCTACTCTGGTCACCAACCACCTGGCTGATTTTGCTTTTCTTTGGGCATCGCAGTTAGCTTTTCAGAGTTCTACACAGTTTTTGCTACCGAAGGGCAAGTGTCATTCTGTGAATTTAGAGACTCCTATGTATGCTTTGATTCCAGTGCATCAGGGTACTTTCTGCCTTTATTCTTGTTCTGAGTCTTATTCTTTTCTTTACTTTCACTTATGTTAATTAATGCCTCTGTTTCCTTTCACTTTGTTAATATAAAGTAACTCCTTATTTCATTTTATGATATTTCTTTTACTTTATCTGTAAATATGGGTCATCTTCAAATATTTTAAAGATGGTCATGTGATAGATAAATTCAAACTATGAATAATAGCTCTCTAGGAGAAATTTGTAGAAACTAGCTGCTAGAAATTATAAAGAAATGAATTAAGTCTATGTTAACAAAGACTTTTCAAACAGTGCTCTTCAAAAGTGTAATGAGCTGCCTTATTAGAGAATAATTTGTTAAAAGTGTTTATGCAGGGGCCAGTCATCATGAGAAGCAGTGTTCTAAGTAGAGGAAATTCTATTACTAAATAAATAGTTGGGTTAGACAATCCCTCAGGACTTTTTCATCTCTAAATTCTATTATTACAAGTAGCTAGTGTCATATGGTATATGTATTAAAAGAGTATTTTTGCCTGTATTTGACACATTTCATATTTATGAAATATATATATATTTTATATTTTCATATAATGTCCTTTTTAGGTTGGTAATTGACTAGTTGCATCTTGTTTTGTGTGACAGTGCATATAAGTATGAACATAAAAGTATATATTCAATATGGAAATAAAAGAATAAGAAGTCAGGAAGAAGTACTGTCTTTTCTATCAGCTTGAGATTTTCTATTTGGATGCCGATGAAATTAGAGTTGCTTTAATGAAAAGGATCATGAGTGTATGTTCAATGTGTGCTGTCTTAGATTTTTAAATTACCAATTATCTTGAGACAGTACATGTACTACCAGGGACCTAAATAATACATGTGTGATGCTTGGGTATTAGCAAGTTTTCCCCTAAGAAAATGCGAGGTACAGCAAATTGAAACCTTGTGAGAGACAGCCAAATGCAACTAGAGAATTGAATGTTGAAGGAGCCAAAAGAACAGATGGACAGAAGAGACAACAACATTAGCAACAATTTCTGTGATTGTGAGGCTTCTGCCAGCAATGCCACCATTAATGCTTGCAACCCAGAAAGGCATGCCATCAACTTTTATTAAGGTTAATGCTTAACATTATAATTCATCGTTAAAATAGATCTAGTTCTACCATTATCCATTCTACTTGGAATGCTATTCTAGCAAATATGCCTAAATTTAACTTAAGAAAGATTAGGGAACTTTTTGAGCCATGTCCAATAGTCAGCAAAGAGTTTTAATGAATGAATTATTCACTTGCCCAGAATGCATGTGTGTGTCCATTTTGCCCTGGTATAAGGTTTAAGGCTTAGTGTTCACAGAAGTCATAAAGGCAGTTCAGAGTGTCCAGGGAGCTAAACTCCATTGGAAAAGCCTGCTTTAAGAACAGACCAAAGTTGGATGTTAGGTCTTTGGAGAATGGAGTGGTCGCTCTGGAGGAATGCAGAGCTCTCCCTGGCTGGTGAGACATCTACACGATAACCCTGTGCTCTCTGAAAATTTCTTCCTGTAAAATTATAGGCCATTTATTATTTTCAGCCAAGATTCTATTCTTGGAGTTCTATATGATTTTTTAAATTTGTGGATATTTTTCTCATTTTCTTGATAATGTCTTAAAGTTAGGATTGTCATTCAAATACCTACCTTATTATTTAGTAATGACTTTCAATAATTTATAACTAAATACAATATAATATTGTGTGCACTTGTAACCATAATTAGTTTAGTTCAAGAGAAGGACAAATATGCATGTATTCTGAACATGAGGCAGGGCGTCTCAAGGCTATTGATATAGTTTATATTGCAAAGAAACTCTCTTTAAGAGCTCAAGTAAGAAGTAATTTAAAGAGGATCTGCTTCTTAACCCATGGTAACACTTTGCAAAGCAATCTTCCCTCACCTCTCCAGCTCCAGTTCTCCAACCCTCCAGAATATCTCTGTCCCTAAACCCTCACCCCGACTCCCTGGCCCCTGCCATGCATGAAGCTCTACCACATTCAGTTAGCATTCTGTCCTTGCCTTTGTTCTCCCATCTTCCTTTGTTTCTCCAGGCCTCTTTCCCAAGTTTTAGTCCACATTCCTAATTCTGAATCACAAAATCTCAAATATAAGACTGAGAAAGAGAAAATTCTTAGATTTAGGGGAAGATAAACAGCTGAGTAAACAAAATTCTCTTTAGCAATGGGGGAACACTAGATGTGTTCATAAACTTTGTCTATTATGTTTTTTCATTTGTTTGACAAATATTAATAATCATTGAGCATCTACATGTTCCAGGTAGCATTCTATTGTAATATATCAGTGAACAAAACAATAACTTATAACCTTGTGCAGCTTGCATTTTAGAAGAAGAAGAATGATAATAAAATTCTATGGAGGAAAAAAGAAAAGTAGAGGCAGTTAAGGGAATTTGGGATTTTAAGTCAGAGAGGCAACACAGGGGGATTGCAAATCATGAATGGCCTTGTAGACACTTGAAAGTACTTGGCAGTAAAATAGGGAACATTGCCAGAGATTTGAGAAGACCTTCCTAATTTGTTAAGTAGAAAAAAGTTCAGGTGAAAACTGAGTCATTATATGGAACATAGTGCAGCAGAATTGCCAAACTCAAAAAGTTTTTCTCATAGCAGCCCTTTTCCCATTACCAATAAGAATAGATATATTTTGTAGATTCTATTAATATTTCTACAGGTACTGACTTATCACAGCTCATTAGCAGATCACTATATATGTTCCAGGTAATAACCATTGATTGCCACTAAGAAATAAAAAATATTTTTCAGCTTTATTTTGCTATATATTTTAAATTGATTGTCTCTTCAGAATAATGAGTGATGGTAAAAAATAGTTTATCGTTCAACAAGAAAGACCATAAAAATAATAATATAAGTCTGCAGTAGCCAAGCCCCAGGCTGCAGACTTGTATCAGTCTGTGGCCTGTTAGAAACTGGGCCCCAGACCAGTACCAGTCCGTGGCCTGTTAGGAACCAGGCTGCACAGCAGGAAGTGAGCGGCAGGAGAGCAAGTGAAGCTTCATCTATATTTATAGCCACTACAGCCACTGCCCATTGCTCACATCACTGCCTGAGCTCTACCCGCCATGCCCTCCCCATCCATGGAAAATTTGTCTTCCATGAAACTGGTCAAACTGGCCAAAAAGGTTGGGGACCCCTGATATAAGTGACCCAGTAATGTCTCTCATACTCAAAAATTAAGAGTCAATCTAACAATAAGTAAAATATAAAATACATCAATACATCTTTCTATTATTAAAATCAACATCAACTATTTAGTTTCAGGAAATGGTAATTCATTATATAATATCAATGTTATTTGAATTTTCTGGCTCTACATTTGATTTATACATGTTTTATGATTTCAATTTATGGTTGTGCTAAAAGCAATATGTATAAGAAATGTATACCTGTAATAGGTCTATAGGTTTTTAAGTAATATTGTGATAATAATCATAAAGTCAACATACATGGTAGAGAACTACTTTAAAAAAGAAATTCGTGTATTATTTGTAAGAAATCTGGATTTGGTTTTGGTATTAATTATATAAGTCATATTGCTTCTGATTGATAAGCAGAGAATCCAGAGAATAATACATAGGTAAGTTAGAGAACAGAATGTAAGGGAATATGGCTCTCTTGAGTGTTGTGCCTGGAAGGAGATTCAGAACAGCTCATAGCTCTGAGCAGAGCAGAGGGGCCCAGTTGAACAAGAAGGACAAGGAGGAACTATGAGCTAATGTAGAATTTCCCATAGATCCATCCCTGATGTTTCTGTTTTTCTCTGATCCCTCCTTTTATAACAACAACAAAAGACTTCTGATTCCAGGCACCAGAAAAATCACAACATACTTCAAGTACATGTAATGCTAAGTACGTTTTCACAGCGTGAACATGAAAAAAGAAGTCAGCCAGACTATTTTCTATAGAAAAATGCTCTAAGGGTTACTAAACAACTATTTCACACATTAACTAGTAAAGTGACATATTGATGAGTTGGACACTACCTATAAGGTTTTACGTTTGTCCTTGTGTGTTTCACCTGTCTTAAGATCTCAAATACAAATATTTATTATGTAATATTGCATTAAAATATGTGTGCAACCATATAGGTTTTATTAGAAAGACAGAAATTCCTGCAAAAGTTAGTTTTCACATTAAAGCACAGAGCTCTACCTCCTGTTAATTCATGTTCCATGAGGGACAAAAAGCATATTATACAGATGATGGGAAATGATTTAAAGTTATCCAGACAGATAATCTCAGAGGGAGGACAAAGCCACCTTTGCTTCACATTATGAGAATTATCTAGATTATTGCTCCAATTCAGTATTTTGCCTTGGGAGTAAGGGTTTGGAGTAAGGGTTCAGAAGCCTGTCTGCTGCAACAGCTCTACCTTCAGACCCAGAAACCATGGTAACCAACAGCCACAGTGAAGGCAACTTCCTGTGCTGCTGTGTATTTTCTAGATCTTTACAGCTGAGACTTGAAACACTGCTGTATAATCAGCCAATCCCACAGATTCTGCAGTGAGCTTGTTGCCCTTTATTGATATGATTGGCATCATTAGCTTTTGGATGAATGTGCATATGAGGCAGCATGGAAGGCAGCATAGAAGGGATAAACTATGTACTATTGTATTTTGCTATCACCATTACGTGACAAACCATGGTAGCTCTATTTTATTGTTTTAATTAAATTCCCAGGAGACAGAGAAAAGTGAGCTGACATAATTTCCTGAACACAAAAAAAGATGCTCTTATTTTTTCTAAATATGACATTTATATTGTTCTCATAATAGAGGAATATCCTCAGGATCATCTGTTACCTGGGCCATAAATGAAATAAATAATGGGTTTCAAGGTATGATGAGTGTGTATATGTATATGGGTATGTCAGGGAAGGGTTGTAGAGGAAGAAAATTTTGTTAAACCAAATACCATTAAAATGTAGATAGCAGTTTTATCATTTATGTTTCCACAAATTTTTAACATTAAGTAAACTCCACTAGTTAGCATGTAAATCTTCTGTTTTTAGCACCTAAAAATATAAGGAGAGTGTAATAGTGTAAAGAACAAGTTCAGGAGCTGGACTGCCTCAGTCTTCTGCCATTTACCAGCTATGTGACCTCTGGCAGGCTACTTACCTTCTCAACTGTACCTTCACTTCACCAGCTCTAAAATGAGGGTAATGGTTCCTACTTCCTTGGACTGTTATGAGAATTAAATGAGTCAACATAATTCACAAATATATCTAGAATGTAGTGTTTCATAAACTTATGCTATTATCATAGTAATTGTCATCATCATTATTTTGCTATTATTAAACTATTTGTCTGATTTAAGTTAAATTTCAAAAATAAAACAAATAATTGAAGACCAATAAGTTGAATAAATAAGTACTAGAAAAAAGGAAATCAATATACAATTGCTTCAAATAATAAAAAGTAAAATTATTGCCTTTTCAACTAGAAAGATTCTTAAAGATCATTCAATGCATATGCCACATTGTACAACTTTGGACACCCAGATGCAAAGAACAACAGTAGCTAATCAAGGGTCTTAGGAGCTGGTCCCTGATATGGAGGCACAGTGGAAGAGGTCACTGATGCAAGTTTCCTAATTTCTAGTACATTTCTACTCCATCACACTAAATCCCTTTATAATCCTTGTACTATAGGTTAACTATGTTAAAATCAGCTTTCAGGAGATCTCATTTAGCTTGCCATGTTAATTAATGTAGTACATAAGGTCGTCCTGTTACGGGGTCTGTGTATGTGAACATATGCTAACCTTAATGTAAGTGTGCTCAAGTGTATGTTGTGTTCTTTAATAGCTATAATGATAAAATAAGTAGCTTGCTATTGGTATATTACGTTTTTCAAAGTTATCAGTAGGTATAATTCATTAGCTAAGACTATTGGCTTTGAAATCCTGCAGACCAACATTTGAGGCTCAAATCCTGACTATGCATTTTAATAGTTGTGCCTCTGCTTCATCACTTGTAAAATCAAGATTAATAACTCCCTCAGAGCTTTACTGTGAAGGTAGAATGAGATAAAATAGATATAGCTCTCACAGTGCCTGACAAACACTAAATATTGGTCATAATTTCTATTGATGCAGAGGACTTCTGATTTAGGATCTTTTACCAAACTATTCCTTAGTTCTTTTCCAATATCTCTAAACTCAGAGTTTTTAATTTTTCATTGATAGCTTTTACACATAGTTGGAGCCAAATCAATAATAAGAATATCTGGCAAAATCTAAACAATCTAAGGGGTACTAGAAATACTGGACTTTCAAGAGATCTCTTTTCATTCCTGAACTTCTCCATATCCATAATATCTAGACTGAGAGCAGGGGCTCTACCTTGGTTGCACAAAAGACCTTTTCATTTGGAGACCTTTTTATCCCTAGTCCTCATGCCAATTAAATAGGAATCTCTGAGATGAGACCCAGGCATCAGTAGTTTGTAAAGTTCTCAGGGTATTTCCAGTGTGCTTCTAAGGATAAGAACTATTGCAACAAGTATGTAATATTAGGTATGATTGTTGGTTCTTTGTATGGCACTACATAACACAAAGATGCTCAGATAGATACAAATCAGAACTCTTTTTCACTTACAGACCCAAACAAGAGTAGACTGTCAAGAAGGACCCCATAGAGGGTTGCACCTGGGAACAAGGTAACAGCCAGCTGCAACTGTAGGAGGTGGCTTATGCATGGCAAGTAGGGTGGGGTTAGCAGGGTTTTGTGAACTTCCAAGAGATTGAGTATTTCAAATAATTCTGCTGGCCCAAGGAAGAAGGGGCTGTTCCTGTGTTAGGTATTGGGTGCTCTCTAGCAGTTAGGTATGTGTGTCTTATAACCCAGGAGTGTTAGAGCCTAATAAGGGAAGTAGTTGGAGTGGGAGCTTAGCAAACTGCCTGCAAAGAAGAATTGGAAGTTTTTAGCCATAGCTTCAAAACTGGGTCAAGACAGCACTTATAAAATACCATACTACAAGAACCACCACTCTAGATCCTTGTATAATATGCAATGCTCTTTTACATGTACTTATCTCGCAGTGCATTGAAAAGCAATATAGTAGAAAGAGCACTGTACTCTTGATAGGAAGACTTGGGTTCTGGATAGGGCTCTGTCACTTACCAAATATGGGACCAAATCATTTCATCTGAGATTTTGTTCCTTTATCTATCAAATGGGCAGGACATGTGCCCTGCCAACCTCACAGTGCTGTGATGAGGATCAAACCAATCAATGCCTGTGGATAGTGCTTGATAACCATTAACATTCTAAGTGTAAGTAATCATTATTTTTATTGAGTGTTATTCCTCTGGGCACAAGAGCGGAGCTGGCTGAGGTGCATGCACCGGTAAGGGGAAAGCAGAAAAAGAGGAGAAAAAGGCTAAGGATTTAAAATTAATATAGCCCTAAGGCCAAATCTGATGCCAAGGGCAAGCCCCTCCTTCCTATTGTTATATATCTGCAGACACTTAAGGGCCTCTCCAGCATTGTAGAAAAGCAAGCAAGTGTTCTGTCTGATTGGAAGTGGTTGCACTAATCCATTCCTTTCTTCTGCCTCCTGCTGTACCTCCCTAACCCCAAAACACAGCATCCTAGACTTCAGATGGCCCTTTCTGACCCTTCTGGGAACAATCAATAAAACTTGACACAAAACTTGATAGTTCTAATCTCCTCCTCTTTCCCTCACTCACACTTGTGATCAGTCAGCAAATCTATTCCTCTTCCTTAACAGTCTCTCCTTCCCCTCTGCCTCTGCCATCATCATCACTTCCCATTTGGAAGCTTCCTCACTGATCATCCAGCTTCCGACCTCCCCCTCAACCTGTCTGTCCTCTGACAGCAGGCTGAAAGTTCTAAAATATAAATCCATATTTTATAGCTTAAAATCTTCACTTCGAGTTTCTGGGAAGCACTGCTCATTTTCACTCTGTAGCCTTTTTGTGTATTATTTCTGCCCTGGAATGCTCTTCCTGCCCTTGTTCATGGGAAAAGTTTTGTTGAAGAGAAAATAGTTCTTACTTCAACATTTGTGGGAAATGAAGGTTGGTTACTTCTTATATTTTGGGGATCAAGTCGATGGGCTGTTTGATTAGCTTATTTTATTAAACAGATTTGTTCTCTAGTCAGTGCGGCATGGAAGACTTTCAATAATACTTCAACACTGCTCTCAGAATCAAGTATAGGAAATGAAAAGCTTCCAAACCATATATGAATCTTGAATGTAGTTGGCAAAATTTTAAGACGGTCCCAAGATTCCTGGCCTCTGGTGTACATACAACTTCTCCAAGTTATTCAATCTAACACTAATCCAGGTTCTGCTGTGAAGGACTTTTGCAGATGTAATTAAGATTCTGAATCAGTCAACCTTGAAATAAGGAGATTATTTGATGAGCCTGACCTAGTCACATGAGTTCTTTAAAACAGACTATTTTTTCTAGCAAATGGCAGAAGAGGAAGGCAAAAATTCAAAACACAGCACGGATTTTACCTGCATGCCATCACTAGCTTGAAGATGGAGGGGACAGTGTAGTAAGAAACACAGGTGACCTTTAGGAGCTTATAGGAGCTACCAGCTGAGAGCCAGCAAGAAAATGGAAATCTCAGAGACAAAAGGAACTGAATTTTGCTAATGGTAAGAATGAGATTGGAAAAGGATTTTTCTCCAGAGCCTTCAGATAAGAACTTCAACTGGTTAACGTCTTGGTTTCAGCCTTGCAAGAGCAGAGAACTCAGCCATGCCTTGCCAGACTTCTGACCTACAAAACTGTGAACTAATATGGGTTCTCTTTTCAGCTACTGAATTGGTAATTCATTACAGAGAGTAGCAATTTAACACAAGGGACTTTTCAATGTATTGAAAACATTTGTTCTCTATTATTCTTTCCTTAACATCCTTCTCTTCCCTTTACACACCTGGCTAAAAGAGCCCTTGCTTTTAATCATTCTGATTGAAAGTAAATAATTAATTTAGAGATGTAAGGAGTTTCAAACCCAGACAGAGTACAAGTGGTGTGCATAGTGACTCAGAAAATCATTAAGAAACTTACCCAAGGTAATATGACACAATAAAACTAGGACTTAAATATCACACTGAATTTAAATGCAGCTTTGTTTCTGTTTGATCTTGTGTGTAGTTCTTTTTATGGATCTGTAACAGTGTGCATTACAATCACCTAGGATCTTAAAAAAAAAAAAATCCTGATGGCCAAATAACACCCCAAACTAATTCAATCAGAATATCTAGGGATGTTTCCGGATATCATTATTTTTTTAAATGCCCAGGAGATTCCAATGTGCAACCAAGTTTGAGAAGCACTGGTATATGAAAGAGGACTCAGACTGTATGATACCAAAAGCTTCTGCCAATTCTAACAGTCTATGAGTTTATGTTTACTAAACACAAATATAAATTCACAAGCAATAGTTTAATGATGATGAGGAGGAAGGAGTCAATTACTATTTAAGGTTATAATTTTCTACAGCTATATCTGTCCCTAAATGAGCTGGCATAATTTTAATCCAGAGAACAAAATCGTTTGTTTTGAGCATAGTTGAGCTCTGTGCCCAGAAACAGGCTTAGTGAACGGCCAGCCAGGCTCTGACTTCTATTGCAAGTGAGCTGAAGAAGTACTGGGTCAGGAAGAAGAGTGGAAGTGTAGGCAGCTGGATTCGTATGCACAGCTGGACAGGCATCCTATAAGGCAGTGTCGGCAAGAAGGGGTATGTGTGTGACATTAATCCTGACTGGTGTTCATCTGGTTGTGGTTATTTACTTTGTCCCCAAACAGTCTGAGGGATGTAGACTGGGAAAATACCATATAATTGCCATTAACGACTGAAGAAGATGATGATGGACTGCACCACCTAAGCTCTCACTCCTGGCTCACCTTACCTGTGTCTCTATGTTGGTAGTAGATTCATCTTTATTGATCATATTCTGGAATACAGTCTGGAAATAATAATAAAAAAAAAGTTCTTTTAGCAACTAACTTAATGGGACACACTGGAGGTAAAAGCTCATCTTCTCCATGTATGATTTTGGGGTGGGTAAAATATAGAACAAAAGGGAAAAGAATGAGTGTGGCAGGGACAGGGTAAGGGAAGAAGAAGAACAGCAAAAAATATACATATATACAGATACAGATTAGATATAGATAGATAGATAGATAGATACTGGAAACTGAAGAAATATTAGCCAATGACATATCCCTGATTGTGAAATGAAGGACTTTTAAGTGCTGAGATGTAAGAATAGTTATGCATTTGCCAAAATTTCAGTAAATTTGACTATGCTATAAAATGACTTAGGGGAATAGGAATATTTTAGGGACAAGAAAAAATGATTATTTTTCTCAGCTTGGTAGGCAGAAGGCAGGGACAGAAAACAGCTCTGTGAAGTGAAACACCAATTGAAGAGCTCAAAGGAAACATAAAATTGAATCAAAAGTTACCATGAAAATATAAGTCCTTTTGAATTCCTGGCAATCTTGAGGTGGTCACTGGCATTCCCACTGAATATGGGTTGGAGGATCTAGAACTTATGTCAGTCTTCTCAGTGCTCCAGTCTCCTAATCTGCAAAATGGATTCAATAATGGTACCCACTTCATAGAGTTATTTGAGGATGAAATGATTTTGTAGTTATAAATTATTAAAAATAATGTTTGGTACATAGTGTTATATAAATAATTATTAAGTAAAAAATAAGCAAATTGAAATAAACATCAATGCATTATCAAAAGAGTATGGCATTAGAAGAGGACTAGGCAAATAAATCAATGGAATAAATTCAAATCTACAAACAGACTTGAGGATATGTAATCATTCAGCATATTACAAAGATCACACTTCACCTCAGTAAGAAGAGAATGGAGTATTCAATAAATGGTTTCAATTGCACTCCTCTGATTTTTCTTCTTATTTCTTGGTGAAACAAAGCCCTGAAAAACAGACATTGAGCTCAGATTGATCTTACTCCTTCTCTCAAGCATTGATCTCACTAAATAATTTATAGGTATAATTCATGGAATTCAATGTATGGTGTGTAATCTCCAAGACTCCAAACTGCATATTTCAACAGTATCAAAGTTCTCATTATTTTCTTTTGTATTGTATTGTGAAGTTGTCTTTATCTTTAGAATTGGAAAACTGCTTTAGATATAATTAACATGTGACTACTCTAAGACATACAGTTCTCTGTGATATATCACTGATATAGATGTTTTCAGTGTGAGCAGTGAACACCCTTCCTTACATGGCCTTGATTTTTCTAGTGTGAAGCAGATTAAGCTATTAACTTAGCAGTTTAAGCTGGCCACACCACCCTAGAGCTACAGGTTAGTGGTCTCCTGAGAACATCTGCCCAACCCAAAAGGACCCTATATATTTCTCAGCTGTGACACTCAGTACTAATGGGAAGAGGTAAGTAAATGGGAGGAGCATCCAGTTAACACATTGGCCTATTAGTGACTCTTGAGGTTGCTGAGTTGCATTTGGAAAATAACTGCACATATTCATTGCCAAAGACTATTCAATTATAGTCCCATTTTGATCATACCAGTCCCAGGAAGACAGACCAATTATATCACTTTTAAAATACTCTCTCTCCTACTGTCCTAGTCTGCCTTGTATTGCTATAGCAGAATACCCACAGACCAGGTAATTTATCAAGAAAAGAAACTTATTTTTTATAGTAATAGAGGCTGGAAAGCCCAAAGTCAAGGGGCTCACATCAGATAAAGGCCTTATTGCTGCATCATTCCCTGGTGGAAGGCAAAGGGCAACAGAGGGTGTGAGTGGGAGCAATAGGGGGGCCAACCTCACTCTTATAACAAGCCCACTCTCATAATAACTAACCCACTCCCACAATAACTAACCCACTCCTGTGATAATGGCATCAATCCATTCGCCATGTGCATTCACAAGGTGGAGCCCTAATGGCATAATCACCTCTTAAAAGTCCCACCTCTTAATACTGTCACAATGGCAATTACATTTCAACATGAGTTTGGGATATTCAAACTATAGCATTCCAACCCAACCTCCCAAAACTTATATAATTCTCTCATACAAAATACATTCATTCCATCCCAATAGTCCTGAAAGTCTTAACTTATCCCAGTATCAACTCCAAAGTCCAAAGTCCAGAGTCTCATCAGAATTAGATATGGGTAAGACCCAAGGCATGATTCATCCTCAGGCAAATTCTTCTCCAGCCTCAAGCCAGTGAAATCAAACAAGTTCTCTACTTCCAAAATACAATGGTGGACAGGCGTACAATAGATGTTCTCATTCCAAAAGGGAAAAATAAGAAAGAAAAAATAATAAAGATAACAGGTCCCAAGTACGTCCAAAATCCAACAAGGAAAACAACATTAAGTCTTAAAGCTGGAGAATAATCTGCTTTGACTCCATGTTCCCCGTTCTGGGCACACTGGAGTGAGGGTTGGGCTCCCAAGGCCTTAGGCAGCCCTGCCTCTCTGGCTTTGCTAGGCTTAGTCCACCCAGCAACTCTCATGAATTGGAGTCTCAGGCCTGCAGCTTTCCTAGCTGGAGTTGAATGCTGGAGGTCTTACAGTTCTGGG
Organism: Cheirogaleus medius; assembly: GCA_008086735.1. Classification (NCBI taxonomy): domain Eukaryota; kingdom Metazoa; phylum Chordata; class Mammalia; order Primates; family Cheirogaleidae; genus Cheirogaleus; species Cheirogaleus medius. The sequence continues at coordinate 71,569,133 of VBSM01000361.1, read as the reverse complement.
GTCTTGGGGACTACCCACCTCACACTAGGCAGTGACCTAGTGGGGACTTTCCGCAGTGGCTCCAACCTCATAATTCTGCTGGGTATTGCCTTAGTGAGGGCCCTCTGTGGTGGCTGTACCTGAGGACAAATCTCTGCCTGGACCCCCAGGCTGTCTGAAACATCCTTTGACATCTGGGTGGAGGAAACCATGCCCTCGTATCTCTTGCATTCTGTATGCCTGCAGAATTAGCACCATGTAGACATTGCCAAGGTTTATAGCTTCCAGATTTATGCTCTTCCAGAGTAGTTGGTTGAGCTGCACCTGGGCCCACTTGAGCCATGGCTGGCATAGCTGAGGGGTGCTGCCCCAGAACTTGGGGAGCAGAGTCTGGGATGGCATTGGGAAGCAAATTCTGAATTTCCTCAGATGCCTCCCTGAAAACCTTGCCCTCAAGGCCCTAGATTGCCTTGAAGATCTCTGAAATGCCTTTAGAGTCATTCTTACATTGTCTTGAAAAATAGTACCCGCTCTCCTCTATCTATATCGCTTCAGCAAACACTCACTTGGCCACACCCTTGGTTTAGTCTCCTAATAAGGCCTTTTCTCTGTATACATGGTCAAGCTGCAAATTTTCCAAAATTTCCTGCTCTCGTTCCCTTTTAAAAATTCTGTCTTTAAATAATTTCTCTCCTCTCACATCTTACTGTATGCAGTTAAACATGGCCATGCAGCACCTTCAATATTTTGCTTAGAAATATCTTCTGCCAGATATTCTAGTTTATCGCTCTTAAAGTCCACCTTCTACAAAGTCCTAGGACATGGACAAAATTCTAAGTTCTTTGCAACTGTATAACAAGGATGGTGTTTACTCCAGTTTCCAAAACCTTTTTTCTCATTTTCATCTAAGACCTCATCAGAATGACCTGTACTGTCCATATTCCTACCAGCATTCTGATCATGATCAATTAAGTCATCTCTAAGAAGTTCCAGACTTTTCCTATGTTTCTTCTCTTCTGAGCCCTCACCAGAATCACCCTTAATGCTCCATTTACAGCAATCTAGGCTTTTTCCAGCCTGCTCCTCAAAATTCTTCCAGCATCTACCCATTACCTAGTTCCAAGGCCACTTCCACATTTTCAGGTATTTGCTGTAACAACAGCTCCACTTCTCAGTATCAATTTCCTGACTTAGTCCATTTTCTTCTGCTATAGTGAATACCTGAGGTTGGGTAATTTATAAAAACATAGATTTATTTCTTATAGTTCTGGAGGCTGGAAAGTCCAAGATCAAGGGGCCCACATCTGGTGAGGGCTTTCTTGCTGTGTCATCCCATGAGAGAAGGTGAAAGGGCAAGAGACTGTGTAAGAGAGAGAAAAAGGGAGCTGGACTAACTTTAATAACAAGTCTATGCTTGTGGTAACTAACCCACTTCTACAGTAAATAACCCACTCCCATGATAACAGCATTAATCCATTCATGAGGGTGGATCCCTAATGGCATAATCATCTCTTAATGGCCCCCACTTCTAATACCATCACAATGGCAGTTAAATTCAAACATGAGTTTTTGAGGGGGCATTTAAACCATACCACCTACTACCTTTATCTTTTTTCATATACATGACATTAATAAATAAAAACATAGCTATTTCCTAGAGCTCTGAAAAACATATTGCCCAATGTGCACCAGGCTCATATTGTAAAGAATAAAATTATTAAATAAAATTTCTATAGCTTATTTTGGAGGCAAAGCATATGAATCTTTGTAGGATAGTTTTTAATCTATACATAAAAATTAAATGTTTAAATGATATATTTTAATCATATCCCAGAAATGCTTTAATTTGTAATGTTTGACTGCTAACTCTTAGCTTTTTCTGTCCCAATATCCTCCCACACTTACCTAGGTAATTCTGCATTTAAGGGCATGATAATATTACACTCAGTTCCTCTGAGGTTGCACGATTTCCCGGTGCATTCCCTTCCTCTGGCCTCTTAGTGCACCCTGCTGGACTCCCTCAGGAATGCTGGGAACAAGCTTCATACATACACTCCAAACCCTGTACACACTCCCAGATGCAATGTAGTCTCTAATGCTATGATCCCACAAATATTTTCCTCCTTTCCCTTGGTTCACAGACTACCCCAGCTAATAAAGATTTATATATCAACAGTTTCTGCAAAAGATCGTGCTTTCCTAGTACTATATCATTTAATAATAAAAGTTGTCATAGAAACAATAAAGAGTCATAAGAAAAGAGTTTACTAAGCACAGATGGTGTGCCTTACCCTGTGCTAAATTCTGGTAATACAATTAAACATATATCTATAGAAGACATACTTTGTCCTAGACACTGAAGAGGACTCAGGCAAATAAGTAGCAATAAATTCTAGAATGTATAACTCCAGGGAAAGGATATAAAGATCCTGCTGGGATTTTTGTTGGAATTGTATTAAATCTATAGATTAATTTGGGTTAAATTGACATATTTATTGTAATATGTATGTGTAATATTGATTGAACTCTTAACATGCATTGTCCTTGTCATAACCTGCAAAGTAGCTATTATTACTTCTATTTTCAAATGAAAAGACAACTGGAGGTCAGAAAGATGAGGAAATTTGCCAGTCTCCCAGCATGAGAAGAGACAGAATGATGACTAAAAGTATTTTTTTTTTTTTTGAGACAGAGTCTCACTTTGTTGCCCAGGCTAGAGTGAGTGCCATGGCGTCAGCCTAGCTCACAGCAACCTCAATCTCCTGGGCTCCTACTGCCTCAGCCTCCCGAGTAGCTGGGACTACAGGCATGCACCACCATGCCCGGCTAATTTTTTCTGTATATATTTTTAGTTGGTCAATTAATTTCTTTCTATTTTTAGTAGAGACGGGGTCTCGCTCAGGCTGGTTTCGAACTCCTGACCTTGAGCGATCCGCCTGCCTCAGCCTCCCAGAGTGCTAGGATTAGGCACGAGCCACCACGCCCGGCCAACTAAAAGTATTGAACACCATGATAATTCCTTATTATACAGGAGAAATGAGAGAAATATTCAATTCACCATAATATAGAAAAAAATAGATAAGTGACATGTAGGGACAGAATGATTTGTGTATTTAATTGAGGAAGAAATTACGTCTGGCAGGGGGAACTGGAAAGGCCTCAGAGAAGGAAATGTATTTAAGAAAGGTCTTGGAGAAAAGTTAAGCCTTCAACAGCCCAAACTGGGGGAAAATGAGACAGTTTGCAAAAATACTCCTACAACTAACAAATGAATTTAGCATGATCACAAGATACAAAATGAAGACACAAATATCCATGGTATTTCTATATATTAGCAACGTATATTTGGAAACTGATTTTAAAATCAATACCATTTACAACTGGTCCCTCTCAAACAAATAGGTATAAATCTAACAGGACATTTTCCAGATACACATGCTGAAAACTACAGAATGTTAATGAAAAAATTAAAGAAGATCTAAATAAATGGAGAGACATACTATGTTCAAGGATCTGAAAAGCCAACATAGTAAAAATGTCAATTAACCCTAAATTAATCTAAATATTTAATACAGTTCCAATAAAAAAAATCCCAGCATGGTTTTTTTTTGTGGATCCAGACAAGCAAATTTTAAAACTTATGTGGAAAAACAAAGGAACTAAAATAACTGAAACAATTTTGAAAAAGAAGAATGGTTTGAAGACAACCTCTCCCAGATTTTAAGACTTATTATAAAATTACAGTAATCAAGACTGTAATATTAGCAGAAGGATAGACAAAGATCAGTGGAACAGAATAGAGAACCCATAAATTGACCCACACAGATATAGTCAATAGATTTTTGACAAAAATTCAAAAACAATTCAATTGAGGATAATACTCTTATTCTACAAATAGTGCAAATAGTGTTGGAACAATTGGACATCGATATGCAGAAGAAAAAACCAATAGCCAAAAAAACCTTGACCTAAACCTCACATTTTATACAAAAATTAATTCAAAATGTATCTTATATCTAAATGTAAAACATAGAACTATAAAACTATTAGAAGAAAACATAGGAAAAAAAATTTTATAACATATGGTTAGGCAAAATATTTTCAGATATGACATCAAAAACATTATTCATGAATGAAAATCCTGGTGAGTTGAAGTTCATCAAAATAAAAAAAAAGTTTATTCTATTAAAGGCATTATGCTTAGTGAAGGAAAGCTAGACTTCAAAAGTAACATTCCATTTATCCAATTTATCTGATTCTATATATATGGAACACAAATTATATGATATATGATATTCTCAAAATGATAAAACTATAGTTATGTAAAATAAATCAGCAGTTACTAGAGGCTATGGGTGGAGTGAGGGGGTGACTTTACATGGATAGCATGAGGGCACTTTGGGGTGATGAAACTTCTTTGTATTCTGATTGTGGTGTGATTACATCCATCTATACACATGTGAAAATTCATAGAACTGTACCAAAAAGCCTATTTTTATATGATGATTTGAAAACAAAATTAGATAAGCGGAAGAGAGGAGAGGGAACTATGAATTGTCGTTTTGTAGATAAACAGAGGGAACTAATGGAAGATACAGTGAGATGAAGTGTTTGTGTCAGATCCGAAACTCTCAGAAGCATGTGGACATTGTTGTGGTCCTCATTGTGCAAGGCTGCTAGTTTTCTTCTCTGCAGTAAGATTTCTTCCCCACTTTCTCACTTTGTTCTGAAAGCAGATATTCAGCCGGCCTGAGTCCCTTTCCCTCTACAAACTCTGTCTTCACAAGGGCTTTAAACCTGACCTGTCCCTGTTAAGGAAAGGAGGTGAAACATTTCTAGTAGAGATCCTAATGGGTGGATCAAGGCCTGAAGGAATGAACGCAGTGCGTGTTTGGCAACAGCGAGTATTTCGACAAGTTGGCAAGTGCATGAGAGCAGTGGGGATTTAAACTGAGGCAGGCTGGAATTAAAATGGAGAAGGCAGTGAATGCAGGATTGAGGAATATGTACCTAATTTGGTAGGCACTGGGTTGCTGTAAAAGGTTTCTTAGAAATGCTTCAGGAATATTAGGCTATGATTTATAGGATGGAACAGAATGGAGAGAGAGAGAGACAACAAGAAAGAGAAAGCAAACAACAACCAACAATGGCAGCAGTCACAGTTCACAGTCATGGTCTTGATGGCAGAAAAGGGGAAATGTAGATCAGTAGCAATTCATGAACAATAGTACAGAAATTGGCAACATATTTGAAATAAGTTAAGGAAGAGGGAGATGAGCTTGAGCAATCAAAGGTGTCACTCATTATAGGCAAGAAATGATATTCTAGAGGAATTTCCGACAAAGGTCAGGGAAAACCATTTTTTCTTGCCAAGTCCCAAATTAATGCACTTATGCACCAGGGTCAAAAGTTTCAGAGCACTCAGAGATAGATATTAGTCTGAAGAGTTTTACAATAATATTCCTTAATTTTCTAATAACATTAAGTGATAATCAGAATTACCCAATTTTTTCTCAGCCCTCTGCAGGTGAAACTTCTCTCCTTGAACTCTTTTAAAGGTTGAGCACCAGTGGAAATCCCCATACCTAACCTGCAACCATCCACAGTCAAGTTTTTTCCCTCTGCTTCTGCTCCCCGGTAGGGGCCCAGATTTCCTCACTTATACCCAACATCTACCTGGGTGGCACTGACACTGATGACATCCAGCCATACTATCCCATTCTTGTTTGGAGCACTGGGTGACAGACAGCCTCTACTTTCTAATAGAGACATATCAGCAAACAAGACACAGAACAAGATGGAAGGACTGAAGAATCTTTTCCTTCTCACTCCTTGTTGAAACTTATGGAATAATCCCAGCCTTTGTCTACATGTTTCCTTAAAAATGGTTTCTCAAGTCCATGCATTCTCAAATGAGGGAAGAACTTAGCAAATTGCTCAAAAGCTTTCCTCCCAGCCTGCTTCATAGGACTGTCCAAGGGCACAAAGTATAGTAGGTGCTTGATATTTCTGCATCAATCATAATTACAGCTTTTTAAGGGCTTTATAATTTTTTACAGCATCTACATGTCTTAGTAGAGCAATTTCATGCTAATTTTACAGAGGAAAAAGCTGGTGTTGAATCTGGTTATAAGCTTAGTCAGAAAAGTAGTAAATGGCAGAGTCTGGACCCAAACATTTGGATTCCTAATCATTTCTTTTTCCTGATATAACTGAGGCTCACGTGTTCTTTTTATCTATAGAAACTTCTGATCTCTTTATTTGAAATAAGATTAAGAACGAAGACTTTTAACCTAGCCTCAAGCAATTGGTCCAGATTCACTATCACATTATTCTCATTCTCTCCTTTGTTCAGCAAGTGGGCTATTAATTATGTCTATAGGTTAAATGATATTTGGGGATTTACTTTTCATTTGCAAAGTAAATGAGTGGATTGAAAAAAAAAAAAGCACTCTTCACAAAGAGATGGCCAATACAGTCTCTGCAAAATCCAGCAACATACTGGAAGATTCGTATTTTCACAAAATGAACACACTCATGGAATGAACGCTGAAATTGAGAAATAGAACACAGTATTCCTTGTACCTCAAAAGATACTTCATAATCTTTTCCAGTGAGTAATGACCTTTCCAGCTGTAATTGGCATAACTATTCTTCCAAAAACATGGAACAGTTTTACCGATGCACTTTTAAGTAGAAATAACTCTGCCGTTTTATATTAGTCACATTATTACCATTTGGTATTAAATCAAAGATACTATAATTAGAGATATTTGGTTTCCTGAAAGTATTCTTCAAGGTATCTGTTTTTCTGAAAGTTCATCACCTTCAATTATCAAGAACTTAAAGTGTCAGTTTTGAAAAGATAACTGTTTATCACAAAGTCCTAAACCAGAAGAGTACTGTTGTTGAAAGAAGCCACTGTCAGGTGAGCGAGAGCATCATTACTGCAGTATGAAATACAGCATGACTTCAGCCATAAATCCATGGTAAACTTCCTTTATGGGTTACACTTTATTATTTTATTATTATCGAGGAGAAATATCACTTTGCCTTTAGCCATGTTCAAATCTTCTGGGGAGAAATATTAAATATATAAATGTGTGAGGAATAAACTTTTGCATTGTAATACATTATGAGTATATTTGAGGCATAAAATCTATAATAAATGGATAGAACCAGTACTAGTGCATTTCATATTTAAAGAGTGGCTGCTAATAATTCATTCTGGCTCATAGATTGAGTAGCTGTTTTCCTCGCTCTTTACTCAAGCAGTTCATCAATTTTCATGTTTTTTAAAGTTGGATGATAACTTAATCAAAGACTGATTTCCCTACCACCAATCTTATTTTATTTTTTTTTCAAGGCAGAGAGTAGGAGAAATAAATTGACTTATAAACTCTCCCTATTCTTTGGTAGTTTCTTCCATGAGCCATAGACCCCAACAAACATAGTGTGAGAAGAAAGGAAAAAGGAATATTATTGTGTAAATGTATTAAGCAATTGGGTGGATATAGCACTTTACTGATAGCAGGTCAGCTAATAAAACAAATATAGTCCTATGAATTTACAGTTCAAAATTAATTATATCATGTTTCATTCCATGGTAAACCAGAGGCAGACACCTGTATATTTTCTATAAGAAAGGAAGAGAGCAGCCACTTAGATAGTCCTGAATATTACAAATGCTTTATCATTGAATGTGCCTTCACCTACATTTAAGTGTGGTCTTGTATGGTACTCTAATAATTAAATCGTAGTACTTCTAGCAAAATAATAAAACAATCTTGTGCAGGCTTAACTCACCAAAATGGAGAAAGTAACACTTCTATTTGATTCAATCTCAACTTCTCCCAAATCCTATTTCAAGCTGATACTGTATATTTAGTCACTTCTCCAACTGTTGAAAAGCATAGTTTCCCTTTCTTAAAAAGCTTTCACTCAGATAAGAAAAACAAAAGTTTTGGCTGTATATTATTTATTTGATTTGGTACAGCAACAGGGTAAATAAGGTCTGAGTAAATCAACAGGAATAGATTAACAGGTAATAATTGATAAGAGTAGTTGCTAATTCTTAAAAAGATCTAGATGCCAACATTTTAATATATTTCACCTCAGGAAAACAAGGAAAAAGGTAGGCTTATTTTTTTAAGTGAATAATTTATCTTAAAGGACAGAGAGGAGTAACACAAAGAGAAAGCCAGTAGGATGAAAATGGAGTTTTATAAGAGTGATTGAGGTAGAGACAGAGCCTGAAATAATCCCTTGAGCTTGTAGCTAAAGCAGCTTTTTTTTAGATCCAGGCAAGGGTGAGTCCTGAGGGATTAGAGATACTTTTGAAAGTGATAGTTTTCAAAGCATTGTCACCAGATCAGCAGAATTAGCATCACCTGGGAATTTGTTAGAAATGCAAATTCCCAGGCTACATGCAAGGCCTACTGCATTAGAAACAGTGGAGGTGAGGCCTGGCGACCTGTGTTTTAAACCCCCACCCCCAGGGCCCCTAATGTACATTGAATTTTGAGAACCACTGGTCTAAGGCGGGGTCAGTAAACTTTTTCTATAAACGAGCATAAAGTAAATGTTTTAGGTTTAGCACTTCACACAGTCTCTGTCACAACTACTCAACTCAGCCGAGTAGTGCAAAAGCAGCCATAGAGGATATGCAAACTAATGGGTATGGTGTTGTTCCCATAAAGTCTTGTTTACGAAAACTGGTTGCAGGTCAGATTTGGCCCATGGGCCATTGCTGCTAATCCCTGATACAGAAAAAGGGTGGGCGAAAGAGGAGGAAGAGGGAAGGTTTGCTCACTACTTCTCCTTTCTCACTTTTTCTCTTTTGTTGGTCCTGACACCTAGTGAGGAGTCTGGATTGTACCAAGGTACCTTCCAATGTACATGCACTCCCCTGCTTCCACTTGAGAATTATGCACAGGAGGTACCCAAGTGCTACCTCCCTTTACTAAGTAATGGTAAGACACAGAAAGGAAAGCAGAAAGGGATGAACCTAACTCTACCAGTCAGTCAGTTGTAGAATTCCAGGGCTTAGAAAGAAAGAGTAGCTTTAAGCCTGAAATATAAACACCATAGCCATCATTTATCCACAGGTTTTTGGTATCATTTGCCTAAAAGAAATGTTCTTTGTGACTCTGTTTGTCCTCAGGGAACAGACAGGAAAGAAAAAGAGAGCTTGACATCTTCACTAAAAAATGAAAAACCTAAAAAACAAGCCCCAGATGGAAATTGTTACCTTACCTGCAAAACAGAAGCTCTCAAATTCTAATGTGCATCAGAATTAACAGGAGGAGGTGTTAGATTGCCTGGCCTCACCCTCAGAGTAACTGAGACAGAGTCTGAGAATTTGCAGCTCTAACAAGTTCTCAGGTGATGCTCATCATGATCCTGCTAGTTCAAGATCCACATTTCGACAACCACTGCTCTAAAACATGCTCTTCCTTCTGTGTTCCTACTCTCAGTTGGCAAAATCACCACCTTATCTATCCCAGCACCTAAGCAAATACTTGGGATCACCCTAGACTCCTCGCTGTCTCTCTCCCCACGGTAAGAAACCACCAAGTCTAATCAAGTTTGCGGCTTCAGGATCTTAGAAATCCAACCCCTCTTTACCATCCTGTTGTCAAAAATTAGTTTAGGCCAGTGTTTCTATACTTTTCACATACCTCACACATAACAATTATATCCATAGGCTATAGGGGTTAACACATTTAATTGTATAGGTTAGTGGGGGCAACAGGACTGGGGGCTCCTTTAACCATCCCAAGGGGTGAGGGATCCATGTCCCTACACAGCTGTGCCCTCCCCATTCATTCACTGGAGAAACCTTGTTTTAGGTCCTCATCATCACACACCCAGGCATTCTATCTATTTCCAGATTTAGCTCTTAAAGCACTCTTCCTACTAGCCAGAGTTATTTTTTTAATTACTGTGTAAGACAACCAAATACTCTAAGACTGAACATTTATTATGTTCAGTCTCTCCTTGTGCCCTAAAAAATGCACATCAAGTTTGTTTAGCTTTGTACACACTGTGTATCAGTCATAATTCCAACAGGGTACAGATGTCATACTTAAAATATTATAATTTATGGAAGATATATTTATAAAGGTGAGAGTGTAGGGCAGGGATTCTCAAACAACCAATGTCTGGAGACATCATCAAGATTGAGTGGTGTCACTGGTATCTAGTGGGTAAAAGCCAGGGGTGCTGCTAAACATCCTGCAATGTACAAGACAGGACCACACTACAAAGAATTAGACAACCCAAAATGTCAGTAACACCAAGGTTGAGAAACCCTGCTGCAGAGTGAGCTCTTGTAAAATGCTTGTCAAACAGAATTAAACAAGACTGCAGACACAATTCCCAGATACAACTAACTCTGCTTGAGTCAACTAAAGAAGAATCATGATAAGTGATCTGCGTGGAATGATGAAACCTCCACCTCATGTTGGGTCCTTGTATTAGTCAGGGATCTCCAGAGAAACAGAACCAATAGGAGATATATAGAGATAGATATAAAATCATACATATATACAAATCATATATATATAAAATCACACATATATACACATCATATATATATATTTTGAGATATTTTAAGGGAATTGGCTCATGCAATCAATTATGAAAGCCAAAAAGTCCCACAATCTTACATCTGCATCTGGAGACCCAGTAGTGGGTGTTATAATTCCCAGTCAGAAAACTGGGGAAAAGGGGAGGTGCTGGTGTAATTCCCAGAGTCCAGGAGTTCTGATGTCTGAGGGCAGGAGAAGATGGATGCCCCAGCTTCTTGATGAGAGAGAGGGGGAGGGGGGGAGAAAGAGAAAGAGAGAGAGAGAGAGAGAGAGAGAGAGAGAGAGAGAGAGAGATATTGCCCTTCCTCTGCCTTTTTGTTCTATCTAGGCATTCAGTGAACTGGATGATGCCTGCCCACATTAGTAGAGAGGATCTTCTTTACTCAGTCCATTAACTCAAATTCTAATCTTTTCCAGAAATGGCCCCACAAATACACCCAGAAATAATGCTTTACCAGCTATCTGAGCATCCCTTAACTCAGGCAAGTTGAGACATAAAATTAACCATCACATCCCTATTTTCTGGCTTAAGTTCATCTTTTTGAAGAGTATTTATTTGCCCTAGTTATTGATAGTATCTTTCATGTTGCCAAGGTATCCCAAGACTTGCCTGAGATGCATTGAGATCCTACCATGTCAGTATTTTGCTACAAGGAAAATCCTCAAAAATAGATTTAGGTATCCATTCAAGGTATAAAATGGAAAAGTCACATTAATGCATTCATGAAACACTTGTTGAGAGCTTACTATATTCCAAACACTATTCAAAACAAATTTGAAAATACAGTAAGGTCTAACCAAGATTTAGCCCTGATGTTCCAGGTAAATCTTTTCTTAGCTTTTAGGTTAAAGAATAAGATTTGTTCTTCTAGATTGCCCCTAATACAGAAAAGACAATTGGGTTCTGGTGATGAGCCCTACAAGATGAGAAGGAGAAAGGAGTGGTTTCCTGAGCCTATTGGCAACACCCTCCATTACATAGAGTGAAACCACCTAAAGTTTGCATAAGGGAATGTTCTATTTTCTAGCTACATTGTATTAGAGAAAATGAAACAGGCATTTGTGTTCTTGACTAAGGTTGGGACTATATGCTTATTAATTTTTCCACAGAAAAACTAGTTAATATCTTTCTCAATAAAAGCAGAATAGTTGACAGACCATATTGTGTCTTTTGTCTGTCACTTGTCCCCCATATATCCATTTATTGTTTTACGCCAAGATAGGTGGAGTTACACATGATACAGTTATCTCCATTCTTCTCCTGCTCCCACAACAGAAATGAGTAATCAGTCATGGCAATCTCTCCCTCTGAACCTGGACATGGCCTCAGAGTCCTTCTGTACATAGCATGTCAGGAAGCCACTATTAATAGAAAAGAATTAGCAATTCAGGTAGAATATTCTTGTGTTTGCTTGGCAAAGTTATTGACTCTGGGGAAAATTTATTAACAAAAAAATATGTACCTGGAAAGAGTAACTCAATAACACTATATCACCTTGTTTTAGTAAATATATAACAATTTAGTTCTGATAAGAGGGCTGTGGTCAGCTGGTGGGAGAAATTTTCCAAATCAATAGGTGATTAAATTCATATGATAAATATGTATTTGCAATCTGGATCTCTCTCTTGAACTCTAAACTCATACATCTAACTGCCTTTTTAACATTATTACTTGTATGCTCAATATACACATTCCAAAATTAAAATACCTTAGGAACTTCTGCTTCCTGCCAAAATGGAATAACAGGGATTTGATATAACCGCCAGTAACAGCAGCCCAGCCTTATACTAGAAAGTCAGACAAAAATATATGAAACAACAGTTTTCAACCAGTGGACAGTGGTATCATGCACAATGAACCCCTGAGAGAAGGGAAGAGAATAAAGTGAGCCCTCTGCTCCCATCAACTTACTGCCTGGAGAGAGCTTCCAGACTGCAGAGCGAAGAGAAGGAACCCAAACAGAGCTCAGGTTATCTCACGGAGTTGGAAAGAAGAGATCTGAGTTCAGAAAGGCCAGAACAGCTAGAATCCCTGAGGGGAAGGAGCTACACAGAGAGAATTCAAGAACTACAGAGGAGCCCCTTGAGTCCTCTTCTGAGTACTGATATAAGCGTAGGTTACAGGAAACTATCTGAGACTAGAGAAAGAACCTTTGAAAATCAACATGCAGAAAAAGTCTAAAAGCTCACACAGGATTGGAAATACTCAATGTTTCCACATGCCAAAGGAGACAGACGTTATAATACAGGAAGCATTGGGTAAAACCCTCAGTAGAGTATCAGTTTAAAGTTGGGTAGAAATTAGATTTGGATTAAAGGGTGCCCTAAACTCACCCTGACAAAATTTAAGGCAATCCTCATCAAACTGATCCCATGTAACTTAACTGCATGCCGGAACACTATTCAGCATGATTTAAAGGAATACGACAAAATCTAGCACTTGACAATACAAAAATTTTAGTGTCTGTCTTCAAATAAAATATAAAAGGTATCAAAGAAAGAGGATATATGACTCATAACCAGAAAGAAAGTCAGTCAATAGCAACAAAACCAGATTTTACAGATATTAGCAGACAAGGAATTGCAAACTCTATTATAATTATATTCTGTACACTCAGGGAAGTGGAAAATACATAAACATTATGAGGTAGGATGTGGCAGATATAAAAAAATAAAAATGTAATTTATAGAGATAAAAATATATCAGAAATGAAAAATGTAATGGAAGGCATTTACCAGAGATGAAACCTTGCAAGAGAGAAGGTCAGTGATCTTAAAAATGTTAAAGTGAACTTAAAACAATAGAAAATATCCAAAATGAAGCACATAGGAACAAAGACTTTAAAAATAAATGAATAAACCATCATGACTTGTGGGACAACATCAAGCAATCTAATAGAATGTAGTTGGAGACCGAGAAAGAGGAAGAGATAGAATAAATACTCAAAGAAATGAAAATCAAAAGTGTTCTAAATTTGATGAATACATAAACCCATATCCCAGAACCTGTAAGAAATTCAAACAGGAAAAAACATAAGGAAAATTACACCAAGGCACATCATAATCAAATTGCTGAGAACCCATGACAAACAGAAAAGTATGAGAGCAGCTAGAAAAAAATAAGAGATTCATCAGACAAAGATTAGGATGACACCCTAGTTCTTGTCAGGAACTATGAAATCCAGAAGACAATGAAGCAACTGAATGTACTGATTGGGGCAGGAGGTGGGGACGGGGGAGATGGGGACTGCCAACTTAGAATTCTATATCCAGTGAAAATATCATTCAAAAACGAAAGTAGAATGAAGATTTTTTTTTTTCAGATCAAAAGCTGAGGAGATTAGTCACCAGCAGATGTGTACTAAACGGAATGTTAAAGGAAGTTCTTCTGATAGAAGAAAAATTATACCAGATGCTCATTTGGAGCTACACAAGGGAATGAAGAGCACCAACATGATCAACATGCAAATAGATATACAAATTAAAATGCCACCAACTGAGCTCCTGATGTTTTCCTCAAAAGCTGCTTCTTGTCCAGCCTTTTCTTATCACATATAATGGCAACTCCATTCTTCCATGTTGGTCAAGCATTTGGGGGTCAGCAGTGATTTGTGTTTTCCCACACCTCCTACAGAAAGTCATCCGCAAAGCCCTACGGCTGTCACGTTAGAACAAGCGCAGGGCCTTTCCTCCACAGCTGTCTCCTCGGCATTCACCGTCATCATTTTCCCCTAGTTACTGCAATAGACTCATAGTCGGCCTCTCTGCTTCTACTCTGGCCCCCATTACAGTGTATTCACAACCCAGCAGTCATGGGGATCTGTAAAATCATAGGACCGTTCATGTCACACCTCTACTCCCGAAGCTCCTGTGGTTCCGTATCTTATCCAGAGAAAAGCCAAACTCTTGCACGGGCCCTCAGGGCCCCACTGAGCCTTCCTTCCTCCACCTTTGCACGTCTCTTTCCTCATCCTCACTCAGCTCAGGACACGCTGGCCTCCTTGCTGTTCCAGCAGGTACCATTTCCATCCTTGGCATCTTCACATTTCGTCTGCCTAGGCCATCCTCCCCCAGGCACCAAACGGCTTACGCTCTCACTTCCTTCAAGTCTTTTCTTAAATGTCCCATGTTCAGTGAGGGCTCTGATGGACGCACTATTTAGTTGCAACTTTCTTGCACACGTGCCTGCTCCTAATTTATTAGCCCCATTGGCATATGTATTTATATGTGTTTACTGTTTTGTCTCTCCCCACTAGGACATGAGTTCATGAGGATAGGGATATGGTCTTTCATTTTTACTGCTTAAACTCCAGTGTCTAGATGGTGGCTGACATATTGTAGAACTCAGTAAGTATTTGTTGACTGAGTGAATACAGGAAGGAGCATGTTAGGCCAAGTTCTGCAGCTGTAGTGCATGAGCCTTTTCACCAGAGGGCAGCACAAAAGCACTAAGGGTTTAATGACAGAAGCAGGCGAACTACCAACACAGGTGCACACATAGATGAGAGAGGTTTTTTAAACCCAGGTCATGTAGTGGAGCCTGCATGGAAGAGGAAATCAAGGGTAGAGGAATCAACCTCTGCTTTGCTGTGTGTGACCTGGAGCATCATTTCAGCCTCTGGGCCTCAGTTTCAGCATACTATAATCCAAGGGCTAGCACTTGATTGGTTAAGTCTGATTCACTTCTGGCCCTAATATTCCATGATTCTAAAACAAACAGGACCCCCCTCCACCCTCTCTTTTTAATTTCACATTCAGGCTAGAATGCAGGGGCAATGAAATTCCTGTAAAGTTGTGCTCAGACTTCTGGGATTTGCCTAAACATACACACATTCAGTAGAAAGACTCTTGTGTGTGAAGTAAAACTACATCAGAGAGTGAGGTTGACTCAGTTAAGTTATTCCCACCACTACTTTTTAAAGGAGGATGGGTAGTATTTTTGGAAAAAGAAGAAAAGTCAGCACCTCTCTGGAGATCCCAGGGCTGAGTTAGGGTCAATGAAATGCTGTGGTTTCTTTCCTTATTATTACTTTGGGGGTGAAGCTAATGTACAGCAATTTGAGATGTAGAAGATACTGCCTCCTGGAAAAGAAGCCATTTAAATTTATCCACAGGAGGAAAAGATTAGCTTTTTTCCCCCTAATGATGGAAGAGTTTAATTTTCTCTAACAGGAACAGCATTTCTCAAACAGATCAGGGGAGGGCAGTAAAGAGTTGTATGTGGCTAGCTAGTTAATGAAGTATCATACGACAGAGAATAATTATATTTTAAACAAATTTATTTTTATCTTTTACTGCACCTAATAAAATTCACTCACCATTTTGATGGTTTGAAGAAATTAATGTGTCATCAACGGGTTTATGAAGATTAGTTTGGGCATTGAGTTAGCATGGCAACCTCAGTATAAAAATCCCTCAAATTGAAGTTTACCATTGAATATAAAGCCTATAACCATAGGTAAGTGAAATGACTTTATCAGGATCAGGTATTTAAATAACTTTAATTAAAGCCATCTCTTTTATGGGGTTAAATGCATTGATTTCTATTTTAAGGTAATTTATTTTCTTAATCCTGACATTTGATTTATTTTAGTATATCTAATCCACATTCATGACGCACAGAATTTTATTTTCTCATTGAAAAAAGAGGACATTAACAGACACCCAAGTAGGACTTCCTAGTACTGGTTATTCTTTTAATGTAAAATCAACCCAGGAGCTTTGTCTCTTTGGCCGAACTCCTTTGATGTATGAGGGTATCTCTGGTCGCAAATATATGAGGCTGCTAAGGAACAAGGAGAAAAAAAGTGTCCATGTCATGCATCTGAAAAGCACTACATAAATATATCTGTTTTTCTGTCTAATTTTCTGAAAGAATACTAGGTAGGGTATCTGGAATGAATCAAACCATCCAACCCAGATCCTTGCCATATTCTTCTAATACCTGGTACTTGCCTTTGTAGCACTTATCAAAGCTGTAATCATCTAAGATTTGTGTTTTTATTCTCTATCTTCACCACCTATAGCACCTCCCTCCACCCCCATATCACCTCATTCAGATTTGTATCCCTGGCAACATGCACAATACCTGTTCATGTAGCAGAGGCTCAGTAAATATTCATGAATGAATAAATAAATTCTTCTAGATTATGAGCTCCAATACAGGGATAGTCTCATAGTAATCTTCGAATTGCTAGTACTTAGCACATAGCATTGTAGAGCATGTAAATCTAATAAACATTTCTTGAATAAAGCATTGACTAATTTATTCTTTCTGTAGGATACTGCAGTGAACAAAACATGTCTCATGCTCTCATGAAAACATTCTAGCAGGAGATGGGGGAGCAGAGGTAATAGATATATACACATGAATAATTAAATAATTAAAATATCAGTCTGTGATAAGCATTTGCAAACCCATCTAGAATGTCAGGAGAGCCTGCTCTGGGTAACTGATAGCCAGGCACAAAGTTGAAAGTGCTGTCCTCGGAATAGCACAGAAGAGTCCTCCAGGCAAGGGAATGGCTCATGAAAAGGCCCTGCACAAGAGTTTGGCAAGTTCAAAAGGTCAATGAGGCCAGAAGGAATTGCTGAAGGTAAGCATGGCCATCCATCCATGCCATTCTTTGCTATGGAGACCAAAGACATGTAGCGTGGAAAGAAAGACTCAAGAAATGCAGTAACAAAACAATCATCTAAGAACAAACACAAAGGAACTTGTGCTAACCACTCAAAGCCGTGGTGTTCAAAACTCTTACCATCTAATTTTGCAGCATTACATAAGCTTAGGAAAAGATTACATCTATGATGCTAATTTAAATATCAGTACACAAAATCGCTTAGACAGGATACGTTCAACTAGGCAAAAACTATTGAAAGAAATAAGACATGCTTGTTCATTAAAGCATAATTTAACAAATATTTACTTAGTGACATCTAGTGTCAGACATTGTTCTTGGTACGGGAGACATAACAGTGAATAAAACAGAAAAAACACCTGTCCTCATGGAGCTTATATATTTTGCTGGAGGTGAGATAGCCAAAAATATAAAAATTTCACAAAGGACTGGATCATTTCAGTTGTGACAAGTTCTCCAAAGGAAAAGTGCTAAGATCAAGTCAGATAGTTGGATCTTTTCCCAGTTCCCTTTAGAAAATAATCTGTCAGCCAATCAATACACCTAATATCAGAGAGGTTTCTTTGAAGTAGAATGATGGAATGGTTTTCTCCTTTATATTTTCTGCATGTTGTAATTTTTTTACAGTGAGAATGTTACTTGATTTAACAAACTTAAAAAAATTATTAAATAAAACATAAAGATATTGTTGTTAACATTTCAGAAACTAAAGACAAAGCTAAAGTTTCCTTTGCCAAGAGGAAGAGAATTATAATGTCAGCTTTGTTATTATAAAGCAGTTTTGTTAAAAGTAACAGAAAGATTTGAGGTCTGAGATTTGGTGCCTCTGCTTCATAACTGGCATAAGTTTTCTTAGAAACAGTTATCTCTTTTCCCAAATATATAAGAAAGCACACTTTGTCATTTATAACACAGATGCCTCCTTCCTTTAATTTATGAAAAAAGTATTGTCAGCAGGGATACCATTTTTAGCACCATGTGATCAAAGGGGAATTTTACAATTCCGTTGTAGATTAGCAGCCAGAAGTGCTTTCAGGGTTTGATTCACGTGCTATGGAGAAGTTAGTGAACCACAGCACAATGAAGTTCTCATTTTAAAAACCTTCTTGATCAAATGTTCAAACTGGAGTCAAAACACTTTGATTGCCATAGAACCAATCGTGGAAATGGGCTATCAACAATGACTAAAGTTGCTTCAACAAGACATGTGGAACCTCCGTGTTACAGTCCTCAGATGAAAGCATTGGCAAAACCGCTAAATCTCATTATGTTCAGATAAGCCTCCCCTGACCAATACGTGGTACTAATGAGCAATGATGTATATATAGGTGAGATATATGGGGACTAGCCCATCATTTGTTTTAAAGCATACAATCTGCTGTAAGCAATGTAATCTGAGGGAGAATATCCAGAACATTAAGAAAACAGGAAGAAACATTCTACTCATCTTAATTAACCCCCCCCAAGAAGTGTTATTTTCTCTCTGCTCTGTTAGTGCACATATGCATTTCTAGATAAAAATTAATATAAACACTACAAAAACTGAAGAGGGAGTTGAGGAAGGGTGTTAACCAAGTACCAAAACGGATAAAACTGATATACTGTTCCCAAATTTCAATAAACTGAAAATTATTTCGTCCCCCTTTTCTCCTCCCTCCATTATAGAACCTTGATTTTTCTTAAAAAAGAGAAAAATTTTGGTATAGTGAATGGCATTTAACAATTCTTAAGGAAAAGCAAGCATCTCTTTTCCCAGTCTTTCTTCTCTTTTCTTGAAAGACCAAAAAGAAAAAAGAGAGAGAGAGAGACAGAAAGAAAAAAAAGGCAACAAGGAGAGGCTGTGGGCTGCCCGGGTCACTGTCATGCGATGCTGATGTAACGCGCTGGGGGCGCACTGACTGGCTGCCTCGGAACTGGTCATGCTCTCTTCACACACGCAGCAGCAATCAGCTTACAACTAAATCACATCTGAGCACAAGCTGTCTCCACAAAGGCAACCAAAGAGGCAGCATTCAAAGGCTGACAAAGCATCCCTAAAGCAGGGAAGAAAAGGAGCCCCTGAGGCTGCTGACGGAAAAGGCTTCCCACCCTCATGCCGGGTCTGCTTGGGCACCGTGCAGACCGCGGAGGGGGAGGAACTGATGGAATGCCATCTGGAGTTACACTTGGTGGAGCTGCATGCTTAACACCAGAAGTGGGAGGAAAGTGTCAAGACATAGAAAAAACAAATAAATAAGACAGAGAAATAAAAATAAGAAGGGAAATTCAGTGTCATGGGGTAACACCAGGGACCAATTATGTCTGTTGTAGTTTAGGCTTATAGTGGACTCCGTTAATTATTTCTGAGCAGGAATTCTATGAATTGCATACACTTTACATGTCATTTATTTTTAATATAAGCATTAGGAAGATAGTCATTTCTTAAAAGTGCAAGGGACTTTCATTTGGCAACACTTAAAAAGTTATACAACCTGACTAAAAATCATCAACTGATATCTAAAATATAGACTAACTAAAATAAATCTGTTCTTTCTGGGTAGATTGTTAATTAATATTTTATAAATTATTTGCAGTTATATCATTGGTGATTTCAATAATGGATTGTACCAAAAGAAACATACCAGCTCTGACTTAATGTGGCCCTGAGATCCGAGCCACTTCTCTTTACTTGTCTACTAATCTCAACTATGCACTTGTCCCCCCTCCCTCCTTATGTATCTTTCTGCCCATTCAGCCCCCTCACCAAGCAGCTCACTACTTGCCTGACTGTATTTACCTCTTTGTCAGCATCTCCTTCTTCTTAAAAGACTTCAACAATACCAGGTCCTGTCCTTTTATAATACCCTTTCAAAGAGATATTGGTAAGATCCATATATGGAAACTACTTAATTTCAAGTTGATAGCATGCAAATATCAATTTCCTTCTATTTGAATAAACAAAATAATCAAAACATTGAGCCCACTATAAATTGAATGTGAGATAAGCAAAGTTTTTTTATACTTGGAATAAAAAATATAGAGATTCATTCACACTTATGCATAATTCACCTCATTTATTTAATAATAATAATTTACATTAGGTAGTACTTACTTTTTTCCAGATAAAAACGTTATGGATAAGGAAATTGAAGCCCAGAAACTTGCCAAATTCCTAACAGCTAACTAGTGGTAGAGATGGGATTTAAAGCCTAGCTGTCCAGATCTAGCAGTTGGGTTCTGGACTTCCATGCTACACAGCCTTTTATAAAAGACTGTTAAAGATTTTCTGTCAGATCCTTTCAAGGCATTTTGATACCTAAGTTGTTTTTTTTTTAATTAAAAGGCCCTTATAACAAAAGATAGATTAAAAAGAAAAACATACACATTTATTTAATATGTTTTTCGTAAACGGGAGCCTTCGGAAATGAAGACCCAACCAAAGAGATAAACGTGTGTAATACTCATGCTCGCTTTGATGAAGTGGATAGATGTGGAGAAGTGTGATTTGACACAGGGGTATCATGTAATGGTAAATAGCTGGGGGGACTTAGCAAGGCTTGTTTGCTCTGATTCTTCTCTGTGTCCCCATGTCTTCAGAGATAAGTGTGATCCTTTCCTCTGGGTATGGGGAAGGCACCTGTGGAATGAGGGTCCTATGACCTGCTTTGGGGTGGAAAGGTGAGAGAAGGTCAGAGACTGACCTTTGTAGGTTTAATGATTTGCCTCAGGAGAGAAGAGAGAGAGGAAGGTGAGAGTGGCCTTCCTATCTCTGCTGTTTTTCTCAAATGCCAAGGTGCCATATTTTGGGATCACATGTCTTGAATGCCATCAACATATTAAAATAAATCTGTGAAGAATTCTTTTAAAAGTATACAAAGTATAATGGCTCTGTAATGTGTCAGCTAGGCTAGGCAGAACTGTTTTTCCCAGAATTCTTTTCCTGTATGTTTCTAGTAAGAGTGGTGCCCAAAGAGTCTTGTTGGAGACTGGAGGACAGAAACGAGACAATAGCCATTTTGTAGCTCATGCACTTTGTTGCTACTCTGTCTTCTTGTCTTGTTGGCACGTTCAGTCCCAGTCTGCCACTGCTCCCCCTGCTCCTGGATCCTCCAGGTTGTCTAGCTCCTGGGACAGGTGTGTGTTTAGCTCCATGACAAGAGAACCAGCCTCTGCAGGATCCCCACATCACTATGGTCAAGAGCAGTGAGAACTGACATAGACTCCAGTATGTCCTTTTCAAGCTCATGCTCAAGAGACCCAGCTTTTTCTCACTTTCCCTAACTTCACATTTATTTCCCCCTCCAGACTGAGACAAGAATTCAAGCTCTAGCAGCAGACACAAAAGCAGCCACCTTGCAGAGACCGTTTAACTAGGTCCCAAAATTGCATAGGATTAAATCCTTGAAACAAACCCCCTGTTTTACAAAAGTATATGCATTGATTGATTGATAAATGATAGATAGATATAGATAGACAGAACCCCCCAGAGTGGTTTTGCATCTCTGATTGAACCCTAAACGTTTTAGTCAATTAATATCCACAATTACTCTAAGTAATATTAGTATAGAAATGCCAATTCATTTTTTGAATTCCTTCCTAATTAATTACTGTAGTGATCTATCATCAAAATTATTTTAACAATCTATCAGTATATTAATAGCAAAGAATTAGAAGTCACCTGATTTGCAAAATGATTTGCTTTCCAGTAGTTTAAAGTATTTACTTTCTCAACGTTGCAATATTTCTAAATGTCCCTTTATTTGGTATCTGGGAAATTTTTATACCCTGGGGTCATGAACCATAGAAAGATTCTGAATAGATGAGAATAAAGTCTTTCTTTGTGGGAGAAAAATTGTTATGAATGGACAGTGGAAAAGAAGAACTGGCCTGATTCTTTTATCATAAATGCTTCCTTAGGCATATACATTTTAGAAAGCATATATCTAGAAAATTCTTGTCATCATTATCTGGGAATGAAACTCTCCTATCTTTAAGCTTTCATTGCCATGATCACATAATTCTGGAGATAGAATAAGTATCAGGAATTTCATCAAGCACTTCCATCTATAGTCAAGAAAACAAACAAAATTAATGCAATATATGCAAAAAAATCAAAACATTTCTTGGATTTTTGTGCAAGGTCACAACTTCTTATTACAAATTACATAAGAGGTTTTTAGATAATGACACCAGCCCAAAGAGCTGCTTCATTTGCAATGAAAGCCAGATGTTTAAACCTTTCCTCCTCCACATATAATAGTGCAAACCACTACAGTAGTCACCACTTATCTGCAGTTTTGTTTTCATCAGCTTCAGTTACTGGGATACAAAAATATTAAATGGAAAATTCCAGAAATAAACAATTCATAAGTTTTAAATTGTGCATTGTTCTATGTAGGGTGATGAAATCTCACGCTGTCCTGCCTGGAACGTGGGTCACCCCTTTGTCCTATCCACGCTGTATTCACCACCTGCTTGTTAGTCACTTAGTAGCCATCTGGGTTGTCAGATTGATTGTTTAGTATTGCAGTGCTTGTGTTCATGTAGCATTTATTGTGTTTAATAATGGCCCCAAAGCTCAAGAGTAGTGCTGCTGGCAATTTGGATATGTCAAAAAGAAGTTGTTATTTTCTTACTGTGCCTAATTTATAAATGAAACTTTATAATATGTATGTATGTATAGAAAAAAACAGTATATACAGGGCTTGGTATTATCTGTGGTTTCAGACATCAACTGGGGATCTTGGGACGTATTTGCCATGGATAAGGGAGACAGCTTTATTTTATCATAAATTCAAGATTCTTCAAAGAGAAATATAATCAAAGGGAAACATGCTTGTAGTAACTTTGGTAGTAAAAGAGACATAGTAGGACTCATTAATTCTGCCTTAATACTCTGCATTGGAAAGGAGGTATATATATATAAAAAAAAAAAAATCCCCTGCTGCTGAAGAGCATATTTGACAATGACTTAAGAGCAGCAAGAAGCACCAGGAAATGATGGAAACCCCAGGTCACATTATGAAATATGATGAAATATTATGAAAATACAGTTGACCTTTAAGCAACATGGGAGATAGAGTGCTAATCCCCAAGTAGTCAAAAATCTGTGTGTGTATGTATACATATGCACAAATATACATATATATGTATATTTTACCTCAGTAAAAAAATTTTAAGAAGAAAATCTGCGTATAACTTTTTTTTTGAGAGAGAGAGAGAGTCTCACTTTGTTGCCCAGGCTAGAGTGCTGTGGTGTCAGCAGAGCTCACAGCAACCTCAATCTCCTGGACTCAAGTGATCCTTCTGCCTCAGCCTTCCGAGTAGCTGGGACTACAGGCATGCACCACCATGTCCGGCTAATTTTTTCTATAAATTTTTAGTTGGCCAATTAATTTCTTTCTATTTTTTAGTAGAGACAGGGTCTCCCCCTTGCTCAGGCTGGTTTCAAACTCCTGACCTTGAGCAATCCACCTACCTCGGCCTCCCAGAGTGCTAGGATTACAAGCATGAGCCACCTCGCCTAGCCCAGTGTATAACTTTTGACTCTCCAAAAACTTAGCTACTAATATCCTATTGTTGACAGAAAGCCTTACTGATAACTGTAAGAGTCAATGAACATGTATTTAGAGTGTTATATTATTATATACCATATTCTTATAATTAAGTAAGCTAGAGAAAAGAAAATGTTACTAAGAAAATCATAAGGAAGAGGAAATATATTTACTATTCATTAAGTGGAAGTGGATCATCATAAAGGTCTTCATCCTTGTCTTCTTCACAAGTAGGCTGAGGAGGAGGAGGAGGAAGAGAAGTTTGGTTTTGTTGTCTCAGGGGTGGCAGAGGCAGAAGAAAATCTGTATATGAGTGAAACCCTGAAATTCAAACCTATGTTACTCAAGGGGCAACTACACTCTAAAATAATGCTTGGTAAGCTCTTTCATTATCATCTGCCAGTTTTTATCGTAAAAACTGAAAATATTGAAAATATAAATTGGCGTATTTGATTGATTTTGCATACAACATTATGTAATCACAACCACATACACAAAAGAAAGCTTTATACTTCCTCCTCTAAGCTTCAAAGTAAATGAAGAGCAGTACCCTTTCCCCAGGAAAATGTAGTTTACAGTCATATAGCTTCTGACTATTCATCGTTAAATTAATATGTGAAAGAAAGAAATATTTTTTTCTGGATCATTTCTATAGAGGGACCAGAAAGCCTTAAAGAGATGTCAAAAATGGAAAGACGCAATGCTGAGCAAGGTTATCCATTTTAAAGGTTCAGAAAGAAACTGAAAATGGCTGTGCGAAAGAAAAAAGAACAATTCATACAGATCTTGAACTTGGCCTTTTGGGAAAACAGATACATTCTGTCCTGTGCTTACAGCATCTAATACTGATCACCTCTGCAAGAAAGCCTGTAATGAAAGCCGATTACCTCACAACATGCCGCTAAGAAGAATGATCCATCTAATTTCCATTGTTTACTGAGTTACAAGGGGTTACCATGGCTCAGGTAACCTCATTACAAGCAATGCTAAATATGCAGAGTGTGAATGGAGAGTACATAAAGGCACCAGGGATGATGCTGTATGAAATCCAATGGTCCCTTGTTTTATAGCAACAAAACAGATTTCCTAAATGGTGAGTATAGCAAGAGAAGAAAAAACTTCAAGGAAATATAATTGTCACATCCTATATGAAATTTTATAAGCTACCTAAAACAATTAAGAAATAGTTTATGACACTAGGCAAAAAAAAAATGGACATTTTAGAGAGCTTGCCATAGTAAAAGGAGTATAAATAAAACAAAGCCTCACAAATTTTGTCCTTACTCTTCATAACTTGGTTAAATTAATCCATTATTTCCAAGCTGCACACTAGAGGTAAAACAACCATTGCAGATTCAGTAATTTTTGTTTTCTTTTGCATTGTTTTGTTTCATTTTTTAGCTTGGGAGTTTTTCTTGAATTAACTTCTCCACATTTTACTTTTCAACATTTTAATTTATTTTAATGTTTACATATTTGTGTATGTATATATAT
The DNA here is from genome assembly GCA_008086735.1 of Cheirogaleus medius. Taxonomy (NCBI): domain Eukaryota; kingdom Metazoa; phylum Chordata; class Mammalia; order Primates; family Cheirogaleidae; genus Cheirogaleus; species Cheirogaleus medius. The sequence continues at coordinate 71,543,897 of VBSM01000361.1, read as the reverse complement.
GTGTGTGCACGCATGCATGTGTATGCTAGTTTTATCAAATTCAGGGGACTTAATGTTAATACAATATTATATAATACACAGTTTATTTTCAATTTTTACCAATTATCCTAATAGCATCCTTTATGAAAATATTTTGTGCCCATCCAGAATTATGCATTGCACTTACTGGCCAGGTCCCTTTAGTCTCCTTTAATCAGAAATGATTCTTCAGTCTCTCTTTTTCTTTCATGACATTGACCTTTTTGAAGATTATAGGCTAGTTGTTTTCTAGAATGTCCCTCAATGTAGATTTGTCTTATATTTTCCTAAGGGTATGTTCATTTTATACATTGTAGGCAGGAGTATTATATCATTCATGCATCACAGCAGGAGGTTCAGCTGTTTGTCCCACTGTTATTGTTGTTAGCTATGAATTCTTGGTTAAGGTGGCATCTGCCAGGTTTCTCTACTGTTAAGTTACCATTTTAATCTTTGTAATTTGTTTACAAGCTGTAGAAAAAGACTTTGAGATAATGCAATATACTGTTATTGTTTAGACATTTACCCAGTAGTTTCAACAGCCATTGATGATACTTGCCTGAAATAATTATTACTGGCAAGTGTTGGTTAAAAAAATATTTTAATATATTTTGGAAAAAAAACCATATTAGTAGAAACCAAGAAAAGAGTTTTGGATTGTGTCATTTCTCACTTTTATGCCTTTAGATGTATTGAGAGATACCTGTGCAATTTGGTCAAACATGCAATTTAATTGACTTCTTGAGAAATACAGAAATATTTCTTTCCCACTCCCATGTCTTTTAGTGAAAAGCCTTTCCCTTCATGAGGGTACCTTAATGTGTGTGTAAGTGTGTGTGTGCACACCAGTTTTTATTATTCACACTTCCTAAGAAAGTTCTGGGACATAATATAACCTATAGTTGAGTGTGTTTTTTCCAATATCATTCTCCTTTCTTTATGCAATTATATTGTTTTTTTCCCCCTTCTTAACAAAGGGACTGGTGAATAAGTGCCCAAGGGCTGTATTTTCTTTTAATATAAGATGCTCTGGGGCCCCTTGGTAATCTTGTACCAGTGCAGAAACTTGAAAGCCATTCCATAAACTGGAGTGATCAGGAACTGTGAACCTTGCATAAAATGATGATTAATAGGCCATGTTAAATGTATAATTGACTGAGCCTCATTAAATATATTAACAGATTATCAGCAAGTTATTAGCAGATAAAATAAAGCTTTCTAGCAACATACTTGAAAGTAGTTATGCATTTAATATATGATAATCAAGATTGAAAACATAATTATCTAAAACTTGAAAAATTACCTTTAAACTACCCCAAAGTAAAGGAAAAAGGATAGGCTCTTTCTTCTTTTTTTTTTTTTTTTATTTCAGTATATTATGGGGGTACAAATATTATGGTTACGTATATTGCCCACGTCCGCCTCCCCACTCCGAGGTCTTTCTTGAATGATTCTTAAATTATATCTTGGTCAGAAGAAAAAGGAAACCAAACTATGAAACAGGTATTTTAATTTAGTAGAAGCTGGTCACGAAACATCACACAGCCTTGCTGTTCATTGTGTTTTCAACTCACCAATCACAATAAAGTGAATGCTTCCACATAAGGAGGCACATAGTATCAGAAGAGTGTTTATACTAAGCACTAAGTATAGGCAGATTCTAATAAGACGAAGAGGCAAGAGTCTTATTGAATAAACACAACATTTTAAAGTAATGACAGGCAATCTTGGAAAAACTCCATTGTCTAACTCAATTGTTAAAAAAAAAATCCCTGAAATTGTTTTAGTTGAAGAGTTTATTATCCATTGCCCTGTGAATATAATGAATTATTCATCAATGTGGAAAGTGCTGGAAACTGCAAATTTGACTAGTATAATGGAATTAGTCCTGAACTTGAAGTCAGAAGGCTTCGGTTTGAGTTTCAGCTTCTTTACTTAATTAGGCATATCCCTTAAGCAGTTTACTTAATCTTTCTGAGCCAACTCTGCCCATACATAATGTGATAGAAGGACTAAAATGCTTCTGAAATATTAAAGTACTAAAGGAATTATTATTTTGAAAGTCTATATAGGAAATAGATAAAATACTCTAGTTTTATTTAACAATTTAAATTTCTTTAACGAGCAATTTGTGGCTATTAGAATAGATTGGACTGGTAATGACCTTAATATTTGAAATTCACTAGATACGCTAAAAGTGTTTTAGTTTGGACTTCAGTGTCAAATCTATCTAGCAGCTCTTCTTACCGCTACTCCATGAATTCACAGAATAATATTAAAAGGCACAAGAATTTAAACTTCAAAAAGCAGGGATATTTTTTCTGTATCCTCAGTGCCTAAAATAGCAACTAGTGTGTAGGAAAAAAATCCATAAACATTTGATAAAAGAATAAATTAATTAACTGGGACTAAGAGTCATACTGTTGTTGGAATTTGCAAAGAATTTCAACTGACAGCTGGATGGGAAGACAAATAGTGACCCTGCACAATATGTAATCAAGTAATGAAAACCTGCTGCCTTCGAGAAGAGAAACCTTCGTCCTTACTTCACTATCTGACAATGACAGAGAAGCACATTTACCAAGACATTTACCAACCAGAAATAAAGGTATATACCCCTATCCAGCCACAGTGTAGCACCCTGTGTTGGTTTCTGCTATGGTTTGAATATTTGTCTCCTCCAAAACTCATGTTGAAATGTAATCCTCAGTGTGGCAGTATTGAGCGGTAGAGGCTTTAAGAGGATTTTGGGTAATGAAGGCTCTCCATTAATCATGGATTAATGGGTTAATGGATTAATGGGTTATCAGGGGAGTGGGATTGGTGGCTTTACAAAAGGAAGAGACACCTGAGCTAGCACAGTCAGCCCCCTCCTGTGTGATACTCTGTGCAGCCTTGGGACTCTGTAGAGTTCCCATCAGCAAGAAGGCCCTCACCAAATTAGGCTCCTCAACTTTGGACTTCTCAGCCTCCATAACTGTAAGAAATAAATCCCCTTTCTTTATAAATTACCCAGTTTCAGGTACTCTTATTATAAGCAACAGAAAATGTGCTAAGACAATTTCTCCATCTTCGATCAGTCTACCTCTTTCTGTATAAAACTAGTGACTAACACCCCTAGAAAATAATTGGGTAAGAATTGTGAAGGAAAAACGTTTGTAAAAGCTCTGTGAGATACAGTCCCCATAAATAAAATTATAAGTATGTATGGAGGCAGAGTGAGTCTATATGCTACTAAACATGGGAAATTAGGGAGTTTTCTCATAATTGTGATGTTTTAGTATCTCAGACAACCAAACAGCAGAGAAAAAAATAAGATACTAGCCCAAGTCCAGGGACAGCCTTGCTGTAATTGAATTTCACATTCTGGGTGGTCAGCTAACTTACTGTCAAGAATGCAGGGCCCAGAATCAATCAGTGTGAGTGCTAATCCGGAAGCTGTTGCCCTTTGTTAATTAGCATACTGGATCTCAGAAATGGGTTTTTATTTTTCAAAATAATGGCCTGTGTATTATAACTCTCAGTGATGAAATTAAATATGTGAAATATGTAGATGTTAGTGTGTGTGTATATTCATATATTTTTTTCCAGAGACCTCACTCCTCCTAACATGCATAAGCAAGATAGAAGAACCCTGAAATAATGACACCTTAAACTAAATTCCTAACCCCTCCTACCTCCAGAGGTGAGCTCCTGAGGGATTTGAGTAGTGCCCTATTGCAGCCTATTGCAGCCTGAGCTCAGCAAAGAAAAAAATATGTTCCCTTATCTACACTTACAAAATTATTCTCCTATATTTTTAGCTAAGTAGAACATTTAATAATATTTTTACAATCAAAAAACATGACCACCTATAAATCCCCATGTTGCCCACTGGGTTGCCCGATGGGATTGCTTGGCATTGTCAATCCTAATAAACCCATCCTGGCAAACTGGAACCACTGAATACTTGGAAATGACTTTTCTTATTGCACAGTAATGTGGAGACATATACAACAAACGGTTTGTCTTTAATTAAAATTTTTATATTTTGTTCATGATAATTTTTTTGCATTCACTTTGATTTTTAAAAATATTGTCTTAAAATATTATTACTGAGCTTTTGGTGCCTTTTTAGATTTTGCACCTGTGATGAGTCCCTCACTGCCCTGATTTTGAGCATCTGAGGAAGTTTTAAGGCCGAAATACCTTGCCTCTAGAATTTTGGTATTTGGCTCCAGCAAACCTTTCATTCAAGGCAGTGCTCAAAGCACCTCATAGATAGAGAAGGGGCTATCTGGAGACTATAAAATGAGTTGTGCAAAATATTTGTTGTTTTGATTTTTTATGTTTTTATTTGTTCTTTTATTAAGAAATATTTAGTTAATAAATGCCTATATGTGTGATATAATTGGCTGACACTTGCTCTCATTTTAACCTGATACCCAAGAATTTAGGGATGACTATTATTTCTACTAAAAAGAAACAAAGGGTAAGTTGAATTAGGTCAACCACAACCAGATAGACAATGACTGGGATCAAGGATAATGTATATTCCATTTGATTTAAGTACACTTTTGTAACACTATGTGCAGACATTGTTCTACATGCTTTGTAATAATTAACTCTATCTTTAAAACACTCTGTATGAAGTACTATCTCTATTTAATAACTAAGAAAACTCTTTTCTTTCTCTTGGTAAAATTCAGAGTTAGGTGTACCTCATTTGATGCTGGCTGGAAGAAAAAAGTCCACCATGGATATTAGAGAAAAGTAATATAATAAAAGGGGAAAAAATCATCTTTAATACTCACAGGGATACTATATTTCTAAAATAACTCATCACAAGAACCAAAAATAAATAAATTAGAAAATTTGTTAAAATTCCCAGTTGAATGCGAAAACCAACACAAAGGATTGGCAAAAATGTGACAGCTCAATCAATAAAATTTCTTTACTATAATATTTTTAAACTTTTTCTATGTATGCATATGTAAAATGCACATGTAGAATATGTATGTATAAATACATTTCATGAGCACATTTCATGTGTATAAAATGCATGTATAAAATTTGTAATTCAGATATCTTTGTACCCCATACCTAGCATAGGCCCTGCACATATAGGCTCTAACAAAACACTTGATGAATAAATGCATGAATCCACTCCTCCTTTTTCCATAAATAATTATTGAACATATGAGTAACTTAAATAAGCACATTGTAGCCTCTAAACAAAGAGCCCCCAGTTTAATATTCTGTGGCCTAATATACTCAACTGAAGAAGATAAATAGTATCTTAAATGTGCCCTTATTGAAGGGATCCTGTTTTGCATCTAAAGTATAAACATTCCAAATCAAAGATTTTGGTTCCTTCTAGTGGGGCAAACATATCCATTAAAATATAAGCAATTAGTAGATGGTATTTTGAATTTTTAAAATCACTTTTTTTATATTTAAAGGATTTTAATGCCCATATATTCTAAAATAATTGCCACCAACCCTTCCCGAAGAAATAAAGGATTATAAGAAACCTGATAGATTAAGATTCAAGCTAGATTTGAAGGGGAAAGGTGATTAATGAGTTTTCAGGTGAATAGAAGCTACCTCAGGTTGCTATGGTGCTTTGACACTGCTTGGCAGCAATTTGAAGGCTTAATAGGAAAGAAGACAAATGAACAGTACAGCAAAATTCACCAGGTAACACTAGTCATTGTTCCAACCACAATTCCATTATGGTCTGAGTGACTTGAGAATAAATGCTTTCAAGGTACATCCATAAAAAGGGATTTAGTGAGTATCAGACAGGTATCTCAATATCGATCAGTGAAATAATAAAATCTGCCAGAGAGACTAATCAGACAATAGGTTTTTCTTCTGTATTGTGATAATCATTTCCGTGTTTATATAATTACATGATTTTAAACAAAACTGTCATTATTCTTTCCAAAGATTTAAGACAAGTGGACATCTTTGTATTAATAATATAGCTGTCAGTATTTCTGACATTTTTGTTTTCTGACATGACAATCATAGTCCCTATTATTTAATAATTAGTTCTCTGGTAATGAAGTCCGTTGTTATGAAGGTGACTGTGTAAAAACATATTAATTATTAAATCAGTTTTTATTATCTGTGATGTGGCTCAAGCACAGTCAGTGTTTCCTCTAAGCTACACACACACTCACACACACACACACACACACAGAGATATTGCACTAATGCATATGCCAGAGTGAGCTCCCCTAGGGCAGCAGTCTTTGTTTTGCTGAGTGCTGTATCACTAGCACCTAGGACAGTGCCGGGAACATTAACACAACTCGATACGTATATGTGGAGAAAACTGTGCCATACAAAGCACAACAGTTATGGATTGACTTGTATTAATATATACACTGAGTGTTTCCCAGAGCAACACTGAAAAGTATGAGGTTTTGTTTTCCTTAATTTCAGCCTCCATATTCTGTACTCGTCTATGTCCCTGTCAAATCTACTCTATTCCCTTCAGGTATCTAATAATGTTAAAAATAATATTAATATTTGTAACTTTTCATAATGCTTAGGTTAGGAGTGTCTATCCTCTGCACAGTCACTTCTTGCCTTCTTTCCTATTTCCTATGTCCAGAAATTGGGGTGTGCACTTTACATTTTCATTGCATCTCTACAATGTGATAAATTAGGTATTATAATCCTCATCTAATTGATCAAACAGATTGAATTACAGGTAGGAAAGTATCTTGATTGCAATGAAAAAAATTTAAGGAGCAGGGATCAGTCTCACATGCCTCTAACTAGAAGCTCTGACCTTCATTACCTTATCATATCATTCCCCCATGACCTCCTAGTGACTACACCCTCCTCACCACCAGAATGTGAGATCATATGCTACCTGTCTTTTCTTATGTCCCAACATCCCTACCTCCTTTCTGTTCCCTTTCCCCAACCCACCAATGCCAGAATACATCTTCTCTGTCTAAGGAGGTAATTAGGTTAAATGAGGCTGTAAGGGTGGGGCCCTAATTCAATAGGACTAGTGTCCTTATAAGAAGAGAAAGGGACCAGAGCTCATTCACTCTTGGGCTCTTTCTCTCTCTCTCTCTCTCTGCAAGTGCATAGAAAGAAAAGCCATGTGAGGACACCCAGAGAAGGCAGCTGTCTGCAAGCCAAAAAGAGAGGCCTCACCAGAAACCAAACCTGCTGGCACCTTGATCTTGAACTTCCAACCTCCAACACTGTGAGAAAATAAATTACTGTTGTTTAAACCACACAGTCTGCAGGATTTTATTATGGCATCTGAGCAGATGAATACACACACTTACCTATTTTTCAAGCACTGTGTTCAGCAATAGGAATACAAAGTTGAGTAAAGCAGAGCCCAGAATTAATGGAGATGAGGGAAATGGAGAAAACAAGGTGTGATTGATGGCACTAATGACTTTAATTAAAGTCCTATCATGGCTTTGAAAAGATTGTCTGAAAAGGTTAGATACATTTTGATAACAGAACTAACTTTTATGTTGGGTCCTTTAGAAAAAATAACAGTTTGAGAAAGGAAGAAATGGAGTAGTTTGGAGGGGGAAAGAAACAATATGAGCAAAAGTGAAGACATGAGTAATTGCATTTGCATTTAGAAACTGACAAACAATACATTTTAATGATTTGGAACATGGGATGGTGATGAGAGATGTTAGGAGTAGGCATTGACAACATTGAGGTGGGAGAAAAGGCACAGAAACCAATAGTGCCACATCAGTCCTTGGTCTTGTGTGAAAAGATGTCCTCAAGGCCTACAAGGCAACGGTAAGGAGCTATCCATTGCCATTTTCCTAATTCATCAGTGCATAACGTTGGAGGACACCAAACTTTCAAAAGGGAATGTGTTATGGTGTAGAACAGAATGCAAAAGACTTGAATTTTTACAATAAAAGTTAAAGAAGTTTTATACTGATTTAATATATTTAATTAAAGAACAGATACATATTGTAGAAAGAAAATTCATTTTATTAATAAGGATGCTAATATACCTAACTTCTTCCAAGGAGAAGCAATCCAAGTAGGGGATTCTATAGGATAAGGGAATTCATTTTTTATCAAAAGAACAGATGGCTCAGCAATAGTTGAATTAAAACTATTTTCTCTTTCCTTAAATGTCCTCAACATTTGTCGAGAGTGGTTTAGGCTAGATGTGGAGAACCTGCGACCTTTTTGGCCTTCTAGGTCCTTAAGTGCAGCCTTTTGGCTGAATCCAAATTTTACAGAACAAATCCTTTTATTTTTAATAATACATTTTTGTTTATTTTTCATATTTTTATTTTATTTTTAAAAGGAACTTATTTAAAATACCAAAGAATAAAATAATTTTTAATGAAATAATCCTCCCAGATTGGCACAAAAGAACATTAGTAAGCCATAAGGGCTAAATTGATGGCTGCTATGCTCATGATTTAGTTCTAACTTCCCCCACCTGACTAGTACCAGTACCAGAGGAGGCTGGTTGGCAAGTGTTTATGGGGTCGAGTATGCTAGTCTGTATTTTTTAATTCTGTTTACTTAACAGCTCATCATGTCCAAAAAGACCAAGAGGATGCCGAAGGAAGAAAACAGATTTTTTAAAGAGGATTAGGAATTGCAACATTATCTTGTTTCTGCTAAAGATAAAATGATTTGCTTGCTTTGTGATACTGCAATACCAAAGAAATCCCATGCTCATTTGCATTATAACACTTATACAGAGCACAAATATTTTAAATTAGAAGGAGAGGTAGAAAAGGTTATATTGCAGAAATTAAAGGATGAAAAGCAAAAGCAAAGACAATTCTTTCAAGCAGCAATAAGACCTGGAAATAATGCCATTGTAGCAACTTATAAGTAGCTTATATACTTGAAAAAGGGGGGGGGAGCCATTCAGTGATGTGGAAATTGTGAAAGAATGCATAGTCGAAGCTGTAGGGTGCTTAGACTCTGATAACATTTCAAAGTACAAACAACTGCCTCTTTCAAGGAGAAGCATGAGTGATGGGCAGCATGAATTAGCTTTCAACATAACAGAACAACTTCATGCAATACTTCAAAAGAAAAATATATATTATTCAATTGCTTTGGATAAATCAACTGATAATACGGACTCAGAGCAGGTTTTATACTTCATTCAGGTCATAACAGAAGATTTTCTTTGCTACAAAGAGTTACTTGCCTTGAGCACTCTTGCAAACAGAACACAGGGAACAGACATCTTCAACAACTTTCAAGATAAAGGTTGTGAAGTTGGACTGAATTTGGTAAATTTAGTGAGTGTATGTATAGACAATGTACCTTCCATGACAGGAAAACATGAAGGGTTTATTGCACAGATAAAAAATGTATTAACAGGTCCAGATACTCTCCTTTTTTTTCATTGTATCTTGCATCAGCAAAATCTCTGTGCTTCAGCCAAGGAAACTATCAGTAGAGCAAATAGACATCCCACAGAGTGGGAGAAA
>VBSM01000361.1:71409480-71534321 GCA_008086735.1 Cheirogaleus medius | reverse complement strand
TCTCTGTGCTAAAGCTTCTATTTTAAGTGACACTTTGCAACAAGTTATAAGTATCATCAACTATATTCCTGCAAAGGCAGTTTCATAACATGCTAAAGTTGAAGGATGAAGTATTCAGTGTGGATTTACCATATCGTTCTAAAGTGCACTGACTATTGCAGGGACAGGTATTAGCCAAAATTTTATCTCTATGAGAACAGATAATTAAGTTTTATTAAGAACAGAAGCAGCAATGTGAATTACTGAAAGAAGATTTCTATTGGAATGTGGCATTTTTGTGTGATATGTCAAATCAAAACAACTTGAATATTTCTTTGCAAGGTAAAACTAAGTCTATATATGATATGCAGCAAAAAATCCAAGCATTTTGAAAAAAAAAGCTATCTTCTTCAAAAGGAAATTTCATTTTTAATTTTTAGAGATGGAATCTCACTATGTTGCCCAGGCTGGTCTTGAACTCTTGGCCTCAAGTGATCCTCTCACTTCAGCTTCCCAAAGTGGTCGGATTACAGGTGTAAGCCAACACACCCAGCTCAAAAGGAAATTTCAGAGGAACATTTTCCCCAGTTAGCTAAGGTTACTGACAAGCAGAATGATATATGCTAATCATTTGAAGAATACTCAGCTGTTAAAGACCTAATTCTAATTCTCCAATTAGGAGAATACAATGAAAGTTTCACTGACTTTGAAAATCATGACATCACACTCATATTAGCATTTCAGCCTCACCTAGTTGATATCACCAAGGCACCTAAAGAACTACAGATGGAATTGATTGAGCTCCCAGTAGATGACATTTTAAAGTCATTGTTTGATGCTAAGAACGATCCAATTGAAATATGGAAAAATGCAGAATACCCACACCTTTGTCAACCTGCCCAAAAAATGTTTTCTTGCTTTTCACCAACTTATTGCTGTGAATCTACATTCTCCTACCTAACCCAAATCAAGACTCCCTTAAGGTCACAAATGACTGATACCCATCTAGAGAATCAACTGAAACTGCAGACCTCTACGCTGCAACCAAATATTGAAATGCTTTCCAACAAAAAGCTGACACAACAAACTCATTAGAAGTTTAGTTAACTTTAAAATTAACAAATAGTTTTCATTTTTTGAAATTATTAAATACATAGTAGTTAGATTTTTACAAAATAATATACATTTTAAAGTGTATCTAGTTAAAGCTTCTTGAATGCAGAATTATTTGATTACAGCTAAACTGATGCAGCCTTCCAACATGAAAAGGTGCCTCATCCCTGGTTTAGGCAATACCAGCAGTGAGGCAGGCAGATGATACACTTCTATAAGTAAGTCATGTTTATTCCTAACAAATTTTAAATAGAGTAGAAACAACCAAAGTAGTAGATTGAGTCTGAGTTGGTTTGGCTTCTCCCACAGGATATTAATTTATTCTTAAAAATAAAATTTAAATGTCCTCGATTTAGAGATAATTAGAGCAGCAAAACACTTAGCAAACTGGAGGGATTGCTGGGTAGTCTAGGTTAGCTGTAACACACAATGAGATTCTTAATCTGTCGTTCTGCCTCGATACCCTCCCCATGAGCCTTCTCCTCTTCTAGTAATCCGAACTTCCTCACGATACCACCATCTACCATTTGCTCCATCAAAAATCCCGGAGTCATTCTTTACTTCTTTCTATATTTCATCTCGTATATCCATCCATGTCACCAACAAATCCTGCTGCTTCCACTTCCAAAATATGTGATGAACGGAGCTGCCTCTCTCCACTGCCACCTCCTCAGCCTGACTACATCAAACCCCCCCAATGTCTCCATGCTTTCACTATAACTCATTCTCCCTAGAAGAGCAAGTCATCATTTTTAAAGGCTGGACCTCTATCTTCCCTTACCAAAAGTGATTATATAATATTTAATATATACAAAATATATGAAGAAAAATAAGGCAAACATCAAGAAGCCAGGATACAGTTATATCCCTTTGCGTATCTCTCCCCAATTAACTCTCCCATTCACCATCCTCCAACTCTCCTGTACTGTATTTTATATTTATTTTACCAATACATCTCTTTTTGGTCTACTACATATTTCTCTAAGCAGTTTATTCTATCTTTGCACTTTTAAAGTTCGATATAAATGGTATTATATTGTATGTATCCTTTGGCAACTTTTTATTTTTTCCTCATTATCAGGCTTGTGATATTTATTTATGTTTGTTTTCACTTCTGTATAGTATTCCACATTCTTTTTTTTTTTTTTTAATGAGACAGGGTCTTGCTATGTTGCCCTGGCTGGTTGGTCTCAAACTCCTGGGCTCAAATGATATTTCCCACTTCAGCCTCCTGAATATTCCACATTTTGAATTAACAATATTTCATTGATCCATTCTCCTGTTGATGTATATTTAAGTGGTTTAAAGGTTTGGATTTTTTGGTGTTGTTACTGTTGTTATTACTGACAATGCTGTCCCAGATATTTTATACATGACTCTTAACTGTTTTCAAAGTAGCAGTTTCAAAAATTTAAGCAGGATGTAGTTCATGAATTTGCCAAAGCACTATCAATAAGCAGAGGCAAATTAAGACATGTTTCACGGTAGGCATAATAAAATTCATTATATATCTGGACATAATCTGAAATAAATCACAATAAAAGTTGTAACATGCTCTGATTTTAGAATGAAAAAGTTCATTTAAATACTGATAATGTCCCTAAATGTCACTCAGATTTTAAGATCGTTTATTTCTATTTTAAGATGAAAGCAAACTGAATATAAAAGGTACCATTAAAAATTTTAAACTCTGGAATAATGTAGGACGGTCCCTAAATGTTGACTGCCCAACACCACCACAGATGCAGGAGTTTCCACCACAAATAACCCTGTAAGCCCTACTGGCTTGTTCCGTTCTGGAGCCTGGACTCACTTCCCAAGTCAGCTCACACCATCCTTGCTTTTCACTGTTTTAACATTTTTCCTTATATGGTGCAAACTTGTTGTCTTAGAACTTCTATGTATAGGAATATGTGAATACATGATCTAGTCATTTGAAAGTACCAACTTCAAATACAATTGCAGGCATGATGATTTCTAAATGATGTGATTATTTTATGATGAATTTTTGCCTTGTTTTAGGATTCTCACTTCTAAAACATACTAATTTTTTTAAACTTAAAAAGTAAAAGAAAAATTTCTCTAATGAATAGTGATAGTTCCTTAAATGTAGTGTCTTTATTTTGTAATATCAGTATTTATTTTCTCAGCCCTCTGGAAATCAGGACAGTTGGGTTTCATTATGATGAGATCTTATATCTAAAAGTCATTTTAATATATCAAGTCAAGCCAGTTATGAGGATGATGAGTGCTACTCTCCTCAACCTAAGATTGCTGATAGTGTTTCTTGATTGTATGTTTTGGTCTTTAACCAAAACTTTAATCAGTCTCCTCTGATTTCTGTTTGACTAGATCAACATTGGGCTTCCATTTCTGTTTCTGCCAATCCAGTTTGAGCAAGAATTCTGCTAAGTCAGTTTAGGAAAAATCCCCCACCCTTGTTATCTGACCACCCTTGATATTTCAGCATGCTGGCCTGCCTTTTCTTTCATGTTTCCTCCTAGTAATTTTCCATCCACTGACCCTCACCCTGCTTCTTGGTTATAAATCCCTGCTTGGCCTCATGGCAGTCAGAATTGAGTCCACACCCTCTCCCCCACTGCAGGATTTTGTTGCAGTGGCCCCAACACCTGTCACCATGGCCTGCCTTGAATACTGTCTGCCTTACCATCTTTAACAAGTGTCATGAGGAATTTTTTCCTTTAACAGTCTTCTCCAGCAAGCCAAAGTACTGGGGTATACAATCTTCTCTTTCCTTAAGTCCCTCAGCCTCCCTCTTCTCTCTTCTACTTTAATTCTCCCAGTTTGTCTAGAAGCAGGAAACAGCTTGAGCTAGCCATTGGAGAGCCCTAAAAACAATCTCCTTAAATAAAAATTCATTTTTATCCTCTCTTGAAATATCATGACAAAGAAAATGCCACCACTGCTTGCTAGCATATTTCTTTGAGAAATAGACATAGCTTTCAATTCATTTCAACAATTATTTACTAGGTAATGGGCACTGGAGTAGGAACCAGGCCTTGCACTGAAGTTGCAATAAGTACAACTTCTGACATTCTCACCCTTAAAAGTTAGTAGTGCCAAAGACTGACAGAAGGAAGAAAGCTAGGCGATACCTGCCCCATGATGTTTTATAGACTCTGCAATGGCCCTAACTAGACTTTGGTTTTTTCCCAAGAGAAGATCATGCATTTAAACAATGTTAACCTAGTTTATACATGAGGTTTTAACAAGAATGAATTAGAAGATTGAAAATTATCATATTAAGAATACTTCATCATATTTAGGAAAAAGTCCTTCACTTTATTGTATAAATGACAATTTCAACAAGAGTATAAATTAGATATAATTATATAAACTTGAAGATTGGATATTTACATCTAAACATCATTTTATTAATGGGCAGTTTAAATATATGCAATATAATAACAATTTAGAATTCTAAAGATATCTACATTTAGGAATCACAAAAAGAAAATAAAGAATTCTGCTTGCCAACTAAGTAATTCACAAAGATTTACATAAAATTCCCACAAACTGATCTTAGAAACAGAGCAATGTTACATTTTCCATGAACATGATCTGTGAAGTACTAATGACTGTGCTTTATATAATATTGTCTGAGGCAATTTTCATAGGAAATACGATCAAGATACATAACTGCACAAATTTGAAAGGCCTTACATGTCTTATCACAAATTACACTGCTGTCATAACTCACAAAGTAGTAATTGTAGTATTTCATAAACTGCTTACTGTCTAGAATTGTAAATTGTTTAGCTAATCCGTATAAACTTTCTGGCTGCAAATCTTTGATGCCGTAGGTCTGGGTCAGGATATACTCCAGCTTCCAGTTGGACTCTCCCTTTAGATTTGCCTCGGTCAGGTTCAAGTAATATTGCAACATATCCTGTAGTTAAAAACAGTAACAAAGCCTGGTTTATTTTTTGGCATATGAAGCACCATATAACAATAAGAGTCCGCATTACGATTTATGTGACATTCTTAATTTAAAATTGTAGTCATTAAAAGCAAAGTAGGAGGCTGGGTATGGTGGCTCATACCTGTAATACTAGTACTCTGAGAGGCTGAGGCAAGAGATCTCTTGAGGTAAAGAGTTCGAGACCAGCCTCAGCAGGAAGGAAACCCTGTCTCTACTAAAAATAGAAAAAATTAGCCGGGCATGGTGGTGCATGCCTGTAGTCCCAGCTACTAGGGAGGCTGAGGCAGAAAGATCACTTGAGCCCAGGAGTTTGAGGTTGTTGTGAGCTAGGCTGATACCAGGGCACTCTAGCCCGGGCAACAGAGCGAGATGTCTCAAAAAAATAAAAATAAAAACAAATCAGGAATGAGTTTTAAAGAAAAAGAGGCTTGATTACAAAAAAACAAATCTTGGCTAAGGCACAGTGGTTTATGCCTATAACCTCAGCACTTTGGGAGGACAAGGTGGGAGGATTGCTTGAGGCCAGGAGATCAAGACCTGCTTGGGCAGCATAGTGAGACTCCATAACTACAACAAAATTTAAAATTTAGCCGGGTATGGTGGTACACACCTGTAGTCTCAGCTACTCAGGAGGCTGAGGTATGAGGATCAATTCACACAACCTCAGAGGCAGCCATTCCTAATCATTTGTATAAATCAGTAGTGTGCTGGAGGGCAGTTTGTACCAGTTCACAAAAAGCTGGCTGTCACAGTTTTAAGAATGTTGTGAGTCAGCTTATGTCACTTTGGTAGCTTGAAATTGTCCAAGATGGGAGTATTTCGATCAAGGAAATTGGCAAACACTATAAATCAAGACATTTTTTTCCCTCAATGAGCCAGTTGTTAGACATTTACCAGCACAATAGTGTTGTTCTAGACTTTACGTACAAAATAAACATAAATATTTAGAATATGCATACCTACTTACTTTTCTGGCTTTCTTTTTAAAAAATAGAGTCTTACTATACAAACTGCTTTGTATTTTAAAAATTATTTGGTACATGGGAGGGGAGAGAGGATCTGTGTGATGTATGCATGGAGGAAGGACTCGGTATGACACCAGAATGGGGGCTAGGTATGACAAATGAGTGGAAGACGGGCTCAGTGTAACACATGAGAGGGGTCAGTGTTTAAGATGAGTGGGCAAGAGCTCAGTGTGATACACGGATTGGGGGGGGCTCTAAGTCACAAGTGGGTGAGGGTCGCACGCAGTGTGACATGTTAGGGGAGATGCTCCATGTGACACGTGAGTGCAAAAGGGTCTCAGGGTAACACATGGATGGGGAAGGGACTCATTGTGACAATGAGGGGGACTCCCTAAGACACACAGATGGAGGAGGGGCTCAGTATGACACATGCATGGGGGAAGGGGCTCAGTGTAACACCTGTGAAGAGGGAGGAGTTACAAGTGACACAAGAGTGGAGGAAGGATCAGTATGACACAATATTGGGGACTAAGTGTGACACATGAATGGGGTAGGGGCTTGGTATAAAATACAGGTGGAGGGGAATTTCCATGTGACACAAAAGTGGGGCAAGGATGCAGTGTGACAAAGGAGTGAGAGGCTCTATGTGACACACGGGTAGGGTGTTGGGCCCTGTGTGAACATGATGGGAGGTGGGACTCTATGGGACACATCGGCATGGGAGGGGCTCTGTGTGATACATGGGTGGAGGGGCTCCATGTGACACGTGACCTCCAGTGTGATACATGTGTCAGGGGAAAGCATATGTGTGACACATCAGGGGGCTCACTGTGAAACACTGATGGAAGCAGGGCTAGACATGACACATGACAGGAGAGGGGCTCTGTGTACCACATGAGTGGGGAAGGACTCCGTGTGACACATGGTAGGGAAGGGCTCTCTGTGACACATTAGTGGGGGGCTTAGAGTGACATGAGAGGGGGCTTGAGTGACACTTTAGTAAGGAAGGGGTTCTTTGTGACTCATGAATGGGGGAGAGAAAAAAAATTAAAAAATAAAAATTATTTGGTGCTATATGGGGAAAATCTTTCCATGTCAGTACATGTATATACACATATACACATATAGACGTATGTGTGTGTATGTATATATCTGAGGTTCAGATCCAAAAAAAGGTCACTAATAGTTGTAAAAAAAATCCTTTGGACTATTTTATCAATTATTTTATTTCCCCAAATAATCAAACATTTATGGATTAAACCAGATTCCTGCTGCCCTACCTCCTCCTTCTGTTATTATGGGGAATAATAGAGCCATCTCCTATTCAAATTTGTTTAGGAGAAAAGTAAAATTATATCAACCCTAGCTTTAATTGAAGTGAATTCTTTTTAAAATTATATTTGTAGGAAGGGGCAGTTACCCAAGCTGAAGTATCCATAAGCTAAATGGCCAACCTGTTGTGCTCAATTGTTGTAAAGCATAGAGACAATGAACATGTTCCAGAGAACTTCTGTCTCAAAAATAAATGTTCAACTCAAATTTTTTCTGTAAAATAATTTTTTTGTTAACATTTATTGAGCACTTAGTATAAGCCAACCATTTTTCTAAGTGCTTTACATACAGATTTGTTCATGGAATCCTCATAGCAACTCAGTGAATTCAGTAATATTTTAATTCCTATTTTACAGAGAAATAAACTGGGACACAGAGAAGTTCAGTAATACGGCCCATGAGAGAGTACAGGTCCAGAACCTACACCCTTCTTAATAGTTATGTTCCAGAGAGGAGGAATTAATATGGCTTAGTGAAAAGTTTCAATATGTATACAAGTCCCCAAATATGACACCATCCAACAAAAGCTTCATCTAAATAAATGTGAAATCCTTAGAAGGAAGAAACAGCCTCCCAAAGGCTTATGTTACCAGCCCACACTTAGAAAGTTCTGACAAATATTCCAAGTATAAAAAATAAGAAGGACATCATGAGATTTCAACATAAAATACATCTCACATAGCTGTGCTGAGAAACATTCAACTAAACTAATGGAAACTGCAAAGACATGCATAAATATGGGGTCAACTCTGAAACCTGCCGACTTACCAATAATTTATAGTCACGAGGATCATACTGAAATAGTCTGACACCAGGATTGTTGGTCTGTTTTTCTAAAACATTCTTCACTGGTGTGACAGCAGGAGCCACAAACAAAGAATTTATTGGACTTCCTGGAAAAAAATGTGCATATAAACATATATTTTTTAAAAAATTGAGTTTAACTATATTAAAAGTATAAACAAGTTCTGGATTAAGAAATTAACAGACAGGGCCAAATGATGTGTGATCACTGATGTAGCCTCACCACTATAAAGAGATAATTTTGAGAAAATAGGGGAATTTTTATTATTGACACCAAAGAAGTATTGTTGGTTTTGTTAAGTAAGTTAATGTTATTGTGATTATGAAATTATCCATATACTTTAGCAATGAGTATAAGGCTGAAATAGATGTTTGAGATTTACTTTCAAATTCTTCAGGAAAAAAATAAAAGGAATACAAACGGGATAGGCAAAGAAAATGTGGAAAAATCTTAATAGATGTTGAATATGAGTGATAAGTGCATGGGAGCTCTGTTGGAACATTCTCTCTGCTTTTCTATGTATATGAAAATTTTCATAATAAAAAAACAAATCTATCACAAAAAACACACAAATACAAATAGAAAACTAGTTTTTTCAGTGCCTCTACCTAAAACAATATTCCAGCAATTACATAATAAGAATTTGATTAAAGTGTCACCATGTTTTATAAATATCTATTTTAGAAGTAAATTTCTTTCCAAGTTAAAAAAAAATCTATCAAATGATGAAAAGTGGTCATTTTTACCAAGCCAATTCATTCTAGATGAGAAATGTACATTTCAAAAATGTTCCCCAATTACTGAAAAAAATGCATATTGATTTTTCTCTTCTCTGACTACTATAAAATGAGAACTCTTATTTTGTTAACTGTCAGTTTCTTGCTAGAGCTTCTTCTATTATTAATATTTTTCTTTTAATGCTGAGTAGGTGACAATGTCAATAAGGGCTTACAAGTAAGAGCTTAATATATTTTATTTAAAATTATTATGTAAGATATGCTTTGCTTTTTAAATTTTGAGAAATGAACAAATCATACCAAAAGCAACTTGAATCTAGCAGGTTAATAACAAATAGTAATATTTCTCTAAACTCAAAGATCTAGAAGAAATTTTGAGGTAGTTGAGGGTTGCAGAGGCCTTTATGTTGATAGCTAATAAATAATGGTGGCCCCTTGGAGCTGATAGGAGCTTCTGTTAAAACCCAGTTTCAGGCCTCACCTTATGATTTGAACACTCATCATGTAATTATCAAAGGTAACTCAGAAAAGGCTAAGGCTAGCAGGTTTTTTAACAAAACTTTCAATGTACTGAATCAGTAAATGTGCTGGATATTCACTGCTTTTCTCTAGCCTCTTAGACTGGGGATATGTAAACAGAACATCACATTACCTTTTGTGTCTGAAAGAACCATAATGCTATCTCGGTGAGTGTGCCCATAAAATTGTCCTGCAATAACATCGCTGTATTTTCTAAAGATATTTATCAATTTCTCATTATAGTATTCTCTCATTGCTGTGATGCTCTTTGACGAAGGCAAATATCCCACTGGAACATGTGCTATGATGTACACCTGGAGAAAGAAATACAAGGAGGATGCATGAGAATATTTTTGCACATTTATCATAACTAAATGACATTTGGATACCTAAGATTGAAAGTGTATTAATTAAAATTTAGAAAGTAAATATCCCACCTCTCCTATTTATGACCAAAAAAGAGATGAAATATGAAACTATTATTGTCACTATATTTGCACTTGTCTCATTTATACTACTCTGATGATATAAAATAAGGTAACTATGACCCTGGTTACAATTTTTTGAACTGGCCTCTTTTTATATCAATAGGTGTCCATTAATCCTAAAAGCAGTAAAAGCAAAACAAAATAAAAGAAACAGAAGAGATGAGTTTATAACGTGTTTCATGTGAAAACATCTTCAAATTCTAATACTTTTATTAATATCTGAGTCCACTCCAAGTTTAATAAATACACAAATTTAATTTTCTGTTTATCCCCTGATGATTTTGGTCTGTGTGACATACCTGTTCTTTATTTTGCTGAGAGCTGTTCAGTGTTCTTTCCAGCCATTCAAACTGATTTGCTGGGTCAGTCTTGTTCAAGGTCACTATATTTGGGCCATAGTACAAGTTTGTGTTTAGACTGATAATCCTAAGATTCGGATTAGTTCTAACCTTCTGTGAATAAAAGCCACCTATAAAAACAATTTGAAACACACACACACACATATTCAGATATTGTGAAAGCAAACTCTTAAGGCTTACAGTACAGTTGGGAAGCTCACACTTATTTCTCACTGTTTAGTGTGCATATATACATAGGCTATCATTAGATAAGAATCAGATATAATAAACATTGACTGAAAACCTACTATGTGCCAGGGCCAATGCTGGCGCTTTCACATATTGAGGTAACAAGAGTTGTAGCCAATATTCAGATGAAAAGAAATGAAACTAAGTGTTTGGGCAGTAAGCAATGAGACTGATTTTTATAAAAGAAAGGTGTATACATCGACCCCTACTTTTATATGACTGATGAGTTAAGAGGAGAGATATTGTGTAATAGAAAACCCAAAGAATGGCAACACACACAGATCTTACTGGAGACCACTGAAGGAAAAAAAGATCAGCTAAACCAGAGCTGCTACAATCCCAGTGGAAAAGACACTTGGAGGCATCACCCCAGTCCTGCCTCTGAACCAGTGGTGACAGAACACCCGAGGGTCTGCTGCAATGACACTTTCAGAGCTGGTCATTGGGATCTTTGCCCGGCTTTCTTCGTCCTGAGCCCACTGAGCACCCATGCCTTCCCTTATCTTTCAGTCACGGCTAATAACTGCCTCTTTAATTTTCTTTATTTTTCCCTGTAGTCATAACACCTTATGATTTTCACTGTAATAGTGGCAAGGCAGATAGGTTTGAATTTGTTGGAAGTTATTTTTGAAAAGCTGCCCTTTAGGCCCTAGTAGTAGAAGATAACAATAGTTTTCACTAGAGGCT
The DNA here is from genome assembly GCA_008086735.1 of Cheirogaleus medius. NCBI lineage: Eukaryota > Metazoa > Chordata > Mammalia > Primates > Cheirogaleidae > Cheirogaleus > Cheirogaleus medius. The sequence goes on along the minus strand of VBSM01000361.1, from coordinate 71,523,166 downwards.
CTGAGATGACAAAATTTGAGACCCTTCAAAGAGCAGAGTGTCTCTGTTCCAAATCACTTCTGTGTTTAAGATTTTCACAGAAAGCTTTTTATGACTTTCAACTTTAATATGGCACTCCAGTGTTTAACTGGAGATTTGACAGATATCACTGGAATGGATATCAGTGTGACATTCACATGGCTCTTCCTTAGGGCCAGCATGCCATGTGTCATCTTTTCTCTGCCTGCCCCTGTCTGCTTTAAGCTGAGCCTCCTTAGCATCCAGAGAGTCTCTTCAGGAATCTTGATCATTCTTTGTGGCTCTCCCTTCTACCTGCACAAGCTCTCCATGTGCCCCTGCAGGTCTGAGGGTACAGGACTAGATACAGTTCCCTAGATTAACCAGGACCATGGCCTAATTCTAAGACAGCAGGTCTCAAATTCATATATAGTGTGATTTGCTGAGTGCTGACAAAAACAACGAAATAGTGGCAAAGCCAAAAGTTTAAGAAAAACAGTGAAAGAAAAACTTTCAACTGACAGAAATCTAGCCATTAACTTAATATTTGTCTCAAAATTTTAAATCACCAAAGTCTTAGTTTAACCACTGGACACCTGGGTGAAGCTCCCAAAATGTCAGGGATTTACGTAATGATACGTTGAGAGCCACTGGAGCAGGGAACCTTTAGACATGACCTAGGGAAGGTTCTGCTGTGCAATAATTACTCATTACTTTTCCAAGCATCTCAAGGTCTATGTTAAAAGCTTAGTTATCCTCACTTTACCAGCTGTTCGCTTTATACAATTGTGCTGCTTCTTTAAATGTCAGTGTCCATTCTCTCTTCTCAATCCATTTTCCAATTAGAAACATATACTTTCGTTTACATTCAAATCCAAAGTTCAGCTTTTGCTTCACGTGGGACAAACCTACTGATTGGGAGTAAAGGAAGGGAAGTGCTCCCTGCAAGACAAACAGGTTTGCAATGTGTGTCACAGGAAGTGTCACTACTCACTGTCCTCCAGAAACACTGGGTAGAGGCTCTCCAGAATCGGCACCCCCAAGCAAACGTTAAAGATTTAAGTCTTTAATCAGTATGAATAAAAATGGAAGCAAAAGAAGGATAAGTGAATCTCTTGCTTACCTCCTCTTAAAGTACGAACAGCTTCTTCATCTAGCCATGGTTTCCAGAGATTTGCTACTGCATTGTACACTTTACTGGAGACTATAGGCAGTTGATCCTGGCCACAAACAACAAAATCCACCATTGAAACTTTAAAGATATACGATTAATTAACTTAAACATTACTTGAACGCTGAGGGCTATATTAGGCATTTGGAGATGCAAGGATGAACACTAGATTTAGTCTTCAAGGAATTTATAACTTAGTTGGGGAGTGGGGTACAAAATATAATCAACTAACTATAAGACAGTGTGCTGGGTGCTACCAAAGAGGTCCTGGAGGTACAGAAACGAGAACAATCAAGTACAGCCCAGGGAGTCAGGGTAAAAGGTGAAGAGAACATTTGAACCAGGCCTTGAACATGGATTTTATCAATTTAATAAGAAAGGGCATCCAAACAGAGCAATGGCCCAGACACAAACACAGACACAGAGCCATGCAGAGAAAAGCTCATGTTGTAGCATGGCCTGGGTATGCCAGGAGTGTGCTCATTAAAGAGACGCTGAAAGCAGGCTTGAGCCTGAATTACAGGGCCTGATGGAGCATGCCCAGGGAATGGGAAAAAATGATGACTTTAGAATTTAACAAAGTTCTCTGAAATGTTAAAGCTATTATGAAGTTTCTTAACTCCTTGAATGAAGACTTATAACCACATGCTTTTGATTTGGAGAAATATGTTTATGGCAGCCTAAATCAATATGTTTTGATTTTTTTAATAATATAAGTATAAAACATTATTTTTATTATCAGAAAGTATCTTTAAGGTGACTCTAAGCTCTAGAGAAAAAATAAACAAAACTTTAAGGAAGTAAATACTGAATAAAAATCTGGAAATCGTTTGTGAAATTGGATGTTTATTTCTATTTTTAAAAGAATTATGTTTAAAAACTGAAGCCCCCATCTTCACTTTCCTCATTTCCTTCTGTATATTGGTAAGATATACCTGTTCCTGAGAGGCGTTTCCCTTACAGTATTAATCAAAACACTTAGTTATTTTTCAAGATTATGCCCAAGTCACATTAGTTCTTATGACATGTGCCCAAAACATGAAAATATGGATACATTCAGGACAAGTAATAACCAATGACTTGTCTTAGTTGGAATTAATTGCCCAAAATATACTTACAGTTTATGTCAGAGATCAGGGTTACCTATCTGAGAATTATATGGCAGCTTAGCCAATCTATTCTGATTAAAAATTGGTAAGCATCGTCATCATCATCATCATCACCACCATCATCATCATATAATGAAAAGCCACAAAGTCTTGGCCATTTGTCTACTTTTGAGATGGATGCCAAAGTATAGTATGAGGATATAAAATCTTAAAATTACATAAAATCACTCTAGACTTTCCTCTCTATTTTAAATATGAAAAATATGAGCACCAGAGAAGTTAAGTAATTTATTCAGGCATAGCTGGTCTGTATCAGAGCTGGATCTAAACCCATGATCACTCTTATGTCCAATTGTCTATTGCACCATGTTTCCTTCTCATTCCTTTTTGGCTGTGACATGACTACTGCTGAGAAATGAGGTTTAATGGGAAGTGACCCACCCATAAGTTTGGTGGCACCAGTCCAGCCAGTGCGGGAGTAAATGGGGACCCTGGCCCAGACTGCTTCCTTGGGTGGCAACAGGAAGGGATACCTGGGCTGCCCACACTAATACCTACTTCTGATATAACGGGTGGGGACATGCATCTCTCTCTCTATATATGGTTATGTAGCTGTGGAGCATGCACATGGGGTTTTAAGGGAAAAATAGCACTTATCAAATGTATTAATATTTGTTCCTAATGTTCTCCAAACTTATATATCAGTCTCTAAGAGAATTTATTAGGGAGCTTTCATGTTACATTTGACATTCCTGAAACTATGAGGTGGAAGGATGACAGTAAAATAATAGATAAAGATTTTCTGATATAAAGTCATAAGGTAGAAAGAGAAAGAAATGAACAATTAAAGATATACAGGCTGCCCAATTTACCCTGGTTGTATATATAATAAGATATGTTATATAAGTTAGAGAGTATCCATATGTTTGAATATAAGATTTGACTTGACAAAAACAAGAAAAAGGTAAAATGAAACAAATCTTCAAAGTAGTCAGAAGATTATCCCATGTCACTACTTAACGCACCAACCTACTTACTGAGGGCTTATTATGTGCCAGGTAGTAAGCTATGCCCTTTTCATATCTTATCACTGATTCTCACAAAAAAATTGCAAGGTAGGTATTATTGCTCCTATTTACAAATGAGTGATCTATGGATCACAGATAATAAGTGAATCACCCAAGTTGGCCAACAAATTAGAAACAGAATAGGTTAGAGATTTATATTCTAAGGACTCTAAACCCCACATATTTTCCACTATCCCAGTCTGCCTGTCATGGAACGCACATAAAAATAATGTGTGTGACCTCAGTTTCTTGGAGCTCATTTGTCCCCAAGCTCTGCACTGTGTGGTCTAACATCTCAATAGGAACAAAAGTTGACCACTGTTTGAGAGGCTGACTCACAAAGACTCAACTATCATCCATCTCAAGATGGTAAGCCAGGGCCAAGAAGTCACTTGAAACTGAAGTTTGTCCTAGAGTACAACTGTTGGGGAAAGATGATTGAGGAATTAATGTGATGTGGCTTATAAGATCATTATTTTATTGTATCACCCAATATTGCTATATTAAAGACAGAAACAGGAGTTTGCAGGGTTTTGCCCTGAAGGAATCTGTGAACTCATTAGTTCACCTATCAAGGGCTGCCTCGCCTTGGGAGGGCTCTTAAAGCTCCGGTAGGGATGTTTTCCAAGAGGCTTCCCGGTTATCTCAGAATATGTGAAGTCTTCCTGTTCTTGAAAGACAAGACAGGTAAATATCTGGCTCACAGAATGGGAGCCAGAGACAATGAGTGCCCTAGGCAAGAGATACACCCCTGTGGTTATGAACAATTTGTTCTGTAGAGATGGGCTTCCTGCTCTCTCCTGACTGTCTGCCTTAAGTCCACAATAGCGAGATCAAAGAAATATAGAGCCACAATACCTCTTTGTTATATTTTGTTAATTGATAACTATCTCTTAAAACTTAGAAGTTAGTTTTTAAAAGACTTTATATCTGTTTGTTCACCTAGATAGATTAAAATTTGTTAAAAGCCCTTTAAAAGGACTTTTGACCCTAACCAACTACCTGTTACCCATAGCAACCAGTATTATCTGATATGTAAATCTGTTACCCAGGCAACTGATAATTTATATCTGTGATTACAAAAACCTATGTGAATCTAACCATAATGCTGGATTACTTACAGAGATGTGGTTCAGACTCCTGTGTACCCCTGCTTTATCTTGATATAAACCTATAAAACTATATCTTAGTCTATGTATATTCTTTCATTCTCTATTTCCTATCAATTTTCTTATTCTCTATGGCAACCACTATCTAAGGGACCTGGCTTCACAGGGAGAAGCAGCTGATCTCCTCACGGCCCTGCCACCCCACATACAACTTTTCAAAATCACTATATTTAGGTTAGATTAGCTAAAATAATCAAAACCTCAAAACTCCCACTGATCATCCATTTGATGTGAGATGGAAAAGATATCCTAAGTAAAGAGAAAAATGTAGACAAATAGAGGCATGAAAGTAATTATCATGTTCGGGAAATATTTCGTATGTTAGGCAAGAGCAGGGGATGTATGAAAGTGTGTTGGTCTAACTGAACACAGGGCTGGGGTGAAAATATCCGGAATGTAGGCACTGCCACTAAGGGCTTGTGAACACTTACACAAGCACTTAACATTACTGGGCCTCAGTTTTCTCATCTATAGAATGAAGGGTTGATGCAAACTTTTCCTATAAAGCAGGGGTCCTCAAACTTTTTAAACAGGGGGCCAGTTCACTGTCCCTCAGACCGTTGGAGGGCCGGTGGAGAGTGCGGCGCACATTCCACACATGCGCACTGAGGGCCCGGGACGAGTCGGCTGCTAAGCAGGACAGGCAGCGGTGGCAAAAACACCTGGCGGGCCGGATAAATGTCCTCGGCGGGCCGCATGTGGCCCGTGGGTGGTAGTTTGAGGACGTCTGCTATAAAGGGTAAGATAATACACATTTTAGGCTTATAGGCCATATGGCCTCCATTCCAACTACTCTACTCTGCCATTATAACACAAGAGCAGCCAACACAGAATGAATGGAAACATAGCTGTGCTCCAATAAAATTTTATTTACAAAAACCGGCAGCAGGCTGAATGTGGATCACAGGCAATAGTTTGCCAAGCCCTGGACTAAACATCCATCTCTGGGATCTCCTGAATTTATACAAATCTAAGATTCTATACTACTACAACAGGACCCTGTAACCAGGACTGGTATCCAGCTTTTATGCACAGGTTGTTTATCAAACAACCTGGTTGGAGCTAGGGCTACATCAGGCAATAAATATTCTAAACAGGACCTTGAATCACATCTTAATTAGATAAACAGGACTTGAACATGGACCTCCCTTGTTGGTTCTTGTGATAGTTTGTTATGTTTTTGTTTTTAATCACAATCTAGCTTATATCAGAGTATGCAGATCTTTATATACATAATAGAAATTATGGAAAATGTAAATATTTGTCAACATTAACCTTTCTTGCTAACCCTGTCATGGAAATACAAATGAACAAGAATATTATTCAAAAGAAAGGAGAAACTGAAAAAGATTATGAAGGTAAATGGGAATGAATAACCCACAAACGGGGTAATTTGCTTCTGAAAACTCACTATTGACACAACTCTTTATGAATTATCAAAACAATCCTTTTAAAGTCCCCAAAGCACTTGTCTTTGCCTTGTTGGATGGTCAGCATTAAGAGCACACTTTATCTCCATGACCCAGTCCCATGCCCTATCACTGGCTCATCATTGTCATAATCTTGACACTACTGGTAGGAAAAATCCTTTAAGCACTTCTTCTGGAAGCTGATGTCAAATTTACCTGTGGCCAATAGTCATGATTACCCAGTGCAGGTAAAACCTGCAGATTTGGAAAGAGCCTCTGAATGGTGGTTGTCATATTAGTGATCACATTTATAACAGTTTCTGTCGAGAGTTCAGCTACTGGAACATGAGGTGGGCTATCCCTGAAAAAAAGACAGAATCATAAAGAACAAATCAGTTTTCATAAAGCATCACTAGACTTATGCATGATGCCTGGCTATAGAATAGAATTTTCTATTCTATAAAATAGAAAATTAACAAAAATGTAATACAAAAAATACACCAGAAATCCTAAAGTCCCAGTCTCTGTCACTGCCAGATTGAAAATTTATGAGAGATAAAAAAAACTACAGCAATTAAAAGCACAGATTCTAGAGCCAAAATGACTGGATTCAAATCCCAGTTTTGCCAATTACTAGCTGTGTACGCTTGAGTAAGTTAGATTCTCAGTGCCTTCATTTCCCCATCTGTAAAATGGGAATAATAATAATAATACCTATCGTAAAGATTAAATAAATTACCATGTATAGATTAATTAAAACAGTGCTTAGCACAAAGTAAACACTCTACAAGTATTAGCCATGGTCATTATTCCAAGTGCAAGAGATACAGACCTCTTTACTTTGATGTGGAACTAGTTAGTTATACCACTTGAAGATGATGCTTTACAAAATTGCCATAACTGGTTAATTCTCACTGTTGCCTTTTGCCTTTGATTATTTAATCAAGACCTATTATCACATTAATCAACACCTCAAGACACTGATACAAGTCTGCTGTTTATAAATTTATTTCTTTGTTAACACTAACAAATTTCTAAGCCTGTTTCCAAAAAGAATATATTGTGACTTCTAAAATTGTTCTTATCTCTAATAATGTTGATTAATTTGACCTAGTATTTTTAACCCAAATAATTCTTATGATGTAATTCATCTTCGTATGGAATTTACCATTCTAACAAAACTGAGGATACTGTGGATAAATACTGAGTAATTCATAGTGTTTCTATAATCACTTACCCTGTCCATATCATGAAAGATGCTTCTTGTCCTGAATTTTTAATAAAATCAAATACCGATAAAATAAGTTGATATGGAGAATCACACAGAACATCTCCAAAGGGACCAGGATTGGAGGCATTTGCACCTTTGGATGAAGAACACACTTTTGTGTGGTCATCTGTGATGTGGTAAGTAGGGTCTAAGTGTAAGTCCGTCACATGCCAAAATTGTCCTGTTGATTAGAAAAAAATGCTGATAAATCTACTTTTTTGATTTTGGAATTCTCATACAAATATTTACAGTGAGACTAGAGAGAGTTGTTCCTCCCTATGATGGAGGAAAGCCTTAGTAATTTAAATGTTCATATGTCCGAAGTTAAATACAACCCTTCCCCACAAGGAGATGAGGATTCAAAGGACAGTAGGAAGAATTTATCACTTATGTGTGTCAAAACTGATGAGCTCAGTTAATGCTGACTATCTAAGGAAGACTACACAACAAAGAGAAGTTTGCATAGTAAAATATATGGAGATATTATTCCAGGAGGTCAGTGATACTATCATCTTGTGTCTTACAGCATGTCTCTTGGCAGAATTTAAGGTTTTGGAAATTATTTACATTCTTCTCGTAGAAAATTGGCATAGAAATATGCAGTTTGTTAGGATTGCATGGTGAGTAGATTGCAGAACAAGGAACTATATAGATCACTCAATTTCTTATATAGCCTCGCTTTCAACATAAATTGAAAGAACATAAATCTTTAATACTAGCTTTAAGCCAAAAATAGGAATTTCCAGTGTTTCTTACAAGTTATTTAGTAGAAGTACATCTTCTGTCATACACTTGTATAAAATGTTAATACTATTAAGGAAAGCATCATTAAGAAGGATGCTTCCATTGAGTTTTCAAGGAGAAGCCAAACCCATTTAATACCATAACAGCTCAGAAATCATCTTAAGGAAGATTCTTTCATTGAGGGAATAATAGAACAAATAATCATAGTATCTCTCTATATTAAGCATTTACCATGTGCCAGCCACTGTGATAAGCAATTTAAATGTACTATGTCATTTCATTCTCAAAACTACTCTCTGAAGTAGGACTCATGATTCTTATTTTAGAAGTTGAGAAACTAATGCTAGATCAATTAGGACATTTGTTCAAGTATACACAGCTAATAAATGACAGACTCAAATTCTAAACCCTCATTTTGAAGGGACCCCAAGTTTGCTTATATATAATTTCCATAAATATAAAATGATTTTGTGGCCTTCTCATAAACAATTTTCAAATTGTTTTAATATTGAGTTTTTTTCACACTTTGAGTTTTTTAATTTGCTCTGATTATGACTAATTTACATCACAAACACATCAGAAGTGATGAAGTAGCACATACCACACCTGAAGCAAAGAGCAAATAAGTAGAATGCAAACTTTTATCTATACAAAAATGATAAAACTTGAATAAAACCCAAAGCTGGGATAATAAAGTGAAAACAATTAATTTGTTAAGGTGGAAAAGGTGAATTATCTTTTGATTGTTGTTTCTTCCCAATATTGTTGTTGTAATAATTTTATAACATATTTAAGTTCACAAAAAAAGTGGTAGGCAAAAGATTCAGAAGAAAGGAGGCTTAAAATAGTCTTTATGGCTAATGACTCAGCACTTAGTCGCCATTTGAAAACATCTGCAAGCGTGATTTCATTAATTTTATTCCATAATGCAGAAAATAACCCAACCTTTATTGCCAGCTTAGATATAATTTATCCAGCACACAAAGTAGAGATGGTCAATAGCTCAGAATCATCCTAGAGGATGCCTTTCCTTGGGGTATAAGTAGATAATGCAACTCATTTTAATGTAAACAGGTATTTTCATTATTTGTAGAATGTTAAGGTACAGTAAACTGCATACAACAGTATGTAACCAGCTCTACGAACAAAAATGCCTTTTTGCAGTTTTCTTATGTTTCAAGTTCCCAGGCGGTAAGATTTGCTGACCAGAACTTTGTAATTTTCTTTCATTGATCACCTCCCTTTTGAGTTGTTTTCAGAAATAGTAAGGAGATAATTACAAGGCCTTACAATACCCAAGAGTTCAGAGAAGTCAAGGTAAGCAGCGTTCCACGATAAACCTATTCCCCACTACCTGCATGCACACAAGACTGAAAGAATGACTAATATTACCCCCTAGCTCATTACACTACTAAAATCTCCACCCTGAAGAGGCTTCCCCGTCATTTTTGGTCATGTAATGTATGCGCCAGTATGATTTCTCACTGTTCTTGTGAGCCCTGCACTCCACTCCAAACATGTGATGATGCTGATTCACTTCATGCATTATTTGCATTATTCATTTCCCCTCTAGGTAAAACCCTGACCCTATCAGTCAGAGAGGGGTAATGAGGCAGTCCTCCCACCTCCCTATTGATGTCCTCTGCAATAAATTTCCTTTCTTCCTTGACAATCCTCCTTATCTTAGTAATTGGCTTTCTGTGTAGCAAGCAACTGACTCTGGGGGGCAGGGGGGGGGGGCGTGTGGCCTTCATGGGTTCCTTAACAAGTACAGTGTTGTGGTTAAGAGTGGAGAGTCAGGCTGTCTGACTTCCAATCCAAGCTGTGCCACCTACTAATCTATCTGTGTGATCTTAATCTGTTTCATCTGTAAAATGGGAATAATAATAGTACTTAATGTAAGGATTAAGTGACTTAGTAGAAGTAAAGTCCTTAGAAAGTGTAAGACACCAAGTAAGCTCTATGTTAATTTTCCTGTTATTATTTTGTAACTGCAAACGTTGAATTTAAATCCCCCATTTCCAAGTAATACTTAAAATTCATTGAGCACTTATGATATGTTTAGTACTGCTTTTTATGCTCTACATGTATTAACTCATGATTATTTCCGTTTTACAGATAAGAAACTGAAGTGCACAGAGATTAAGTTCAAGTTACATATATCATCTGCAACAGATCTAAAATATGAATCCAGATGTTTGGCTCCAGTGTCTATGTTGAGCCTCTCTGTGTGCTCAAATTCAAATATCCTCAGTCTCACCTGCCTCACATGAAAATAGATAATGACAAAATCTACTTATGAGATACTATGAAGATTAAGAAAAATGAGATTATAAACATAATCAATTTTTATAAACCAAAACTTGAAATATATTAAGGGCACATCCCTCTGATGTAATCTAGTACCTGGATTTATATATCTCCAGCATCTAGAATATGCCTCACCTGCAGCAGACCCTCAACAAATATTCTTTATTTATATATGATGACATTTAGGCAAAGACAGGTTTCAAGATTTCCTCAAGATCACGTGATGACCCAGTAACGAAAGCTCACCTAGAACCAGTCTCTCCTGTCTAATGCTTTTCCTACTACATGGCATTGCCAGACAGAGAAATGAGGGGGTAATTATTTAGATTCACTGAGAGATATCTTTAAATAGAAGCCAAAAACAGAGCTCTGACAGGTTCTTAACCTGGGATTTATGAATAATGAACCTCAGGAGGTCTCACTTCCCACCCCTAATGGAAATGTATACAAAATGCTGTGTGCATGTGTGTGTGCATGTATGCCTGTATGTGTTTCCAAGGCCACTGACGTAGCCTATGGTAGAGCCCACATTCCAATGCAGGTTCCCTGGTTCAGAGCCCAAAGTTGTTTTCACTATATCATAATTACTTTCTTGTTCTGCAGACCATCTTAAAAAGATTTCCAAAAATGTCTGTCGCTGTGTTGTGTGTGTGTATGTTCGACACAGCTAGGTAAATGCTCAAAATTATAGCAGAAAATCTTGAAGTCAAAGAAAATGTTATAATTTATCCTAAAGGTCCCATGAATCATAGTTCATATGTTTGGACATATGGCTGTTGTTTAAACAGGTGTTTGACTATAGGGACTTGACAGGGCAGAAAGCTGAGACTAGAAATTTAAACACACAAACACAAAATAAGCAAGCAGAGACCAGGCATGCTGGATGTTTAAAAGGAAGTCCAAGCATTTGGGGCTGGGAGGAGGGGAAAGGAATGGTCACATCAAGTGGAAAACTTGTAAAATAGGACACGCAATGTGAATTGTGAAACTGAGTTTCACTTCAGACCTTTGAACTCCAGTTACCCGCTTCCCTTCCTCTTCAATAGTAGGTCATTCAACCTTGTGGCTGTCACAAGAGAAGTGTTCATGGAGTCCTTCAGCTGTCAGATCCTTAAAACCAAAAGGTGAATTTGCCATTGGTTGGCCTCATGCAACCTGAGACATTTAATCTCAAAATCCTCAACAGTCATGGAATTAAAGTAAAACAACTCCAGCTTAAATAAACGCAGAAACCAGCGTACATAAACATTTTGGGGCAATATCTTGTTATGACTGACATTTGCCACAAATGGGAAACCAGATTTACAGTTCTTGTTTCAAATTGCCTGACAGCTGAGTCATGAGGACTTGGCTTTCCGAAAAAGAGAAGACATTTGCCTAGAGCATTCCCAAAGTCCTGAGAGAGAGCAGAGACCGAGAGAAAGAGAAGTTTCGGCACTAAACGTACTACTCACTCTCTCGGGGACAGCTCTCCATTTCTCTAATTTAATTTTTTCTCTAACAGAGCAATTATTTTTAAAGGAAGTCGGGGAGGTGAGGGCATCTTGATTTTTTAAACTGAACGCTCAGATAGCATTGTACAATCTCTCATCAAACATTTAACTATTCTGGACCAGTGATTCTCAAACTTTAGCGTCTATCAGAATCACCTGGAGAGTTTGCTAAACAGCGAATAGTCGGACCCCACCTTCAGAGTTTTGGATTCTGTAGGCCCAGGGTGGGGCTGAAAATTTGCAATTCTAACAAGTTAGGTGCAGCTGAGCTGCGGGTCCCAGCTCACACTTAGAGAACTACCACTGCAACAGCCACTGGGTTGAGTGTTGAGTCGGTCTCTGATAGGGGGAGCCGCAGAAAAAGCCACTCGGTAAAGCAGGACAGAAGACAGAGTACGACTGAAATTTACACCCCTGAGGTGAAAGGGAAATTCTGCAGCCCCACTCCGCTCTGGGCAGATTCGGGGCAGGTGGGACACACCCAACTCCCAGCTTCCTTTTTCCGTGAGACCTACAGCATTTCCTTCCTTCCCCACAGAGCAAAGTAAGAGTGCGCCGGATGTAAACAAATGCCCTGCCGGCGCAATCCCGCCCCTGGAGCGCCCCCACTGGCGCGGGCATTTCCCCCAGCGCAGCCCCAACCTCGGTCGCCGTCGCCCTTGCCCTCCCCGCGCCCCGCAGCCGCAGTCCACGCCCGCCGCGTTGGGGGCCCAGCTGGCCGAGCCTCGGCCGGGCGCGCAACTGTCCCCGCGCACTTTCCCCGACTTTGCTCGGGCGCTCCCGCCCAGCGCTCCTGGGAGGAAGAGGGTCCCGGACGACTCACCCACCGCCGGAGCGGGACCCGGGCCGCCAGCGGGCGCCAGGGGCAGCCCGAGGCCGGGGCGGCCGTACCAGGCGGCCAGCAGACAGCAGACGAGAGCGCGCAGCTGCGCCATGGCTGGCCGTGGCACGGAGCCGGGAGGCTCGGGCTGTCCTGCGGTTCCACTCGGACAGCCAGGCCCGGGGTGGGGAGGAGGTACAAGAAGGACGCGGTGTAGAGGCCCAGCCTATCACGTGTAAGGGCAGGTTCCGCCGCGGGTCGTTTAGCCTGACCTTCAGCCCTTGCATAGCTATCAGCACTCTTGTTTTTTAGCGTCAGTGACTGGCCTGGGAAGGAATGTTCTTGGGCCAACCCCACTCAGATCATCTTCCTTAAACACCACTACACCCTACATGGATAGGGCTCCTCAGCAAGATGTGATGCAGAAAGCCCTCAAGTACCATGATTTGGACATGACCAGCAGAAGTTTTGGATAGCGCAGTGGATCTCCAGTTGTAGTCTCTGGAGCAGCAGCACCACCACCACCACCTGGAAACTCTGAAATGCACATTCCCAGGCCCCAACTCAGACCTATAGAATAAGAATCTGGGGCTGGAGCCCAGCGATTTCAGCAATGTGTGTTTTCACATGCCTTGATGGTGATGTTTGAGAACCACTGCTCAAAGACAACAGGTGTTGTTTTTTGTTTTTTATAGAATATGCCTCAGCATCATGCTCTATGCATTCTAGAGATGCATGGAAATCATAGAGGTGGTTGATTTTACTCTTCCAAGTAATATTTGAAGATACTTAGTCTGGCAAAGAAGCCCAAATCCCCAAAGTGCATTGTGTTCTATGCTCTGTGTTCCTCCTCTTAAATTTATGAGAATGCTGACCTCTTTAAGATAATACAGCTAAGAATTTAAATTCATAAGGTGTGGGATTCCTTTGGAGAAGAAAGTGTCTTCCAAAATTACTAACTTCATAAAAGATGTTGTAGAGTGTATTTGTTCCCCATCAAAGACAACCTTTTTTTGTATCCTGTGTAATTTAGTGGGAGTATGTCTCATAAAAGGGGCTTTGAAATGAGAATCAAGGCGCCGCTGTTTCCTTTTCAAGTCCTGCCAGGGCTGTCCAAGTCTTGCCTCAGCTCTGGGATGATTCAAAAGCGTTTCAAGAACCAAAGTGCATTCCAGTGGTGGACAAAATGGTCCTTGGAGTTTCTCAGTCCACAACTTCCAGAGTATGGGAGAAAATGAAGCAGGGAAAAAAATGGTGAGCTAGTGAGGGAGGACAACTTTAAGGATAGCAAAATAACATGTGACTTCCTAGTCCAAACATTTTAAAGACAGGAAATGGATAAATTGTAGAAATAGCTATTTTCACCTTTTCTTTTTTCAATTTCAATACTGTTTACTGGAAGTAAATTGGTTGTGAAATAGTTTTTCAGTAAGTAATCATAAAATGAGGCATACACATTTGGAAACTTAAGAAATGTTTGCAATCCTAAAAGAACAATACAGTTGTAAACTAAAATGCTCACTCCCCCACCCCCCACCGGCTAACTGAATGGACCCCCTCGTGGCCAAAGGAATATCCTAAAGCAAAATTGCCTGCCAGGAGGAGGAAGGTCAGACATGCCTTATCATGCCCCCCTGACTTCCTTTATAACCCATTAACAGGCCTAAGGTTATGCAAGACAAACCTGCAGGTCCTCAATTTACACAACAAATCTATGTCCAGTGGCTTATCTCTGAGAACAGCTCCTTATGTTAAAACATTCCAAACCTTTAGACAAAGCTTCATGTCTTTAACCAATTACAATCCAAAGAATCTTTAAATCCACCTATAACCTGGAAGCCCCCTCCCCTTTGAGATGTCCCACCTTTTTGGGCCAAACCAATATATGCCTCCCACATATTGATTTATGACTTTACCTGTAACCCCTGCCTCCCTGAAATATATAAAAACCAAACTATAACCCAGCCACATTGAGTCCACTTGCCCAAGGCCTCTTGTCAGTGGCTCCGGGTCATGGTCCTCAAATTTGGCTCAGAATAAATCTCTTTAAAACTATTTTATAGAGTTTGGCTTTTTTCCATTGTCACAGTATATTAAAATTAGTGGGAGCCCATCCTCCTTTCTACTCACTCTGCTTTCTTTGATTTTTCTTTATGCTCACTCTTTAAGAGGCACAAAACTACAGTGCCCCAACATCTCTGTGGGTATACCTCAACCCTGAGCATATATTTGTAGATGTCTATGTTCCAGGTGTATTCATGTATCACTGGGAGTGTGTATATCTGGGTAAGGGAAAACACATGTAAGATAAGGACAGAACAAAACAGCCTTAGTCTAGTTTGTATAGTTGAGATCTTGGAATTTAAGACATGTTCTTCTTGGGCCTGTTAGTAAAAATGCCTTTGGTCTTGGAAATTTTTCCTTACCTTTAACTATGTTTAAAAACAAAAACAAAAGGCAAACCAGAAAAGTTAGTATATTGACAGATTACTGTGTGAGATAGAATTTGGTTTGAAGAAAAATGATTTGCAACTACCCTGTAAGAATTTAGGAAGCAAAAATCTGTTCATTTTCTTCCTGGAAACTGCATTTGGTGTACCACTGCAACTGTTGGTCTTGTAGCCCATTGTATCTTTGTTTCCCATTTAGGCCACCCAAAACCTTTCTATTCTTTACTCTGTGAGACAGTTGTTATGGAAATTAATGCCAACAGAATATTATCTGGCCTCATTATAATGTGTTGAAAATAAATCCCCATCCTTGGCCTTGTATCTTTAATAATAAGAAAGCCAGAATCTGTGCTTGTACTAGAGCATAGGCTGAAATCACCAAGGGTTAAGCTACCCTCCACCAGAAGCAGAGATGATGACCATCTAAACCAGGGGTCCTCAAACTACGGGCCACATGCGACCTGTCTGGGACATTTATCCGGGTGTTTTTGCCACCAACGCCTGTTCTGCTTAGCAGCCAACTCGTCCCGGGCCCACAGTGCACACTCTCCAACAGTCTGAGGGACAGTGAACTGGCCCCCTGTTTAAAAAGTTTGAGGACCCCTGGTCTAAACAGTTGGAGCCAATACCCCCTCAATGTTCTGCTTCATGCTGTTAATGATAGAGGTAAGCCACGTATAGTGGTGGGCCAGTAGTCCTAGCTATTCACTACTTGGGAGTCTTGAGGTGGGAGGATTGCTTGAGCTCAAAAGTTTCAGACCAGCCTGGGCAACATAGCAAGAGCCCATCTCTTAAAGAACAAAAAAGGAATTTCCCTCATACTTACAACTATAAGTTAATTGGACCTTAAATTAACTTATAAAAACTTACTGAAATCACTAGGCAAATTAAAAATAAATACAACATTACGTACTCCCCAGCACCAAGGCTAACAGAAAAAAATATTTCCTAAGGAATGATCAGTGAAAATAAAATTTTGCATTTTTGTTTCAAGAAAAAGCTGAAATATTACTTTTGGAGAGGAAATAAGGGAAAAAAGTGAAAAGATTGCAATTCTCAGTTTTATTTACTAGTCATGAGAACTTAGACACATGAATTTAATCTTCAATTTCCTCATTGGAAAAACAATAACACCTGCCTTTCCTCAAAATAAAAACAATAATACCTGCCTTCTTGCTTCTCATTGTGAAATTGAGAAAATGTATAAAATGAAATACAAAATAATATTTGTTTGTACTTCACAAGTGCAAATCCTAGCCAGTTACAGAAAGATATCTGCTTTGGTTTGGTTGACTGGGTCAGCTTCTCCTCCCTCCCCCCGAAAAAAGGAATTCTAGTGCTTTTGTGCACAATACTCCATTTTGTACTCCTGTTGACTTAGTCCAACTCAATTTAGTTGTTTGGAGAAACATATTTATAATTCAGGACAAAACTGATTTCCTTTTCCAATTTGCCTTTCTTCAAAAGGAAACTTTGATTATGTAATATTATGATTATATATACTTACCTTTTAATAAAATATTTTGATGTACATCATTTTGCTTTATCAGAATATCTGTTTCTAATAAAGACATCTTTTCTGTAGCCCAACCCACTATAAAATAAGGCTTCTTTGAGTCTTGCCCAAGTGAATTTAATCATTACAGATTCTCCATGGAAGTCTCAACCAAAACTGTGGTGTTTCTACATTTCATAAGGCTTTTTCTTTTTTTGTAAATTAGTATTTTAAACAAGGTGCTAACTTTTTAGCCCACTTTATGCCATAAGAATGGCTATTTTATTTACAATTCTCTAATATATGATTCCTAGCCAAATTAATGATATTAAAAACGATGACAAAATTTCACATGTAAGATTTTTATTCCAATTTGACTTGCATTCCAAAGGAAATTATAAAACGTATGTTCTTTATAAAAAAGTGACAAATTTTTAACATGAATTATAAAACATAATAAATTTGGAGATTAAAATTGGGCTAGTTACTTGGAGTAACAAATTTTTAAATCGCCATTTTCCACCTCCACACCAAGGATAACCTTCTAATTAGTGATCAGTTGTGCTGTAATAGCAGGATAGCACTGAGACTTGAGTAAATAGAAAAAGTTGAAGAGCTTCCTCAGCACCAGACCAGGAACTTTTCTATGCCTTCTCATAGTGGCGAAAAGCAACCACATCACCAAAAGTAAGAGTCTGAAAGATTCAAAAGATAATCAAATCTTTTTACACGGGAATATCAGTAGCTGAATTTTAAAGATTATCTCATATATGACCTAAATATTATGCAAAATAATTTTATAGACATTAAGCACTGTATAAGCTCTTCATTTCTTAAAACAAACAAAAAAACCCTTATATTTTTTCAGTGAATACTATGTATATATAGTTCATGTCTCTAAAATGAGAATCTAGTGCAAGCTGAAATTAACAATTTAGACTGAGGTCAAAAGAATTTCTTTAGTCTTAAATTATCTGGTAATTGAGCAAATTAGGGTGAGGAATGAATTGTCTACATTGTTGTCTCAGCTATCTGCTTTGAAAGTGAATGAGATTTATAATAGGCTTTCAAAATAACAGTTTTCACTTCATAATCTAGATAAATTTTGAGTAGTCTTTAGAAAATCACATCTTTTGAGCCAATGGCATTTGGAATGACTTGTTCCAAAATCAACAGGCAAATGTAGATGTACGAATGTAGATGTACAAATGTTCTTGCTTTGGCTGTCATGTTTTAGCCTATGTGAACCCAGTGGTTAGGTGGGTCTGATGAGGAACGTTGGCTCTATTACTTCAATGTCAAGTCCAACTTGAAGAATTGCTATACAACCACTTTACAAAGTTTAGAGGGTTTTGGTGGTCATTATTTTTATGTATGGCTGTGGTTTTCAAGAGCATCCCGTATCCTTGCCACCCATTGTTTCAACCCTCCTTTTTGAACTCAGTCTGGCCTGATTACCCTTGTACATGCCACGGTTAAGCTGTCTGCTTTTCTGTATGCAGGAAAAAACAGTGGAGGTAAAAGTGTGAAAGAGAACTTCAGATTGAATCTGTTAGAAATGAATCCTTTCTTTTGTTGATTATTGAAGAAAAAATGTGGATAAATATCCTTTAGCATGAAACAAAAACTGTCCCTGTGCTCCCCACCTCACATCCACGGAAGCAAAAATATCTCAATCTAGAACAGCTCTGATTGCGATAGTCAAGAGGAGGAAAAGGAAACAATAGTCAATTTTCTTAAATAATAACAACAAAAACAAAATCTTTTCTGTTGTCATCTTAGAAAGAATATGTAAAGCAATCCGCTCCCACATGAATGAATGAGCCTACTTGACTTTGTCAATATCGTCAAAATACTATTAGTCCACACAAAAAGTGTCTGAGGAAGGCTTGGTCAAAGCATAATACTTCCAGTTTGTGATACTGCTCCATCATTAGAGAAATTGTTTGTCAGGAAGGGAGGGAAAGAGGAAGGGGGGGATGAGGAGGGAGGGGAGGAGGGGAAGAGGGGCAGGGAAAGAGAGGCGGAGGAGAAGGGAGGAGCAGGGAGGGAGCAAGACGGAATGAGTTGAGAAGGGTCTGGGAGAGGGTAAAAAGCAAGAACTGTCATTACTTACCATAACCATTTTGCCATCTTTAATTTCTCTTACAAAATTTGTTTCTTTGCCATCCCATTTCTGTACATGAATGAGTTTGTCTCCATCCAGGCTAATAACAGACTGAGTGAGACCAACAACAAAATGCAGAACATAGCAATGAGTGCAAGTCAGATTTCTGATATGGAAAACAAATGACATGACTTTTGACAGAGTTATATAATTGAATAAATCGTGATCAACTAATTCTATTGGTACCAGATCCTCTGTTACTTCTAGATTTATTATTATGTAAATTCTAGTAATCCATAATTTGATTGAAATGTGTACATCTACATGCAAAAATTTCATATATTATAAATAAAAATCCTAAACTAGTGCTTTCTGACTAGTCACCCTTCTGGTTTGAACAAATCCTAAGAAAGGCAAATTGTTTATTTAGTTGATCTGAGACAACCAAAGGGATTAAACAAAGTGCAAGCTTTCTTTTAAACAAGCACTATTGAATACTTTCTGAAATATGTTTGATACAAAATGTAAACAATGTATGGTAAGCAACAAAAACAATCAAGATTTGAGCTATACAAGAAGTACCCATTGTTCAAGTACCCACATGCTCACCAGAATGCTAAATTAACTTTGGTATCTTTCTTCTAAACTGAAGTACTGAAAACATTCTCCACTTCCCAACATCTACTGGAAACCTTTATCTCTTATTCCTCCCTCACCAACCTCACACCTGAAAAGAAGCAACTTCTCACCTTACAGTTTCTGTCATCTGCAGTGGTTTCATCAAACTCTTCTCCCAGATGGAAACTAATCTCTGTGTTCTTGAATGTGCTTTGAGTCCTGATCACCACTTTGTCTCCTTCCTGACTGATAATCACTGTTGGCTTGGTCACATTTCCCACCTGCCTGGTGGCAAAGCCCACACCTAACATAGCAAAGAGAAACAGTACAGTCAGCATCAACTTCCAAAATAGCCCACAAAGCAGGAATCTGTTTTCTGATCGTAGAATCCACATTCTAAAGTGTAAGTTTCATTAGAGCACGATTAGCCCATTAGTGATGTAATAAAACTACTGAACACAAATAATAAGTGGATGCAGGAAAAAAAAAGTCACAGAAGTTTCACATTCTCCACAGAATATTAAATGCTCCGTTATTTGATACCGAACATAAAAGCAGGTAAATGCCATGTTAAAAATCCATTCAGTGGGAAATGCATAATCTAGCATCTGATTAGGACAACATCATCTGTCTTTGTCTCTTGCTGACCTGATGGGTGGAAAAGGGAATCTGCTTGTATCTGAAGGTGCAAGTTAAGAAGGAAACAGCAAGTCTTAATTGTTACCTACCTAGAGCCTTCATGTACTCATCAAAGTTCTGGCTGTCTATCAGCTTCCAGGTAGCACAGAAAGCCTCCACCATCCTTGCCTTCCCTCCTCTTTAGACAGGAACGAGGATCTTCTGTTCTTAGTGCCACTGCAGTTCAGAAGACCCTTTGCATCTCAGCAGCAGCTTCTGCCCTCTTATTTGGAAGGAGAGCGGGCAAACAGCCAATGATCTGAATTGTAAACACAGCCTCGCCAGTGTCCCTCTTTCCAGGAGGCTGTCACAGAGAGGGCTTGGGAAGGGGGGCTCCGGGAAGCTCCAATCCTCTTTGTGATTGGCTCAGGCTACTGGGTTAGCGGAGTAGGTCGGCTTCCCCCCAATCCTCCCACAGCAGCCCTTATGCCTGAGAAAGCTCTGCAGGGATTCAGTGGTGCTGGAGGCAGGGAACGGAAAAATGAGAGAGGGTCTTTCAGGTTCAGCAAGAAAAAACTTGGCAAAGGCAATCTCAGACTGTGAGGAAAGAAAAAAGACGCATAATAGGACATTCAGATTGATTTCCGTTAATGGCAAAGCTGGTTACAAATGAGGACCCCCTTAAAGAAAGCCACTGAAATGCTGGGCTTTCCAGACAAAGGAGACTGAACAGTGTGTTTTATTTTCTCTCATATTTACAAGGAGAGCAAAACGCAGGCTAGAATATGCCAAACTGGGAAAAGAGGAGGGGGAGGAGGTGTCAAAGCCTTCCCTAGATGTACTGCTTGGAGGCTGCTCTGACGGAGTGTCAACGGGAGACTAAATAATTCTGCTCCCTGCCCAAGACAAACTGAGTGAACTTAAAGATCACATTGTCCTTTCCAAGAATGTGAGAACCAGACTGAGTTGGAAAGGGGCCTAAGGGAGAGTATGGATAGGACTTACTAATGAGGTACAAAAATAAAGAAAAGAATGCTCTTTCTCCCCTCCTCCTTTAACAGATTATAGAATCCATGTGGAAAAACTAGACAGAAGATTATTTAGTAAGATTTTAAATGACCTGCACTGTAGGACCTTTTCACTTCCTGAGGCCACATCTACATAAATACAATCCGTGTACATGCTGGGAGTTAAGGATGGGGGAAGGGCGGGAATTAGAGAAGCGCAAAATACCTTGAGGGTTCTAAGTAGAGTACTTAAAGGAGGGCTCTAAAATTCCCTTTCTCCCAGGTTCTTCCTGCTTAGAGCACCAATGAAAAGCAGCTTCCCTGCCTCTCATGGGAACAGAGCAGGGAAATCTGACTTGGCAATTCCTGCTCTTCTCTCTCCCTTCTCATTTAACAGCCTTTCTGCTTCTGTCCACACCAAGTCCAACAGACAAAGCTCAGAAAGCATCTCATGCTGACTGCCTGCATCGTGATTCCACGTCGGTGTCTCAAAGGTGCTTATTTAACATAAACAATAGTCTTTCCCCAAGCCTGCTCTCCTTCCATTTTTCACTATATTTGTGAATGGCACCATCATGTACTTAATTGCACAAGCCAGAAATCTTAGAAATCATTTCCAATACTTTACCAGCTAAAATCAAACTCAATGCCATGGCCTATCTATTTTATGTCTTGAGTATTTCTCTAATTTGCCATTCTCCCCCCATCTCTACAACCACCATATTAATTCAGGCAACTATTGGCTTTTACTATTTCTATGGCAGTAACCTCCTATCTGTGCATCCTAGAACCACTCTTGATCTCCAAGTCTTTCACTACACTGGAGCCTGAGGGACCTTTTTGAATACAGATCTACATCTTCCTAGCGACTAATGAAGTTGAGCAGCTTTTCATGCGCTTCTGTACCATTTGTACTTCTTCGTTAGTAAAGTGTTCAAATCTTCTACCCGTCTTAAATTGTGTTGTCTTCTTGCTACTGAATTATAAGAGTCCTTTATATATCCTAGGTAAAATCATTTGTTGGGTATGTATTTTGCAAAAATTTCTTTCTTTGCATTTTCTTCATTTTCTTGATTGTGATAATGGTTTCCCTGATGTGTCCAAATTTATCAAGTGTACACATTAAATGTGTGCAATTGATTTTATGTCAATTATACTATAGTAAAGCTATTTAACAAAATCTAAATCTGATCTTGTCCCTGTGGTACAGCAGATTATGCCACTCCAAATATATACTTCTGTGGCATATTTTAAGATGGCTATATAGGGAAATTGCAGACATAAGAATAGATCTAAAAAGCTGTCCTTTTGTAAAAGAAATTTACATCTATCTACATTAGTAAAGTAAACAGCAGATGTAGAAGCTTTCTCTGAGGCCCCCTATAAGCCTAAAGATGGACCTAAGAAAGATATCAACACCCCACTCAGAGACTATCATTTATTCTTCTGAGGGAGAAGAGAGAAAGTCCTGGGAGACTTTATCTGCATAATAAGACAGGCTTTGTTCACAGTGTAGTTCCTACCCTCACCTTCCCAGCAGCTTGTGGCCAACACCCTCCAGAGCCCTCCAGTCCCCTCCAGTCCCTATTCTTTTCCATATGGCATAAAAAAAAAAAATTCAGCATCTAATCCTTCTTTGAGCCTCATATTTTGCATGGTTCCCGTGCACATGTATACATAATAAATTTGTATGCCTTTATCCTGTTAATCCATCTACTGTCAATTTATTCCAGAGACTCAAATTATGGAAACTTTAGAGGGTGAGAGGAAAGTTCCTTCCCAGCCCTACATCCCTCTCCTGCTTAAACTCTTTCAAATGGCTTCCCTTTGCTTTCAGGTTAAAGGCAAAAATTCATAGCATTGCCTATACCAGGCTTGTCCCAACATTTGAAGAACTCGGGGTAAGAATTCAAATGGAAGCACACATGCCATATGTTGAAACAAAAGTTAGAGATCAAACGATGCCCATAGCCTGGCCCAGCGCCCCAGCCAGTACTCAAATCTGCTCCCAATACTCTCACCAGGGCCATCCTGTGATGCCTGTAGGCCTGAGGACTAACACAGATCTGGTGGGGCAGACAGGGCGGACTCTGGTCTGGAACACAGAGTTTCCAGGCAGTGAATAGAACCCCCTAAACCTGGGGTGGGGACATGGGGATTAACCTGGACTTGGTGTTGTAGTGACATGAGCTTGAAGATGTCCTAAGCTATCTTCAGAAGCTTGACTGGAAGCAACCCAGAGGACACAAAGCTTAAACAGTAAGCCCCCCTGACATCATTTGAGCTTCTGAACTAAGTACCTGAAGCAGCCCCATCCAAGGAATTTTCACAAGTTCTCTCTCTCTCTCTCTTTTTTTTCTAAAATTTAGATGACTAATCCATTTATGCAAACTATTTCTATGGTAAAGGTTCTCAAACTAATAATTTATTTTGTTACCATGAAATATTCTTATATGTTTCATCTAATCATGTTTAAAGTGGTGGTATGTTTAAGTATCATTCTGAAGTATAGTAAATTTTTCCATTTCATATTCTAAAAATGTAAAATTGTGAACAAGGATGATATATTACACATCTTCATCTTAGCTCCTTATAGATTATGGGTGCTGCAATATTTGCCCATACCCATTTATTTCTTCTACTCTTTATATGAAGAATATGAGATGATATATTTATTCTGATTTAAAGCATATATTTCTATAATTCTGATTCTTTTATACCTTGTAGAAAACATAGAGCCTCACATTTAAATGCAGGGTTTTTTGTTGCATATTAATTTCCATAATAGGCAGAAGAAAATACATATTGCTATACAGATCTCTATAGCAGAAATTTTAGGAAAAGCCACTTGACTATTTTTAAAATTTTTTTATTTTTTATTTCTATGGATACAGTAATATAATAGTTGTACAGATTTATGGGACACATGTGATATTTTGATACAAGCATACAATGTGTAATGATTGAATTGAACCTGCCCAACCAGGTTCTTTGCCCCCTGCTCAAGAGGAAGCCAATACACTGAGACAGCAGGGTTATAGCAGAGAAAAAGTTTAATATTGCTGGCTCCATGTGAGGAGACTGGAAGAAGTTCTCAAATCTGGCTCTCTGATAATTTAGGAGAAAGGGTTTAAAGATTGTTTGGTGGGCAAAAGGCTATGCAATTCAGCCTGCTAATTGGCTGGGTTTGAGGTAGGACCATAGGGGTATGGAAATCATCTTCTTGTGCTGAGTCAGTTCCTGGGTGGGGGATCACAAGACCAGTTGAGTCAGTTCCTTGCTGTAGGCCACTTGTCTGAGGGGCTCAGCCACTCTACTGGAATGCAGGGCCTGAAAGATATCTCAAAAACTAGTCTTAGGTTTTACAAGGGTGATGTTATCTACAGAGAAAGTTAAGAATCTTTATGACTATCAGCTATGTGATCCTTGAGTAGGGGACAATGGCTGGTTACTATTTTTATTTTTAACTATGCCTGTGCCTTTGCAGAGTTTAGGCCCTTACCACAGTTTTTGCCTTGCACCCTTTTATTAATTTGTAAAAGGCAGTTTCAGAATCTGGGTAACTCTGATATTTATCACCTCAAACATTTATCATTTCTTTGTGCTGGGAATAGTCCAAATCTTTTTTTCTAGCTATTTTGAAACATATAATAAATTATTTTTAATTATAGTCACTCTATTGTACTATTGACTATTAGAACTTATTCATTCTATCTAACCATATTTTTGTATCTATTAACTAACCCCACTTCATCCCCTCTTCCCCATTATCTTTCCCAACTTCTGGTAAGCATTATTCTGTGGTAAGCACTACCTCCATGAGATCAATTGTTTTAGCTCCCACATATGAGTGAGAACATGCAATATTCATCTTTCTCTTCCTGGCATATTTCATTTAATATAATGTCCTCAAGTTCTATCCATGTTGCAGCAAATGACAAGATTTCATTATTTTTATAGTTGAATAATATTCCATTGTGTATATATATACATTTTCTCTATCTGTTCATCCATTGATGGACACTTAGGTTAATTCAATATACTGGCTGCTGTGAATTATGCTGCATTAAACATAGGAATGTAGATATCTCTTAAATATACTTATTTCCTTTCTTTTGAGTATATACCTAGCAGTGGGATTGCTGTATCATATAATACTCTATTTTTACTTTTTTGAGGAATCTCCATACTGTTCTCCATAGTGGCTGTACTAATTTACATTCCCACCAACAGTGTACAAGTGTTCCCCTTTCTCTGCATCCTCACAAGCATTTGTTATTTTCTGTCTTTTTGATAATAGCCATTTTAACTAGGGTGAGATGATCATTGGAGTTTTGACTGCATTTCCCTGATGATTAGTGATGTTGAGTATTTTTTATAAACTTGTTGGCCATTTGTATATCTTCATTTGAGAAATGTTTATTCAGATCATTTGCCAATTTTTAATCAGATTATTTGATGTTTTTTGGTATTGAGTTTTATGAGTCCTTTATATAGTCTGGTTATTAATCCCTGTGGGATGGATAATTTGTAAATATTTTCTCACATTCTGCAGGTTGTGTCTTAACTTTGTTGATTGTTTTCTTTGCTGTTCAGAAGCTTTTGAATTTGATGTAATCCCATTTGTCAATTTTTGCTTTGTGTCTTGTGCTTTTGAGGTCTTACTCAAGAAATTTTTGTCCATACCAATGTTCTAAAGCATTTCTCCCATGGTTTCTTATAGTAGTTTCATAGTTTCTGTTCTCACATTTAAGTCTTTAATCCATTTTGATTTGATTTTTATATGTGGTGAGAGGTAGGAGTCTAGTTTCATTCTTCTGCATAGGTTTACCCAGTTTTCTCAGCACCATTTATTGAAAAGACTATCCCTTTCCCAATGTATGTTTTTGATGTCCTTGTTGAAAATAGGTTGGCTATAAATGTGTAGAATTATTTCTGGTTTCTCTATTTTGCTCCATTGGTGTATGTGTCTCTTTCATGCCAGTACCATGCTGTTTTTGTTACTATATCTTTGTCATATATTTTGAAGTCAGGTAATGCAATGCTTCCAACTTTGATCTTTTTGCTCAGGACTGCTTTCACTATTTGGAGTCTTTTGTGGTCCCACACAAAAAGGATTTTTAAAAAAATTTTTTTCCTATTTCTATAAAGAATGTCATTGGTATTTGATAGAGATTGCATTGACTCTGAAGATAGTTAGGGTAGTATGGACATTTTAACAATATTAATTCTTTCCATCCATGAATATGGGTTATCTTTTCATTTTTTGTGTGTCCTCTTTAATTTCTTTCATCATTATTTTATAGTTTCCATTGTGGAGATCTTTCACTTCTTTAGTTAAGTTTATTTCTAAATATTGTTTTTGTAGCTATTGTAAATGAGATGAACTTTGTGATTTCTTTTTTAGACTATTCTTTGTTGGCATATAGAAATGCTACTGATTTTTGTATGTTGGTTTTGTATTATACAACTTTAATTAATTCCATCAGTTCCAACAGTTTTTTGGCCAGGTGTTCATTTTTTCTAAATATAAGATCATGTTGTCAGTAAAGAAAGACAATTTGACCTTTTCCTTTCCAATTTAGGTGCCCTTGATTTCTTTCTCTTGCCTAATTGATTTGGTTTTTTGATTTTATTCAACATAGTTGAATAAAAGTTACTTGACTACTGTGTAACTCCCTAAACTGATAGACTTAACCTATTTTAAATTATTCAGAATATAATGGACTTATACCTAAGAATTATTGCTTTTAAATAATAACTTGTTTGTTCTAATTATTGTGGGTTTTAGTAGAAGAGAAAGTGAAAAAATAGAAACTATGTTGTGCTAAGATTCAACAAATAAATATTTTTTCAAGTTTCCCAAACCTGGGAGCAATCTATGAATTTGACATGGCTTTTATAATACAATTGTATCTATAGGATTATAAGGAAAATATTGTGACAGATTGGACCCCTTACATAGAGCTATTGTCTTTATTTATTAACTAATGGCAATAAGGATTCTAAAAATCCATTATAAAGGTTTTTTAATAGTGAAATAAAAGAAACAAAGGAAAAGAAGTTGCTTTGGAGATCTTGACAAACTCTTCACATGAGGCTGAATCTCCTGGCATCTGCTTTATAACAGAATTCTTAAGAGAATAGAAGGTTTTGATACATTTTTAACATCACTTTGAACAAAGTAAGCCAACCAAGGCCACAACACTTTCTTATAAGATATCCAAATGTATGCACCACTAAAAATTAAATAACATTCCAACTACTTGCTTGAGATTTCTTTTCTTTTCTTTTCTTTTCTTTTTTTAACCAAATTACACAAAATAAGATAGTCATGGAATATTTCTGTAGTGGAAAATGAAAAGTGATTACACAATGAAGGCACCATTGATCCACATTCTCTCCCATGATAGGTGATAGGTAAAATCCAACAACCCCCCTTTGCTGAAGCAGTGATAAAGGCATTCCCTGGGGGCTCACATGTATATCTTTTATCATTTCCGCTCTCACCAATCTACCAGTTAAACTAGCTCCTGCCCAGGAGTGATGAAGATTTCACCCTTCAAGAAGGGGTGCAATGTGGGTAATGGAATTTGATGGGGTGGAGTGGTGAGGGAGTGAGAGGACAGTAAATTATCTGTCCCTTGGTGATGGAAAATTTTTATTTTATTGCACTTTTAAAAATGTGGATTAGATCAAAGAAAGAGGAGATGCCTTCCAGGTGAGGTACACCCTTGAAAAAAAGTGTTTAGGGAGAAATGTTCTTCTCACTTCTTTTCTATTTTCTGCAGTTTTTTGTTTTCCTTTTATCTCCAATTATCTAATTATTCAATACTCCATATTTTCTTGAGCATGAACTATAGAGGAAGTTCTTAGCCTGCTTCAGGAGAGAATTTTGTTTATTCCAGGTTTGTTATCAAAGAGTTAACTTTTAAATAAAAAATCCTCCTCAGGCCATTTATATGCCACAACTCTACCACAAAAACTCTTCTCTCTAGCCTCCTAGTTAATTTCCACTTCCCTCTTTGGGTTTAGCTCAAATATTATTTTCTCAAGGAAGACTGGATTGAAACCCCCTGGTTATATCAGCCTATGGTTTCATTTATGTCTTTTGCATATATCATAATTAAATTAAATACTTTTGTAATCAGTTGTTTAATATCTTTCTCCCCCATAAGAACACAAGTTCTTTGAAGAATCTATTTTATTCTGCATTGTACTCTACACTGATTGTCTAGCAAAGTATCAAGTCCACACTATGTGCTTACCAAATGTTAAAAGTATGAACAAATATAGAGAGTGAATACAGTGAACTTCAAAAAAGTAAGAATTTAAGCTATTGTCCATATGGTCTTTTCCAAGTCTTTATCCAAACTTTTCCTCTCTTTGCAATCTATATGATCCCCACAGAAGGATATCTAAGCCTCTTCCTCATTCCTATCATGCTAATGTTTGGGAGGAAATTGAAAATTATTGTTTTTAGATTTTTATCCCTTGAAGTAAAAACACATACAATAGTCTGAGAGAATATCCAAATGCATAACGGATTTATTAAAATATTAAATGCAAGAGTAGGAGAGTTTTGTACTATGCCTTATGTGGAACCCTGATGACAATGAGCATGCATGGAAATTGCCCTTTCAATGGATCCTCTGGTCTTATTAAGGGTTATTATCATTTGTAAATCAAACATTTAGAAGAATTTTTTTTGTACTCCTTGAAGATCTCTGTTGTTTACTCTGTGCATGGATCACCAAAGTAAGCTTTGTGTAATGATTACCAGAGAGGTAGCTATAAAAGGAAGTTACTAATCTGGGATCAGGTGAAGATTAAAGAAACTACTCCAGTTGTTTTTAACAGAATTATGACTACATATAGGGAATTAAATGTTTACAGAACTCTTCAAAGAGTTGAAAGTTTTAGGTTGAGCTGAATAATCCCAGACCACCACCACAAGACTGGCCTGCATAGGCAACAGTTACCTCTATTACAATCTTGGGAAGCTGTTTTCCCACCAGCTGGCTTCAGGAATATCCTGCTAATTGTCACGTAGGAATGAGAGAGCTTCACTCATAAGTATTGATTCCAAGACCACACACCATATGGGCCGAATCTCAACAGCAAATGGATGTCTCGTGTGCATTTTCTTTCACCGCTTAATTAAGTTTTGAATTCTCGTCTTACATAAGTAAGTATGATAGGCAGAATCTAAATCAAGTATAGGTATAGGGGAGTTTGGAGATGTTTTACCCTTGGCTGCTTCTGCAGAGCATAAGTCAGATAAGTCAATCTACCACACCCCATCCATCACACAGAGATAATTGGGTATGTTTTAAATGTGTTTGTTAAAGGCAAGGCTAAAGAAAAGATAGAGATTTTATGTCTGGAAATGTTCTAGAGTAGTAGTTCCTAAAACTGAATGTGCATTAGAATCACTTGGGAAGATTTATAATTATGTGAACTCCAAGTTTCCCCCAAGAGATTTTTGATATAGGTGGTCTAGGGGTAAGGCTGAACTTTGTATTAAAAAACCAGAATCTTAGTTTGAAATCTTATGTATGTAATGCATTTAATGCCTTATGATTTATAAACTAGTACATTCCAATCTCTCAGAATCATATTAGTAAATTTGGATTCTAGTATTTCTTCAATGCTAAACACGAAGTAGGGCTACAAGAACAGTGATGTTACTAGTTTCTTGACCCTACCGATGATCGCAGAAATGTTGTGTGACTTATATCAAGGCTGCCTCCATGTTAGATAAAGTGTCATGTGATATTCAGCAAGGAAGAAACATGACTCATAACTAAAGGTGAAATATGTTAAACCAATGTTAACATATAAAGTTCTGTGTTGCAATGAAGACTATCCCTAATAATAATATAAATTTCCAGGATTTACACAGTTTAATTAGCTCTTTATTAATTTTTACAAGGACATTTCTGAGGATATTGAAAAGTTTTGTCCCAAGAGAACATTTGTTCCATTTGAGCCTTCAGATGAATAAGATATTTTCACATTTATTTTACAGAAAAATCAAAATTGTATGTAAATATTTTCCAACTGAATTTTAAGTCTTTACAACATATTATTTTCAAGACAATTTATTGAAAAAGATTTGATATAGATTGATCAGTAATTTCATTATAAATTATAGATGAGTCATTGAAATTTATGATATTTTTCACCTAATAGCTTATTGGAAACAGTATTATAAGCATTTCTTTAAATGCTAGTGATATAAAATGAAAATAAAATTGGGCATTTTTATATGTTCTTTCATTTTCAAAGCAATTTTTTAAACTTAAAAGATCAATTGAAACCATTATGATTATAGTATTTTTTGCTATTGTTTTTAAGCATATAGAAATGACTTTACAAATGTTTATACTCATCAATTTGGTGAAAGATGGGTCTCCATTTGGGACTGTGAAGAAAATGCCAGCATTTCATAAGTTTTCTGCTTACCCTGTTAATTTCCTATCCATTTGAAAATATTTAATATCCTGAAAATAACATTTGTAGACATAGACAGATATGAGGGACTCTGTGTAAGTTAAGATGTTTTTGGAACTCAAATACATTCACTGAATGTATTTTTTTCTACCACTCTGGTACATACAAGGTTGCTAATCATTGAAGGAAAGTAAAATGACTCTATGTGAACGTATATAATAATGCATTTTGTATATTTGTGTGTTTTTAGAAATAGGACTTACAACAGGATATGAGGTCATAAATTATGTTATAATTTATATTACAAATATATACAATTTATAAATTATAAGTAAGTAGCAATTCTGGAAGACTATTGAGTTGTGGAGAGTATACATTGCTTTTATCCCTAGTCTAATCTGTAATATATAAAAGGAAATTGAAGATGGATAGATAACATTATTTGGAAAATCTTTCCATGTTCCTTGAAAGTCCATGACATCATCATCATATCTTTAAGTTCCCTGATGTTAGTTTCCTGGATCACTTCCAGATTCCTGCTACTGCTACTAATGGAGGAGAATTTCAGGGTACAGTTTGCCTTGCTATCTTCACGTGCTCAATCTGTTTTGTACCGTGACAGGCAGATGTAAAACTCTGGCTCTTTCCTTTGTCTCCACGGAGAAATCAACTGACAGGAGGAATTTGTGAATTTTGCACTTTTTCCCCAGAGGTTTTAGGAAAACAAAGTTTACATTGTAAAAACACCAAAAACCTATGTTTGAATGGTGACATCCTTAATCCTTTCTTCATTGTTTCCTACAACCAAATTCTTATTTGTTTCTAATCTAGACTAACTTAACCATTTCTTTTATTTCCTTGACACTTGTTAATCCATGATCTTAGTACTAATTGCTTATTGAAGTACTTTCCAATAAAAAACAGTCCTTCCTTAAGAGAAAATTCTGATGCAATCTGGCTATTACATGGAGCACAAAGTTAGATTAATCACACTCCTTGGTTAATGTCACAATCTTATTTGTCCATGTAGGTCCAATTTTCATTTACTTCATTAGTGACATAATTATTTTCAATAATGTAATAAATAAACAAAATACATGTAAACTCTTCATCCAAAACAAAGCCTAGGACTTTGACAACATTCCTGCATCCATTTCCCTACTTCTATTCAAAGTAATCAGTCATCTTCCTGAATCTCATGTTCATCATTTTTTTGCTTTTATCTAGTTTTAGTGCATCTATATAATTTTCTAAACATATACACTAATGTAGGTTTTTTTATCTTTATAAAATGTTTTACAGTGTAATATAATATGTTGGAAATTAACTTTTACATGTGCAATTGTTTCTTTGGGGTATATAGCTTGAATTGGAATTGCTGAGTGATAGGTCAACCTTCAGTTTTAGAAGGAAATGCCAAATTGTTTCTCCAAAGTGGATTCATCAATTTATATCCCCACCAATGGACTCACATCTTCTCCAATGCTTAATATTGGCAGATTTTTAATGTTAGCCAACCAGATGCATATATAATAACATCTAATGTTTTTGTTTTGCACTTTCCTAATCACTAATGAGATGAACATATCTTTACGTGTTTATTGATCTATGGTTTCTTCCTTTGTGAAATATTGGTTCATCTGTCCATTTTCCTATAGGTTGGTTGTGTTTTTCTTATTTTGTATACATTCCCTTAATTTTTGGAAAGTGTGGGTGTCATAAATATCTTCTTCAGTTTGTAACTTAATTTCACTTTCTTTAATGTACTTTCAATGACCAAAAGTTCTTATATTTAATATTGCCAAATGTATTAATATTTTATTTTATGGTCAATGTGTTTTGTGTTTTGTTTAAGGAAACTACCTAACCAAAGTCCAAAAAGCAATCACCTATATTTTCCACCAAGAGCTTTAAAGCTTTGATGTTTAAGCGCTTAACTCTCTGGAGTAGATTTTTGGATATCATGAGAAGTAGGAATCCAACTTCACTTTTTAATGTATAGATAATCATTTTTCCCCACTCCATTTATTGAATTGAAATGGAATGACAATTCTGTGACTTATCAAATTTCCATATATATGTTAATATATTTCTCTGCACCCTATGTAATTCCACTAGTCAATTTTATAATCCCTTTGCCATTGCTAAGCTGTCTTAATTTTTATAGCTTCATGGCAGTCCTAATATCCAGAAGAGCAAGTCTCCCAAACTGTTACTCTTCAGGAATATCCTGACCACATATGGCCTTTTTTATATATATGTGTGTATGTATATATATATCTAGCATTTTTTATCCATATGAAATTCTGTCTTTTTATTGAAAACACATCTATTTCATATATCAATTTGGGAGAATTGACATCTTTATGACATTGTCTTCCTGTTCACAAAAATGATGTATCTATTTTTATATATAGTCTTTCATATTGCATAATATTTATGATTTCCTCTGCAGAGCTTTTGTACATATTTTATAGATTTATTCCTAGATAACTGAGTTTCCCTGAGACTACTGAAAATAGCGTCTTCTCCTTAAGCATATTTTCTAGCAGTTTGCTTCTGATATATAGAAATACAACTGATTTTGTCAAATATCTTTTATCTAACTTGCTTGCTACTCTATCCTATTATTTTTAATAATTCATACAATATTTTTAATTTATAATATAAACAATTAATGGTATTTTAATTTCCTCCTTTCTAGTTTAATTTTCTTATGAGATCATTGCATTATCCAAGGACTTAAATTTAAGGTCAAATATAAATTATCACACTGCATATTGTTGTCTCATTTTTGATTTTTAGAGGAATGCTTCTAGTGTTCACCTACTTATTATGTCATTTCCAGGTGTTTTATACTCTTTTTTTCATAGTAAAGCCTTTCCATTAAATTCTTAATTCCTTAATCATTTTTATTATAAGTGGATATGTTGATGGGTAATATGCACTTTGCCATCTAGTGTAGTATGGACTTTAAGACCTAAGATAAAGCAGGAAAGTCTTTTATCTACCCCACCATATGCCTCCTGGCTATGGGATGCTAGGTCTTTGCCAATCAGAAACCTGGCAAGACATCTTTCCTTGGATATTACAAACAGCAACACTACATTTCAGGTAATTAGAGTTCTGTTTCCTCTTTCCTGCCCATTCTGTCTTCTTTCTCCAACTCCTTGAAATTAGAGAAGACTAGAAGCAGCATATTTTACCCAAAGACTGTGGTACCTATGTAAAAGTGCTATCATCTTGAACAAGGACTTAAAAAGCCATAAAGCAGCAAATGTTGAATACACATACAATATGTCAAAAGCCTCAGAGAATTAGGCAGTGGGTGCAGGAGATTATTCTAACTCATTTCACAGCTGTTTCAAAACTGGTAGCTGATTCCGTAAACCTATCCTCTAGCTAAATATTTGAGAGGAGAGCTCTACCAGTTACCATATTGGCAGTGAATTGGGTAGTAAAAAAATCCATTCACATTGTTTGTAATAAATCTCAGATCTAGATAAATATTTCTCTTAATTTAAAGAAGAGAGACAGAAAATAGTCAAATCCAGCATGAAAACCATGGACTTATTTACAAAAAAATAAAAATAGAGGATACATTATCTTGAAGACAGAAAATAAGAGTATGCTTTGGAAGATAATTTATCAAAGTGAACAGAAGGAAAAAAATCTCTTTGGCATATCAATAGGTACAAGTGGCTTCTGTGAAACAGGAACAAGATTCTATAAGAAGAAAACAGATTGAAATAAAAAGATGATCCAGATACAAAAGGGGAAAAAAGGCTGAGATTAAAAAACAAGCTGATATGATCAAAAGGTTCAAGAAAATTATTAAATAGAAGGAATTAGATCAACATAGGCAACAGTAGTGAATAGAATAACATCGTGTGAGGAGAATTTTCAGAAGGCAGAGACATCATAAATAGTGAAAATAATAATGTTAGGTGTGAGAGAATGGAGATGTGGACTAATAAGTACAGATTTTACCAAGAAAGATGCCAAAACAATTGGAATGCAAAAATATATGTAATAGGTAAAATCATAATTGAGGAAAACTTTCACTAGCTGAAAATAGGCATTAGTATATAGATCAAAATACCACACCAACTGATATAATGAATGAAAGGATAACCAAAACTTTCTAATTCTAATTGTATTTTGAATCAAATATGATTCAAATCAATAAATATAAAACATAAGGAAAAAGCCCAATGAACATCTAATCAGAGAAAAAGATACCTAAAATATCATAAGTATGAATGGACATCATCTTTTCTATTGTAGTATTTAGATACCAAATAAACATAGAACAATGTTACAGAGGTTTTGAAAAAGCTGTGACTCATTTTTTTTCCATTATGTGTGAATGTAAAAGAGGTTTTGTCTTTGAAACTCAATCAACTGGCATTCTCACTGTAATGTTTTCATGTGTTACTTATCTGCATGCAGAAACAATGTTAGGCAATGGACTTATTAACCCAATATACTCTACAATTATATTCTCTTGCAAATTAGTGAAGTCTGATTGCATACATCAGTCTTGCTTGACAACCTAGTTGACTTAAGCCTGCCTCTGAGACAAGATCAAGTTTTACTGTCAAATTATGTAGCAAAGTCTTCAGGATCAAGTCAAGATTCTAAACAATGGCAAACACTTTAAGGTAATGATTTTCAATTCACAGGTAAGTTACACTCATTCCTTTCTAACAGAAAGGATCTTGAGTTTGGGCAGAGAAGATGTGTTCAGTTTGATAGACTATGTTCAAAATTGCTACTATTTTGACTTATAATATCAAGAGAAAGTGTGTAGTTTTTAACACAGAGAGGATTAGTAATAAAAGATTGACTCAATGCTTCAGTTCAAGATTTCCTTTGAACATTTGCTTTTCAAAATTTTAACAGATCAGAATTGAGTTAAAATTGCAAATTTTTTCAGAAAGGACTGAATCATTATTATATATAGTCTTCCAATTTAGAGACCAGGAGGTTTCAGCTCCATTTATTCAGAAGTTTGAGACTTCTTTTAGACGATATCAGGCACATTCAGTTTGGTATGTATGGCCACAGACAATGATACTCCTTTCAGTAACCTGCTTATTTTCTACCTATAAGTCAGTGGTCTCAATCTTTTTACCCTCTTCAAAATATTCTTGGGTTTTTAAAATAATTAAAACAAAAACAAAATGAAGCAAAACTCCCACAACCCATGGATTAGCATTTTTAATCTTAAATCCATTCAAATCTAGTACTTAGATCAATTAATATATAATCTTTGACTGCCCTATATTAAAATCCTATTATGAGAAGATTTTCTTGTTTTGACTTTGAAAGATTACCATCCAGGTTTAGAACATAGGGTATGTCTTTACATAAACTATCTAGCCTGGCCAAGTTTCAAACAAGGGATAGATGCTTAGATAAACTATCTAATTGCTTTAGCATATGATTCATTGAAAATGATGGTGTTACTCTGGTTCATCTCTTAGGTTTCTTTTTTTTCCCCTTAATTTCCTAGAATTTTCTGATACTTTTATATTTGGTTCATTTTCAAATTTAACATCATGGAAACTCTACCAGACAAGTTAGGAGATCTTTATTTGTGTATGCTAACAGTCACCTTGTGGAAAAACATTATCTCATACTTCATGAAGCAATCACCTAGATGCTATCATGATTCTAGTTCAAGGCAAACAAAACAATTCTACTGAAATAAAACTTTAGGATAGAAAATATTTTTAATATTTTCAAAGACAGAATTTGGGAAGAAAGAAGTAAATAGCTGTCTTTGGGTTTTCAGGTAAATAAAGCTAACTGGAAATCTCATAAATCTTGCTTTGATTTGAGTTTTAATAAAAATTTTATTATTTAACTAATGAATAACTATATGCCAATCATTTGCAAAGCTGTAAAACATTCATTTAAGTTGTTATAGTGTAGTGATATATCCTCAATTCATCATTTTATTTTAAGTATTCATGACTATCAAAATAGCCCTAGTCAACAACAAAGAAAATGCTCAGCAAAAACTCATTTTATTATTCACATCAATTTTGAAACAAATGGTACATTGAGGAAGCCACATTTATGGATTCATTTCTCAAAAACTCCATTTTCTCATTTCTTGCATTTTGCAGTTTTCATTAAATTTGTTTTGTCCACTAAAATATAATAATGTTATTTAATTTAAACATAACTTAAATTCAATATAATGTTATAATGAATTTTTGCTGTTTTCAAAAAAGAACCACTTATAATAGATTAGTTGTTCAACTGACCAGTTGAATAATGTATGCAAATTACTTCCCAGCCATATTTGTCATAGTCAAAATATAATGAAAAGAAGTATAGCTAACAAGCCAAAAGTGGCTATAAAATAAAAAAATGCTAAAAAAATTCAATTATTCAAAAAGAAGGCAGGAACAAAAGGAAAAAAGAACAAAGAAGAGATGGATGGGACAAAGAGAAATCAAAGAGCAATATGGGAGATTTTTTTTAATGGCCCCAAGTATATGCTGTCTACAAGAAATTTCTTTTAAATATAAAGTCACATATGTTAAAAGTAAAAGTAATAGGACTATATCATGCAAATGCTAATCATAAAGAAGTTGAAGTGGTTAAATTATGAGACAAAGTAGACTTCAGGACGATTAACTTTGCTAGGGACAAAGAGGAATGTTTTATAATGATATAATGATCAGTTACTCAATTATTCCTCGAGAGGAACATGAAGGAACTTTTTAGAGTGATCAAAATGTTCTCCATGTTTGTTTTTTGAGTATCTGAATATGTACATTTGTCAAAAGTATCAAACTGTACACTTTAAATGGGTACATTTATTATATGTAAATGATATGAAAGTGAACAAAGAAAAAGAAAAAAATGACATATGCAAATGAACCTCAAGTGGGCTAGAGGGGTATTACATACAACATGGTGATTCAGAACGTGTATTCTTTGGCCAGACTGCCAGGGGACAAATCTTGCCTCCAGCCTCCATATGTTCCTTACCATATATAAAATTAACTGAATTAGTTAACTTCTCTGTGATTCAGTTTCATTTAAAAATAGACATTATTGTCATAGTTAAACAGTCATTGAAAAGATTAAATGAGTTACTAGAAATAAAATGCTTGGAATAGTGTCACAGCAAGTATTCAATATATGTTAGCTGTTATCATATTCTGTATCCTCTGCTTAATCCTGATTAACATTGAATGCTTGTGACAATCTGTAGCACTATTTTCATGCATTGAAAGAAGAAAAGTAAGAAGGGGAAAAGGAGGAGGAAAAATAGCCCTTTACTGGAAATTTGTTTTTAACCCAGGAATTAACTAGAATTAATTTGTATATCTAGATTTTTAGCTTGAGCAATGCAAACCTCTTCTTGTAATTTGATTTGCATAGTTGGCACACACCCTACGGGGACAGATGGTGGCCAAATACCAAGAACAATTTAGAATTGTTGCCAAGAATTCTTGTTACCTGATTTGGAAACTCCCAGGAGGAACTTCTGGACTTTGTACTGTTCCACTCTACTCAAAGGATGTGCTTCATAAGAATGTTCGAATAAATTAATGAATGGGAGGGCGTGGGACTTATTCTAAATGTGTGAAAGCTAGTGGCCCTGCTTTATAACTTTACAAAGGAAAAACTCAAGAAGAGAACAGAATATGCTGTTGGTCCCAAAGGAGCTTGTTTCTTTAAGTAACTTCTTAGAGCGCTGTATAGCTCTACCATTTTCCACTATAAGATTTAGAAGCAGACCTGCTAATTGCTGTCCTACTGAGCAGTGGTCCCTAAATATTTTTTATGTTTCTCTCCATCAGTAATAAATGATTGTCCACCTCATATATGTATATGTATTTATTTGTAACTTATATGCATACATTATTACCATACTAACAGTATGAACATTATAAAACTTATAAAATATAAATCGAGAAGAATGAGATGAAGATGAAATAAAGAATATTTTTATTTGTTGATTTGCTAATTGTACATAGCTTTGTAATACTGTTAGCTACTATTTAAAGACCCAACATGCACTTAAAGTGAGGATTATTTTCAGTGACAATGGGCATAAATTGATCCTGTAATTGTGAACTTTCTTAGACAATTTTTTGTTAAAACTACTTATGTGGCCTGAATTTATACTTTAGAATGTGGTTGATAAGAACTTGCACTTGGAGTAGAATACATATCAGATCAGCACTTATTTTTTTGTTGATAGGTTGTATGCGTATTTCTAGCATTGTTTTATGGCATCAGGTTTTTTTACAGACATTTCCCTAATGTTTTTGTCTCATTTTAGAATGTTTAGTTTAAATAAAGCTAGATAACATCATTTATGAATTCACTTAATCAAGTCCACATTCAATGCAGTAAATCCCAGTAAAGTGGGATTAAAAGTGAGGCTGTCCCTGTCCATCATGCACCCTGTCCTCGGGACACTCCATGACACGTGACTGTCTGACGTGAGTGAGAGTAAAGAACCAATGTCAATCTCTACATAAACCTTAATAAAGATTAATTTCTATCTCTTTTTATAATATATAACAGTAAATATTAACAGGAGTACTAATGTTTTCTTCTGGCACCTTAATAGATCATTTGTAGACTCACTGGGATTCATCTGCAGCCCCCTGAAGGGACCAATCATGAAAGAAAGCCCAAAAGCTGAGGAAGAGGGAGAAAAACCTCAAGGATAAGGGCTAAAATTTTTAGTCCAGACCTACATATAATAATGTATTTCATGGATTTTCTGAACTGAACTTTCTTAATTTTTTAACTTTTTAATCTTTTATTTCAGCATATTATGGGGCACAAATGTTTAGGGTACATATATTGCCTTTGCACCACCTGAGTCAGAGCTTCAAGCATGTCCATCCCCCATCTGGTGAGCATTGCACCCATTAGGTGTGAATATACCCATCCCCTCCTCCCCCCTCCCATCTGCCTGACACCCGATGAATGTTACTACTTTATGTGCACATAAGTGTTGATTACTAACTCAACTTCCCATTTCTATCAAGTAGAAGAAAACTTTATTTAGTCACTCTTCTGCAAGCTCTGTATAATTTGTGATTATTGAGGGTTTTGTGATTGTGATTTTTTGAGGGTTTCAATAAATTGAATTGTGATTATTTTAGGGTTTCAATAAATTCATTCAAGGATTTCCTCCTCCCCCTCTTCCATGATGTTTCATCTAATATCTGAAGACAGGGGGAAAGATGAAAGGCCGAAGGGTCAGGGACTAGAAAGTAACTTCTGGTTGTTATGGGACTAGCCCAGGATCTAGTCCTCGGTCGTCTTCTGGAGGGTTGCCCCTCCTCCCCAGTGTGTCTGATGCTGATCATGCTGTCCCACAGGAGAGAACAGGAGCTGTCAAGAAAGAGTTACAAGACTTTGGCTGGAGCAACTGATTGAATTGTAATTTCACTTAGTGTATTGAGGAAACTAGGGAAAAACTGTGGGAAGGGGTAAATCAGTTTTTCTCTTTTGGAAATAAGTTTAAGATGTCTATTATTATACATTCAGGGCAGATATCAAGCAGACATTTGAATATGTCAGTCTGGACTTCATATGAAAGGTTTATGGTTATAACATACATCTAGGAGCAACCAGATCTTTAACTGATCTTTAAAGCCATGGAACTGACTTAGGTCATTTAAATCCTTGGGTTCCAAGGAGTGAGTGTGAACAGTGCAGAGAAATGATTCAAAGACTGAGCCTCAGGAACTCTCTAGCATTTAGAAATTAAGAAGAGTAGAAGGATCCAGACAAGAAAGCTGAGAAAAAGAGGCCAGTGAAGTGGGAGAAAAACAAGGATAGTGTCATATATCAAAAGCCAAAAGCAGAAGCACTTCAAGAAAGAGTGAGTGGTTACCTGTCAAGTGCTGATGAGAACTTGAACATAGAGTTGATGTTCAGATTGGGTGAGATAGAGGACATTAATGACATTGATAACAGTGATTTCCTTAGACTGGAGGAGAGTGAGTTTAAGAGAAACTAAGGAGAGAGAAATTGGACACAGTGAGTATAGACAAGTCCTTTAAAAATTTTGTCATAAAGAAGGACTCAGAAATTGGGACAGTAGTGGAAGATTATGTGGAGTCATGAAAGTTTTTTTTTAAGATGGGTGCTTTTACAGCATGTTGATATGCTAATGAGAATCATGCAGTAGATAGGGATGATTGTAGGAAAAAGACACTTAAGTGAGCAAGAGAACACAGGACCTAGGATATAAGCAAAAGTTTTGGGTTAGATATGGGTAGACTAGATTATATTGCTATAGCTGCATGTGTGTTGGTGGACATAGTGGTAGAGAGAAGTCATTTTCTGATTGCTTCTATTTTCTCATTGTAATTTTAAGTAACTTCATTAGTAGATTGAAGAGGGAAAGATATTTGAGGAGAGGGAATGTATGAAATAGATACCTCAAAGAGTAAGGGAAGGAATTTATTCAGGAAATGTACTGGGAGGTGTAGAAAGTATTAAGGTCTCACTTCAGAATCATGGTTATAAATGTAAATTTGTACTTCATAATATATATTTATAATATAATAATTTATGCTGCATTATAATGAGATAATATAAATTAATAATATAAAAATAATAAAAATGGGTATGGGCTTTTTATTTGTTCAAATACAGCCAAGAATAGGAAGAGAGGTGGATTTTACCAGGGCTAGGTTTCACAGATGAGAACAATGGAGAGAGAGGGTCAAGTGACTTCATAATATTTCCAAGGAAGTACAGCAATGGATCATGAAGTGTAAGCCAAATATTGATAGAAGTGAGGAAGTGAGAGGGATAAGACACAGGGAAGAAAGGGTAAAATGGTAGAATGAATTCACTGGAGATCTCTGGTGGTTCAAAATCTTATTGAAATGGCATTATTAGAAGTAGTGAACTGGAAAAAAATAGGTAATTGTTAGAGAATGAGAATCTAGAAGTGGTGCAGTTATTGGTAATGTCAATATCTGGAAAATGACCAGAAGAAGGGTTGGTGAATAAACAATGTAATGGGAAGGGACATCAAGGAACTGCAAGTCCTAGAGGTTGGATAGATTTTCTATGTGAATATCGAGGGTACAAAAAGAATGAGGTGTTTAAGAGATAGGCAGTGAGCTCGGTGAGTTAATCTTCATGAAATGAAGAGGTATGATGGGCAGTTCTCAGGCAAACGAGGGACAGCAGAGAGGATAGTTTCAGAGCGTGTGCTTCAAAGGAAGCTACACGCAGAGAGAGAGAGAGGGAAGAAACAATGATCTGCAAGAAATGGAGAAAACTAGGAGGAAAGTTACCCCACTGCCAGCTTCAGAGGTCCACGAGGTATAGGAGGAAAATGATCAACATTGTCCAGGGAAAGCCAGAAATTAGAGCAAAAAGATGAAGGAAAAATTTTTATAAGAGGATGAAGTATATAAGGGTTTTGCTGATGAAGGACTGTGAATTCCTGTGGACTGGTACAGTGAAGTTTTAGGGCACTGGAGTTATAAAGCATGAAAATATGAGTTATGAAAGATGACCTAGTAGGTTTGGACAGCAGGGACAGTAAAATTATTTCAATTATTTCTAATGATTGTCTCCTAGGCAGAAGACAATGTTTAGTCCCTATCAGGGCCTTCACAGAGATGGCAAGGTCAAAGCTCAAGGAGACATGGTGATGTCGTAAATCGAAGTGCAATAGGATAATATATATACTTTTTTTTGTTTAACCAATGTCTTTTCATCCTAGAAATTCCCTTTTATCCCATTACTTTTTCAAAGTACACTTCATGGTGTCTATTTCTACCATTGAAAAGTTAGGGAGTGTTGAGTTTTAGAAGCTAATGTTTTTTTAGTTTAAAAATCCTGTACTTTTTAACTACAAAAGTTTAGACCTCAAAGGTATCAGGGCAAATGAAGAAAAGGGGGATAATTTTAGAAGAGTTGCAGTGGAGGAGTTGCTTTAGGAGTAGAGACATTTCTTCCACTGAAACAGGGGTGAGAGAAGGCATGACATGTGGGCACTGAAGCAGAGAAGCTGACGGATTTGGTGAAAGATGAGAAAATACTTGTCTGACTTTCATATTTCCATGAAATATGATGTATTCATTAGCTAAAGACATACCTTAAATGAATTGAGCTTATCTAGAATTGATGGAGATTAGGTAGAAACCACATTATAGAACTCCTGTTTGAAGCTGAATTCAAATTTTGAGAAATAAAATTGCATTTCTTTTTCTTCTTCTTCTTTTCTTTTAGGGAGTACAAGTTGAATTCTGTTACATAGTGATCTTCAACCTTTTTGGCACCAGGGTCCAGTTTCATGGAAGACAATTTTTCCATGGCCTGGGGGTGAGGGGGGATGGTTTGGGGATGATTCAAGTGCATTACATTTATTGTGAAGTCAGACCTCTCTGTTAATGATAATCTGTATTTGCAGCTACTCCCCAGAGCTAGCATCACTGCCTCAGCTCCATCTCAGATCATCAGGCATTAAATTATCATCAGGAGCATGCAGCCTAGATCCCTTGCATGTGCAGATTACAGTAGGGTTCGTGATCCTATGAGAATCTAATGCCACTGCTGATCTGACAGGAGACGGAGCTTATGCGGTAATGCAAGTAATGGGGAGCGGCTGTAAATACAGATAAAGTTTTGCTGGCTTGATTGTCCCTCACCTGATGTGCTCCCAGTTCCTAATAGGCCACAGACAGGTACTGCTCCGCCACCTGGGGATTGGGGACTGCAGCCGTTATATGTATATATCGTAGAGCGGTAGAGTCTGGACTTTTGGTGTACCCATCACCTGAGTAGTGTACATTATACCCCAATGGGTAATTTTTCATTCCTCTTCCCTCTGTCTCCCCTTTTAAGCCTCCAATGTCCATTATACCACTCTGTGTGCCCTCATGTAGCTATAGTTTAGCTCCCATTTTTGAGAACATGCAGCATTTATGTTTCTGTTTCTGAGTAGTTACTTTACTTATGATAATGGCCTCCAGTTCCATCCAAATTGCTGCAAACATATTTAATTCTTTCTTATCACTGAGTAGTGCTCTATGGTATATATATATATATATATATATCACATTTTCTTTATCCACTCATCAGTTGATGGGTACGTAGGTTGATTCCATATCTTTGCAATTAAAGTCACATTTCTTATACAACTGAGTTTTATGGGCGAATAGTGGTACCCACTATAGGTAGGAGCCCATCCATGACAAATATGTGCACCAAAAGCAAGTAATCTTGAGTTGCTAGATGAGAGAGAATTGGGGGATGAAGCTGACTTCAAAGTCAATACTAATTGCAGATAAACCAGTGGACTGAGTGTGAGCAAATAACCAAATCCTTTAAATTTTCTGGGTAGATACAGGGGAATCTATATTAGAAAGAAACAAGAGTCAGCTGAG
The DNA here is from genome assembly GCA_008086735.1 of Cheirogaleus medius. NCBI lineage: Eukaryota > Metazoa > Chordata > Mammalia > Primates > Cheirogaleidae > Cheirogaleus > Cheirogaleus medius. The sequence continues at coordinate 71,479,447 of VBSM01000361.1, read as the reverse complement.
CTATATAAATTTCCACAGCACACAGAACACTTAGAAATGGGGTGAAAATTATCTATAGAGCCCATTCTTTAAGTTCTGAATTTCCAAAAAAAATAAAATAATCAAAAAACGCAGCAAGACAGAGAGCCCCAGTTACTCTGCAGGGCTGCCAGAAGGCAGTGGCTTGGACACATGCTGGGGAGACAGACCTTATTTTTGGAGAGGAATTGGGACTTTGTTGTAAAGCCAGAGAGAACCAATTAGTCCCGGAGAGAGAATTTTTTTAGACAGCTGCTAAGCATTTAATCTGAAGTAAGCATCTTTCTTTTGCTTTGCCTTTATGAAAACAGCATTTTTTTTTAAATCTAGGATTCTTAAAAAGAAACCACAGCTAAAATCAGCAAAACCTACATAGGCTTAGAAGACTCAACAAATCAGAGAGGGACCACTGACCCTATGCAAGCCTAAGCTCTGCCAATACTTCTTAAACTTGGCAGTTGATGGTAAAAGACTAGCTAATAATCATGTGGAGGGAGTAGATATGGCTAAAATTTTAGGGCTGGAAAACTGACTATACTTTCTGTAAACTCTAAGTAGAACCATAAAGCTTGCTTTGCCAAGGACTATCCCAATCCACACCTGTTATTCTGGTATATGATTAACAGTGTCCTCTTTCATTTTTCAAAGTGTCCCAGCTTAGACAAAAGGTACAAGACACTCTATCTCTAAGGAAAGCTAACTCTTCACCCCTTATGAAGAGCTTATTTACAAAAGAGAACTTCAGCCTGCATCATGGCTAATATGTCCAGGAGGCTAAGGAGGGATGGGAGTGGCTGGGGCCAGCACTTGGAAAACAGAAAGCCTTCATGAAAGGACCAGCAAATCTAGCCAAGGGAATTGCAGATGTTACCCACTATTTAGGCGTAACCCTGCAGAGGGTAAGAAATGTGACCCACAGAACCACAGATCACGTGCATGATTGAGGGACTTACTATTCTTGTGAAATAGATTCTGTACAGAAAATTGTCTCTCACACTTTTGGTGATTGCAGGCAAGGGTGAACACATCTAAATGAGCAGTCAACTTTCTTTCTGAGAACACAGAGTTACTAGAACACAATAACACTTGAAATATAAATCACTGATTCTTTCTTGTCCTTTTTCTCAGTCACATTAGTACATTAGCAAAGTTGCCAGGGGAGGCTTGCTAACAAAGACAAGCAGAAGGTGGAGGTGGGTGGGGGTGGAAAGCAGGGGTAGGGGGAGGCTTTTCAGAAGCAGAAGTCAAAGTGTTAGGGTTTGGGGACCCGGGGACACAAACAATGAGCCTGGGAGAATGTCTGCTGACATAACAGCCAATGCTCCAGCTAAGATTTTATAAGATGTGTAGGAAGTAAAGATGGCCTGGGCTGGGGCAGAGGGATGAGAAGAGAAAAAAGGGAGATGAGAAGGAAGCAGGAGAGTGTGCTAGTGAGTCTCTGAGGTGGCCCAGAGTCCTTCACCTGCCTCTTTCCCCAGGCTGAGCCCAAAGGTGGGCAGAAATCTTTCTTCAGTTTGGGAGGATCTGAGATGTGAAGAGTTTGTGCCTCAGTTCCCAGGTGGAGTGAGAGGTAACAAGCTTTGCTGAGTTCCTTTCTAATGCAGCATGGCAGAGCATTATCTAAGTAGAGGTCTCTGACACAGAATTCTCCTGAGCTAAATGTCTCTCATGTGCAAAAAAAAAAAAAAAGTGTGAAAATAGCTAAGTGTAAAGTGAAACCAGAAAGTCCTTGCAGACAGGATGTGGTAATAACTGGTGTGGAAACTTTAAAGGAAGGTGATTTCTCAGCACAGATGCCTGCCTGCATAGATGATAATAGCCCAGGGCAAGATGCACCCCACCATACCTGGCTCCCTCATGACTCATCCCCACCCCCTGGGATATAGGAACAATAGTGCGGATGAGGGTGGAGGTAACAAGAATGGTAACAAACATTTATATAGGGCTTTCTTTGGACCAGGCACTATTCTGTGTAGTTTACATATATTAACACATTTAATTCTCACAACCACCCTATTATGTAGGTACCACTATAAAATTCACTTCATAGATGAGGAAAAAGACACATAGAGGTTAAGGATAAAAATCCCAAATTAATTTAGATGAAGTAGAATTGATTGACAGCAATTTTATAATACCTTCAAGACCAGAGAACACAAAGAAAAGATTTAAGCATACACATATTTTTATTTATACATAATACATATTAATTTATTGTACACCTAAATGTTCACACAGAGATTTAAACTCACTAAAAATGCCTATTGTGAATTTTCAAGTGTGAGGTGTTAAATATAAACTACGTAATAGAGAATCAAAATAACAGCATATTTGGCACAAAGACACAGAAAAAGTCAGAGTAACTCGAGCAATTCAGAAAAACAGGAGACTCCAAAATCTGTCCTTTTCTCTTCAGCACAAAACTAGTCTTTCCACTTTTTTCTTGTTCTCCCATTTATCAGCTAACTCCTAGCTTCATTTTTCTCTCTTCATTGGCCTTTCCCTAGAATAAATCATTTTATCAACATCCTAAATTCTCTCACTATATCTCTGTTTAGACCAAATTTCTTATCTTTTCTGTCTAGTTCTTCCTTTAACTTTAGTGTGGCCCAGAGGAAGAATAAAAATGGAAGCTCACATACCATTAAATATATGTCCTCTCTCCCCACCTTAACAAATATACCTTCCTAATGAAGGTATAATTCCTTCCTAATGACAAAATCCAAAATGTAACACTGTGATTTCATAAGGCTGAAAACTAGCAAAATATTGAAGACAAATGAATTTAGTTACTGTTGCAGATGTCTGGTTATGCTGTTGATGGACTATCAATGTATGATGAATAATAAAGACAAGCATAATTTATGAATTATCATACATTTGTTAAATAAAATGTGTTTTTCTTGCCTTCTTATTAGCAAAATAACTGTGGTAATAATCAATATTTTCACCTATTTTGTGTTCTACTGGCAGCAATTATCCTAAAAGATAAAAAGATAATATGTAATTATATTCAGTGCATACAAAGCTTGAGTGTGGTTTCATTAAAAAAGTATATTAATATACAAGTAACAAAATCCAACTTGTACCCCTTAAATCTACTAAAATAAAAAAAATTTTAAAGTAAATTAAAATTAATATAAAATATTCAAAAATTAAAATGATTTTCTCTATATTCAAAGCATTATCTCATGAAATATTCAACATTAGCTATTAAAATTATAAAGCAAAGACAAATAATGAATATTAAACATTTTATTTTATTTTGAAAAATTTACATAAATATTACTGTATATGTTAGTAAAATTAAAACTACTCACAATTCTAGTGTTCAATTTTCAGCTGGTTGATTGGATATCACAGTTCATGTTACATCTAAAAGTAATATAAATTATTTAGTACTATAAAAGGTTCCTTAGCCACCATGTGCAACTGTTGTGAATGCTGTTATAATTTGTGGTTTATACTGGAACCACAAATTGCAACACGAAACATGAAACAGTATGCTTGGTATTATGAGAAATGATACTTTATAATGCAAGAATCTACATTCTTCCTGTCTGTGAGAAAGAATTTGACAAGTTGATTTGTCTTTTTTATGTTAGCTAAATGATTCTCCGGCTTAAATCTTCTCTGCACTCAAAGCATTGTCTGTCTCTGACACTGGCGAGGAAACTGACCACGAACATTCATGGCATTTAAGTACAGCTGCTTTTCATTTCAAGGATATAGGGTATAGCAAAGGATATATATGGAGAACTGATTCCCTGGAGCTTGCGTGGTATTAGTCACCAGAGTGGTTGTAAGTCATGCTTTTCCATCTTGGAGCATCAGATCTTAAGAAACAAAACCATACTTCTTTTCCCTAACTAATATGGAAATGTTTACACATACACACATATGATGAGAATATTAATCATTACTCAACTTCCACTGTTATCATTATGATCATGCATTCTTTAATAAATGTGAGTTCCATCATAAAAATTTAAAATTCAGAAAAATAAATTGTTTACCTCTTTTTATAGATTTACTGTTTTGATAAATGTAGATATCAAATTCTTCTCCTACAACTGAATTCCACTAGGTTCAGATGGGACCAACTCTGTGTTCCTTACCACCATGAGGAGAACACATCTCGGTTATGGCCAATCCAAGTATCTTCTTTCCACAGCTAAAAGGTTCAATGACAGGAGCACGTCAGAGTAGACTGACCAAACTATCCCAGAAATGATTTGCTGAAACTGTTGGAAAGCAACAGTTTTTTTCCCCTGGGAGACATTGAAGCGGGGAGTTAGGACTCTAGGATTGCTGATGGCCATCTTGCCTGTCATGTGCCTGGTCTTAGGGTGAAAAATGAAGCCAGGCAGAGACAAACAGAATCAAGAAAGAGAGTCTGAGCCCTTTTGACGAAGCTTGAGCTCCTGGACACAGCCATAAATAAAGCTAAACAGACACAGAAAGCTAAGAAATATAGTCAGGGCTCAATAGCATTATTGAAGCTCCTGGACCCTCTTTTTCAGAGGTTGGCTACACCTCTGGCCTTACAGTTAGTTACATGAATCAATAAATTCCTTTTGCTGAAATTCGGAGTTCAGTGTCTGCCTTCTGCACTCAAAGAGCAGTGATGAACACTTTAAGTTCATCTATGATAGATGATTACTGATTCATATAATAGGCACTATCTAGGCATGGCAAGTAGGGCTGGAGGGGAGGGGGCAGGAGTGTGTGCTCACATGCTCAGTGTTGGCAGGAGTGGTACAGACTATACCACGGTAAACAGCGGGCACAGCAAACTCTCTCCCAACTGGCCGAGTAGTATTGCTTGATCTATGAAGCAAAGTGAATTGATTTAGTGTCCCAAATAACAGACATTTAAGTTGTGATTAGAGGGTTCCAAATAGTCAAAGTGCTCATGGTATAAATGACATTGCATGACATGAAGAAGAAAATCACCATCATTACTTTCATCTCTGCTGTCTGCACTTCCTTACCGGCTCACACTTTCCAGACAGCTCAAAATCCTGGACTTGTGAGACAGTGGTGCTATTCCGGTTATTTTATTTTGAAAGATGACTTTTGAAAATTGCAATAAGAATATTAAAGCTATTCATAATCTTTATGAAAAATAATAGAAAATGGGGTACTTGGGAAAATCTATTTTATTTTTTAAAACCCGCTTATTGAGCTATGGTTGACATACAGCAACCTATACATATTTAATATATACTACATAATGAATTCGGAAATAAGTATATACTGTGAAACCATCACCACATTGTATGCCATAAACCTATCCATAATCTCCAGACACTTCTTATTTATTATTATTATTGTTACCATTATTATTTTGTGTGATAAGAACACTTAATATAAGATCTACGCTCTTAGCAAATTTTTTAAAAAAATACATTTTAACTTAGCAATCTCTATGAATAATAGCACATAAGTAAGAAATAGTAAAATATAGTCAGAAGAGAGCTTTCTCTGTTCATTTTTTTTGTCTTGAAATGCACTTGGCTACAAATGGTAAATTTAGAATAACGAATCATTAAGTTTAAAATTCCTGATAATTAGTTGCTTAAGAGACCATGTAATCCCAACAATTAAGTTGAATTATTTCATTTCTAAAGAGCTACAGTAAAAAAAAATATATATATATAGTAATTTGATTAAATTAAAATGTTTTCTAGTAATTGGAAACAAAGATTTAAAGCTTTTCATTGTTTTAAAGGAATTAAGACTTATCATAGGAAAAAGGTTTCACATTGACAGCATCATAGTAGCCAGTTTAAAGAATATATACTGTCATCCTCACTAAAAATTAAAAACTTAGGATCGGACTTAGGCTAGGTAAGTCTTATCTACTAGAGATCTTTTATTCAGAATATATTGTCAAAAAATTCCATAAGATACTATGAAATATATAGATACAGATGATATTAACATGAATATTACTTATATGAAGATTTACTTATTGTTACATGGTAGTTTTGTTTTATTGTGTATAATTCATCAAATGGAAAAGGTATTTTCTTAGTGAAAAAGTATGTTTTATGTCTAGCTTCATATTTCTTGAAGACTATGTGTTCAAATATAAATAGCTATAGATGTATTGTAAATATATTAAACAAACTAGAAGAATCTTTCAAGAATTTTATAACCTAAACTGTTGATAACTTCATAGTTCTATTATATCAAAATACTTACATGGAAAGTAAATAATTTGGTTAAATCATTCAGTTATTGTATGTGACTAACAAAAAATATCATTTATTAAATTTAAGTATAACATTAAGTATTAGGTCTTTAAAAATACATAGCTAGAAATCTTAGAGACCTGTGGACATTACCCAAAAATTATTTAAAAAGTTAGTATAGCTCCAGAAAATACACCTGAAATAAATTCCTTAATTTCCATATATAGAATCTCATGTTCAAATTTTTAAAATTAGACACAGAATTTACTATACAACAGTGATAAGTGATAAAACCTCCTCTTTTCCAAACATTAATGAGTTATCATTGTTTAGATTTTTGTTATCTTTTGTTTATATATACACACATATGTATATATGTGTATATATTTGCACATAAATTCTTTATATAGAATGAGGTATTGAGTCAAAACAGCTTAAAAGAGGCTGAGTACAGTGGTTCGCACGTGTAATACCAGCACTTTGGGAAGCCAAGGCAGGATTGCTTGAGGTCAGGAGGTTGAAACTTGCCTGAGCAACATAGCAAGACATCATCTATTAAAAAAAAAAAATTAGCTGGGTGGGTAGTCCCAGCTACTCAGGAGGCTGAGGCAGGAGGATCACTTGAGCCCAGGAGTTTGAGGCTGCAGTGAGCTATAATCATTCCACTGCACTCCAGCCTGGGGGACAGAGTGAGACTCAGTCTCCAAAAAGAAGAAAACAGAAGCTTAAAAGTCGATAGCCTTTGCAAAAGCAAAACTCTAAGAACATTTAATTCATTGTGGTTCCCAAACTGTGATTGCTAGATCCATTTTCCTGCTATTAAAAACTATTTAAAGCATGTTAAAGACTACTATTTCATCAATACATTACCCAATTGCTTACTAAAACATCTGTGCTATTTTCCGTTTCCACTGGCATGAGAATAATTTATTAAAATCAAACTCTTACTACATACAAGGCACTGTGCTAAGCACATTCCAGTCATCTCATTTAAATCTGCATTAATCGCCTTATGAGGTAGCTGCCACTGTTATTCTCAATTTCTGGTGGTAAAATGGAGGCTTCCCAAGGCCCCACAACCCATAATTGTTGGACAGCACTTCCAGTCATGTTTGTACACCTCCAGAGCTCAAGCTTTTAACCATTGCTTCATCTTGGCTAATTCTACCGTCAAGAAAAAAAAAAGCTCTTGCATTTTATTCACATTTTTATTATTTTTCAAGCATTTTTTTCTCCTTTGTGAACTATCTAGTATTGTCCCTTATTTATTTTTTGAGTGCTAATGCTTTTCTTATTGTTTTATTTGTGTTCATTTATATTATCTATGGAATTATAAATATTTTCCCAAATTTTTATTTTTCCTCTATTTTTATATAAGGAATTCTTAAATAGCAAAATCTAAAGACCAATTTTTAGAATAGAATTTTGAAAGACCATCTGGGCCAATTTTGTCATGTAGTATTTGAGGATACTCAAGATCACACACTCGCCTAATTGCTAATCTCTGAGTATAAACTGGGAGGCAGCAGGTAAGATATCTATTATATTAACATTATAATATCAAATTTTTATTGGAATTTCCAAAACTTGTTTTATTACAACCACTATTCTTCAATTAGATTTTTTTATTCTTTTGTGAAATTTACTTAGAATGAGAATATGTAGCTGTCTTGCACACTAAAACATAAGATCTGAAAGAAAGTATAGTTGACATTCCATAAAAAAGAAATCTGCACTAGAATGTTTATAGCAGCACAATTCACAATTGCAAAGACGTGGAAACAACCTAAGTGTTCATCAATACATGAGTGGATTAATAAAATGTGGTGTATGTCTACCATGGAGTTCTATTCAGCCACAAAAAACAATGATGATCTAACACCTCTTGTATTATCCTGGATAGAGCTGGAGCCCATTCTACTAAGCGAAGTATCACAAGAATGGAAAAACAAGCACCACATGTACTCACTATCAAATTGGTATTAATTGATCAACACTTAAGTGCACATATAGTAATAACATTTATCGGGTGTCAGGCAGGCGGGAGGGGGGAGGAGGCGATGGGTATATTCACACCTAATGGTGCGGTGTTTGCTTTCTGGGGGATGAACACGCTTGAAGCGATGGGTATATTCACACCTAATGGTGCAGTGTTTGCTTTCTGGGGGATGAACACGCTTGAAGCTCTGCCTCAGGTGGGGCAAAGGCAATATATATAACCTAAACATTTGTACCCCCGTGATATGCTGAAATAAAAAATAAAATAAAAAAGAAAGTATATATACATACATAAGTTATGCCTAAATGATGTAAAATACTGAGTGATATGATATATATACCTGACCTTTTCCTCCCAATTTTACCTAGACCAGTGGAATACACAAACATACCCACCATGAGAATAGAAACGCACCATGATTTTCTGGGCTTTCTCTGCCCCATTCCAATTTTGGAAACAATCCTGACCTAAATCCAAGGAGGTAGCGAAGGGGGGTTGAGTTTCACATTTGCTATGCTACTGGTCCTGTTATGAACTTCTAGGATTTTATTTTTTTCTGTGATAGATGAAAGTAACATAACAATATCAATATAAGGATGAGTAAATGTTTGACAAAATGAATTCCAATAAGGAAATTCAAACATTTGTTGGAAGCCAAATAATTTATTTTTTGCTTTATGCTATGCCTTTCCAATTTGTCTGTAACCATAAATATTTATAATCTAGAGTTTACTGTATCACACAGGATAGAATATGACCTTGCAAGTTTCCCTCATAGAAAACCCCTCTGTGCTAATGTGAAGGGAAAAATAAGATGATAAAACCAAAGTCTGTTTCCAACCGTCAACAAAAATTTTCACACCCCTAGCTCCTATTTTTGTTTAGGAAAAAAAGATAGTGTGAGTCATTATGGAAAACAATCCCTCCCACTCCTGTTGGCCCCATCCCTTCCTGCAGTTCTCCAAACACACACACACACTCTCTCTCTCTCTCTCTCTCTCTCTCTCTCTCTCTCTCTCTCTATCTGTCCGAGAATTCAGTCCAAGAAATACAAGAGGGACAGCTTTGTAGAGACGAGTTCATTTATAACAGTGTAATATTAACATTTTCTGCAAAATACAGTAAAATGTAGGGAGGACAGATTCAAATAGGAGCTGTAAAGCATTTTTAATGCTCTTTGTTCTTTATAATTCTTTGATTAAAAGTAAAACAGTGATGATACGATCCATAGGGCTGCATGCTAATGGAAGATAAAGAACTGCTTTGTAATGTCTCCACACTACATGACTTCAAGTGTACCAAACTCCTTACATGGAAAAATGGTTTTCAGCAGAATACTGGGCTAACTGTAAAGATGATCTCACATTGCTAAATGGGCTTTCAGCTACTCTCCTAATTGACTTTTCCATGGTCTGTTGGTTGGTGTTACACATACTAATGTGCCATCCTAGACTAATCTGAGTTTTCAAAAGTCTCACCCTGCCTGTGTTTCTAGGTTTCAGTCTTGTAATTCCTCTGCTATTACCCTCCAAAATTGTTGAAATTGATCACTTCTGCTGTTAGAAGCATGATATAGAAAATATGGTGTTCCTAACTACTATGTCTGAAACATAAGTTTTTCAGTTGACACTAATAGACAAGAGACTTTAAATTCAGTGTGCCCCTCAATAATTATTCAGCAGAGAGAGAACCAATCCTAGTTAAGTTTCCTAGGCAACCGGTTGGTGAAAAAACGTGCAGTTATATTTTATTTCCTCTCATTTTCTATTTTTCTAAAGCTGGTTAGTTTTTCTCCTTATTTTGCAATACCCATTCCTCCTCATATATCTCTTTATACATTATCTTTAGTATTTCTTCTCCTCTTGCCTTTCCCTCCTGTTCTCTTTTCTTCTGTTAATTATCTAATTTACTTTCCCTTAGGAATGAGATCATAACAAATACTTGCCTTAAAGTTGGCCTGTCAACTACCATCTGGTTATTGTTTGTTCATTTTTAGAAAATCAACAGTAGACCCTTCGTGAATGTGAAAATTCGATTCTCTTTTGCTACCAGGCCATGGTTGTGTCCCAGCTTATTAAAATTCAGAAGTCTTAGTGGTTCAGAATCTAATTTTCACATCTGCCTGCTTTCTCAGAAGGCCAAGGGGATTTGAAATGCTATTTCTTAACACCAAAAACAGATAAAGAGAAAGGGTCAAAGAAATTTTGATCTAGGGAGAGAATGCTTTTGTTAGCAGATTACTAGCAGAGTAGGTCAGATTTGCAAGAAACACATCAAGTGTTCTGGGAGGGAAATATGTGAATGCTGAGCAGTCATTTGTGTGAGCTGAGATTTCTTACAGTTTCCAGATCTGTTCTCAGACATGGAGATCTTTTTAACAAAGTTGGCTAGTTTCTGTTTGTTGCCACCCATTTCCCATTTGTTGACTAAGAATAAGATAGAAAATATTTTCAATTATATAACTTAAGAAAAATTGAGAAGTTTGATGGCATTTATCCCATTGGTTTACTACTGAAAAAAAAAAAGTCTGTAAATTTCTCTGTTGCCTACAGGTTACAGCCAGATGCCTTATCTTGCCTTTCTCTGGTCTCTAGACTCTATTCTGAGCCTCATTTCCAACCTGTTCTCCACATTTCCCACTATTTCTCTCTGCACCTCAGTGCCAACCACCTTAGCCGACTACTTTCCAAATATGCCTTGTGCTTCTGCCTCCTCTCAGCTTCTCCTCACATCTGAAACGCTCTTCTTGTTTCTGCCCATCTATTCATCCTCAAAACCCAGGTTCATCCTTCCTTTGTGACTCTACACCTGATTAACACTCAGGCCCCTATCCATTTAGCATGTCACTTTCATCATGTGTTTCTACTTATCCTGTTGCCCATTATTGGTGTCCACACCTGTGCTCAGAGAGCCAGCAGGAACACGGCCACCGATGGGTCCCCTCCTCTCTTTTCTCTCTGACCATCATTGCCAGAAGACCTTAAATGTGGTAACTCCAGAGGCATCTAAAAATAGGGACCAGTTTGGATAAAGAGGAAAAAGTGTTAACAAAGGGAGAAGAATGCCCTATGGTTCCCGGCCACTCAGATGGGATGGCTCATTACCAAGAGTAACATGGTGTAACACGAATGTAACATAGACAAGTCAGACATGGGGCCGTGTGGAGCTGCCTATTTCCATATCATGGAGAAGCAGTGATGAGGAGTGAGAACAGCTTCAGGGAAGCATTCAATAGGAACCCATGTAAGTAACTGAGTAAATGAGAGCTTCACATGGCATTACTTGCGATATGGATTCTGGTCATTTCTTCAATTAATACTAAGAAAAGATAACACTCATTTGTTGAGTGTACAATTGTGCAGACTGCACACACAATGTTCAGTCTGTATCCTCTCAGCTGGAAAACTAGAATAAGTAGCACAGGGAAAAATAAAAAACAAACAAAAGAAATATCAAGTTAAAAGTACATATGCCATTATTGCTGATAATAAGTTTTATTCCCTCAAAATATTTCTTAAAATGAGTCCAAAAATCAGACTATCAAAATTAGATAAGATTTAAAGAACTTTTTAATAACTTCATTCTACACATAGGAAAACCAAAATCCCAAGAAATAAAAGAACACTTGTATTGAAAAGAACCTGTGAACAGAACAAGTGTGCTTTTCTCTTTTGGATTTTCTGCCACTCTTGGTGAGACAATCATCCAGCCACTGGGGCTCATTTTTCTGCTAATAGGCAAAGTACCTGATAAGGTATCTCCCTAGTTCTACATCCTCTTCTCCTGACCACCCACCTAAACCTCCATTGCTGTTGGGAAGCAGATGTTCTCACCAGAAGAATGGGACCATTCATTTTGTTAATTACCGGTAGGGGACAAGCACCTGGGCAGGAGAGCCAAAGCCATCTTGGCTGTGGGGAGAAAGGGGAAGGCTGGTAGGAAGATGGAGCCCATGGACAGCATGCTGGTGCTGGGAAGCAGGTGGGTGTCTGTGAAGATGCCCCAGAACCTTATCGCTAAGGCAGCAATATCTCAAGATGCAGTCCCAGTGCAGAGAAGTGTGTTCTCTTCTCTTGCTATAATTAGGGCCATATTTTTTTGCAAATATCAACTATGACAACAGGTACCAAGAACAGAAGTTCATCCCCATGTTTAGACCAAAGCCTTGAAAGAGAGGCAGTTCTAGGCAGCCTGGAGGGGGCGGCAACAATGGAAGTAAGCAAAACCCAGGGGGAAGGAAAAGGGGGTGGGATCAGAGCTGAATTCTGCACCTGCTGAGGAGCATTCAAATGGACTTTAAGAAGAAGAAGCAGTCTTATTTTTAAGCTTACCCTCAACTTTAATCATCATCTTAACCTTTTCACTTGTCTGTGCCTCAGTTTCCTAAGCTGTAAAATGGGAACAGGAATAATACCCACGACATGGAGTTGTTATGAGAATTAAAAGAGTTAATATGAGTAAAGCATTTAGAACAGTATCTGGCATATAGAAAACACAGTATAAGTGTTTGCTTTCATTTGGGTAGGTGGTATAGTTTAGTGATTAAAAGCACAGATTCTGGAGCTAGCCTGCTTTCATTTGAAATTTGGCTTTGTCATTTACTAGTGTAACCTTGGATAGTACTTCTCTGGGCTTGTTTTTTCATATGTAGGGCTACTGTGAGAATTAAATAAACTAGTCCCATAAAGCACTGGGAACAGTTTTTAATATATATTAAGGGTTAGCTTTTACTATCTGTCCTTTCCCCTTGCTACCCACCCATAGGTGGCTTGTCACCTAATGCAGAACTTCCCGTCCTGTGAAAGCACTCCAGAGATACCAAGCTGTGCTCAGGGCCTCTACCCACAACAAGACTTCGCCAAGACTGCTTGGCCAAAGTCCATTTTGTACACTCAAGTTTCCCACACATCAGGTTTGTGGGAAAGGTTTTCCCTATTTTCCTTCCTGCCCTTGGAAAACCAAGAATGATCATTTCATTAAGCCCCATTCTGTTTTCCTGAGGCCTATCTTTCTCTTAAATGGAAGGGGAAACTATTAAGCAATAAAAGATATTTCAAATTAAATCAAGAATAAAGCCACACATTCACATACCATTTACTTGAACTCAAGCTTTCAGGGACTTTTCAAAATCTAAAAGTAACAATTGAAAACAGTGCTTTTAACTTGAAAGACATCAAAAGTCTACTTTGAATCTAAAATTGTAGAGAACTAAGAATTGCTTTTAATTGATTTTAATGAATAAAATATTTGTGCATAGATATTTTAAATTAAAAAATGATCCTGTTGATCCTATTATACAGAAAAAGGAACTCTTTATTACATGGAAGAAAAAGTAATAGCCTTTATATTCCTAAGCATGTTTTAAAGGTGTATTAGAGCACCTTCTTTTGGTACCTAAGAACATAAGTATCCTAAAAAATTAATACCCAGAGATTAGCACACTTTCCATTATATTAATAATTTACTTTCTAAACTGTCCCTTGGATAAAAGTGTTTGAAATATTGTAATTTGAGGTTGTAGTTGTTTTGTTTTTGTAATAAATCTGACCAACACGTGTAGCTAGAATTGTTAAAAGAAACAAATTGGAAACTTCAGGCAACCTTGATTAAATTTTACTTTTGTAGGATCAGTAAGAAGTGTGATGCGAGCACCACCTAGTGTAAATTATGAGTAATTCTAAAAAATGAGAAAGACTGCCTGGGGCTAAAATAATTTACCCAAAGACATGTAGTCAATTTAGGTCAAATCTAGGTCAAAACCCTGGAACCAAATCCACATTTACTGACTGACTGACAGCCCCATGATTTTCTTCTATTGTTCTCCACAATTTTAAATCACAAAAAGGAAAGATTTAAAAAGCAAATAACTTTCGCAAATGGAAATCCAATTTAGGTGACAAATTTATGATAACACAGGAATATTTGAATGTCTGATATGTCTAAAGTACTGTGAGAACTTTCACTGAGTTGTCAAAATCAATTTTGTAGACTCTAAGGTGAGCAAGTTATTTTTTTTTTTTAATTTCTTGCTTTCAGAAGAATGGATCCCTGAGGCCTCAGTAGCTTCTGTCATCAGTACTGCCAAATATATGCAACCTCTAAAATATGTCTACATGGAACAAACGAGATGATTTAACTTGCCTCTGTGGCCCTAGTTTTAAAATGTTCATAGCTCATGCCAGATGATTTTTTGTGTTTTCCTCAGAATGTCATCGTGCCCTCTTCACAATCACAGGCAGTCCAACGCCAAGTGTGAAATGAGTCAGGTTTGGGGCGGTGCCTCTCTTCCTTTCAGTTCAGCCTTTCTCCCCTTTGCCCCTTTTTCAGGTTCTACCCCACCCCCAGCCCCAAAAGAGCCAAAGGCTTCTCACCAACTTTCCATTCCTTCAGCGTCCTACAAGTTAATGACAAATTAAACGATAATTGTATTTGCCATATAAAATCTTTTCTGGAATGAGGTAAAATATGAATGAATGAAAAAATAAATACCAGACAAATAAATAAAATTGTTTGTGCTAAGATATAAATGCCTCATCATGGCATATGTGCTATTCTTCCTACACAACTTTTGAATTTTCCTAGGAATCCTGAGAGGAATTCAGACAAATTTAATAAGACTCATGGATGAGCCCGTTTGGGGCAGAAGAGCCGTGCACATCCTGGCTCTGAAAGCCCTGTCCTTGGTGACCATTGTCACTTTCTTGTGTAAACTCCCAAAGGCACTCCTTGAATCCATTTTATTCTCCATTTTCTTTATCTGTAAAATGAAAAACTTGAATAACTATTTTGTATGATTATTTATATGAAGCTTCAAAAGGATCTACTATATACTTAGTAATCATCAGTCACTCAAAGTATGGCTATGATAATAATTATTCCTGTTGATATGTGCTTAATAAGAAATCCATTCTAGGATTTTAACAGGTAACAACAATGCCTGCCCCTGCCCTTTGTTTGAGCCAATGCTTCCATTTTTAAATAGCTGCAGATTTTTGATGTTCTGAGAGTTGTCATCAATAACTGAAAAAATAATGAGATCTACTTTGATTAATCAGTCCTAGGTTTTGCTAAGGAGATACTGCTAATGGAAACAAAAAAGAACAATGGAACAGGAGGAAATCTACTCTGGCAAATAACATAGAAAAGAATCAATAGATCTAGGATATTCACCTTAAAGTCTTCATCATACTTTATGCTCTGGCAAATAATAATAACACTAGCCTTTGCTATGTATCAGGCACTGTCAGCAATTTACAATATTCCCTCATTTAATCCTCATAATAATTTACCATTTTATACATTGAAAAAATTGAAGCCCAGAGAGTAAAATAAGTAACTAAAGCCATGAGAGCAATGACAGAGCTGTACTTTGAACTTGACGGGTCAGGTGCCACAGACAGGGCAACAGAGTAGTGAGCTTTGGTTACATCTTCTTCTTGTTCCTCTCTCCCTCTCTCTCTCTCTTCCTCTCTCCCTCCCTCCTGCTCCCCAATCATCTGCTGAAGCTGCCCAAGCCACTCAAGCAAAACTAAGGCTAATGTTTTATTTCCGTTTGTAAGTACGACACCTCCCCTGAAGTCATTCAGAGTCTAAGAATGTTCAAACCTATTCTGCCCAGATCACAAAATATTTCTGAGCACATGACACAGAATAGATTTTTTTAAATCTTCTTTCTCTTTTGTACAGAGTTAAGTTTCCAGACAGCTGCTTTATAGCTTTATTGTCCCCTTTTAGCCTGGTTATCTGACAGTATTAATTAAGACTTTACAGCTATTGACTAAAACAAGTGGCTTATACAAAGACAATGGAAAAATGGGCGTGGAGAGATTCTTTAATGAGCCGCAACTAGGTAGCTTTGTTAGAAATGTCTACTTGCTATGACAAAATACAATAGATTCCTCATAATAGCTTGATTTAAAAAAAAGTTGATAGGAAAATTTGGTTTTGTATTTAAACTGCTACGGACCTTTCATTCTCCTTTGTCTGGGTTCTTCCTCAGCAAAAAAATAAAAGATAAAAAAAAATCATTTTGTTAGCAAATTCTTTCAATCAACAACCCTGATACATACACACACACACACACACACATACATGTGTGGACATTATTTTGTGCATTGCACATGAATAGGTGATTTAGGATACACATCATTCAGAATATATGTCATGGTTAGCAGTAATGAGGAGGGATTTGGCTTCATTTTTGGTTTTCTAAATGAGAGAAAATACTGTATAATAGTATGACCCTAGAGTTATGTTATCTTTTTCTTCTACATTTTCATGAACAAATTACATATTTAAATACTGACTCAAAATTCTGTTTTGTTGTAGTAACTGTGATAAAACACTAGTGAGGGGACTCATTGTTAAACAATAATACTCATCACCTGGCAGCCACTCATTAGCGTGATTGAAATGGTATAATGTGGCAATTGCCATGAATGGTACATTCCCATCATAGTTTTGTCAGGGTTGGTTTTATGAGTGAGCTGTCCTGGTTCTTTGGCTCCTTGCTTGGAAGAATCACAAGCTGGGCCAGTGTGACGGAGTGACACAAACACAAGCAACTCTATTACAGGAAATAGAAAGTTTTACTAAGCAAAAGTAAAGTGAGAATAAGTTCCAGAAAGAGAAATGGGTCTGCTTCAGAAGTGGAGGAAACCCTGAGTTTAACAAGATTCCCCATTTTTATGTTGGTTCCCTAATTCTATGGGAATATTCATGATTTCTCTGAGAAAGGGATGGAGAATCCCTAGAAGTGGTACCCTCCCACTTTCTGTCCTTGTATGGCTGGCTAGGAACTGTCATGGCGTCAAAGGATGTGATTTATACTATGCTAATGTATGTTAATGGAGAAAATGTTACCTTTGGTCATAGGCTCCTAACTTCTGTGCATGCTCCAGGTTGGGAAAAGTCCCTTACCTCAAGTTCCTGCTGTTGTGGTTTCTATCCTCTAATGCTATTGGTCCTGACTCTTGGCCCTTGACCACTTCCCTGCCACCTGCACACCCTAAGCCCTGCCTAACGGTGTCTTCTCCCAGCTATTGAGAATGTTGGTGAAATCACGGAGGAAGGCATAAAGATGAATTAACAAATTCAGGTGCCCACCACCTCCACTACCAGAGAATAATGACAAGAGCATCTGGAACGAAAAGGACAACAATGATGGTGATAGCTACTATTTATTGAATAATTATCCTTTGCAAAGCTTTATTAAATTGTTTTACATATATTATCTCATTTACTGCTTCTATGCAGTCTATCAAATATGTACTATTATCAACACCATTCCACAGAGAATAAAACTGCGACTTAGGGACATGATGTAAATTGCCCAAGATCATACAACTAGTGAGCAGAAGAGCTAGAATTTAAACCCAGCTAATCTGGATCCAAATTCCATGTGCTTAACAATTTAACTCTCCTCCAGGATTTCTCAACCTCAGCACTGTTGACACACATGCCGGGATAATTCTTTGATATCGGGAGTTGCCCTGTAGGACTATAGGATGCTTAGCAGCTTAACAGTATCCCTGACCTCTGCCCACTAGATTCTAGTAGCACTTTTCTTATCTGCTTCCCTCCTCCAGTTGTGGCAGCCAAATGTCTCCAGATGTTGCCCACTGCCCTCCTGGGGACAAAATTGCTCACCTGCTCCAGTGGAAAACTATGCTAACCTTTCTTTATACTGATTATATAACCTTGTGTCATTAAATAACCTTTAGAAATATAATTTTAATGGCTATACTATATTTTATTGAATACTAAATTAGCGCTACACCTAAAATAATTACTTTCGATTATTTTTATAAGGAAAAATTTATGTTTGATAACTTAAAACAATCAAGTTCTTTCAAATCTACCCTTTTGCTGTATATAAGATATAAAGGTAAGCCTGGTCAATAAAATAATAAGCAGGAGGTGATTTATATTGCAAAGATCATTATTTTCATTCTTTAAAATGTTTCATCATTTTTCACCTGGCATATTTCATAAGATAAAATGAAGG
This sequence comes from Cheirogaleus medius, assembly GCA_008086735.1. Taxonomy (NCBI): domain Eukaryota; kingdom Metazoa; phylum Chordata; class Mammalia; order Primates; family Cheirogaleidae; genus Cheirogaleus; species Cheirogaleus medius. The sequence continues at coordinate 71,461,224 of VBSM01000361.1, read as the reverse complement.
AGATTTATGTCAGTAACAAATTTCTTTAATAGTGAAAGAGTTTATTTGGTTACTGTATACAGATGGAGCCTAAGTTAACAATCAAATCAAATATAACTGCATGCATATATTTCTGAAAATGAAAATAAATTCACTATTCAAATGTTTAAAAAATCAGAATTTTATTATTTTCCTAAAATGTCTAATAAACCAAAATTTACTAAAGCTTTGGTTTTGTTTTTGTTCCTTTTAAAATATATACTTGAATATATATTAAAAGGATATATTTTGCTATTTCTACCTACATCATTGACTAAATACTTAAGTGCCTACTACTACATTAGCTACTTTAGGAAAGATAGAAAAATTAAGGTCTGCATTCCTGAGGAAATTATTTTAGAAACAAGTCATACATACACAAAAGCCCTAAGAATAATAAGAAAAGACAGTGTAAAGCAACTAGTAAAGTATTTTATATAATTCATATTGAAGTGAAACACATACACATACATACACACACATACACACACTCTCTCCAAAGTTAAGGACGATAATAAAATTCATTTAATAGGCATGTTCCATATAAACAATTTGTCACAAATTTTGCATTTTAAAGGGCTACATGAAAAATCACAGTATGCACAGACTAGAAGCAAAATGTATCAGACTAAAATATCCTAGAGATATTTATTTTGTCAAACTTTTACAATTTTTCCAAATCTTTTTTAAGGTCTGGGGAAAAATCCGTTGCATTTTTGGTTAAAAACAAACACATTCTATCCATGTGAATTTTGACTATTCTATTGTTCCTTCTTACCAAAAAACCCCATAATTTCCTACAATTCCATAAAGTTTTAAATTAATGGTGTTTGGTTTATATTTACCAAGAAGTGGTTTTCCCATCACCACAAAAATTAAATTAAAAATACATCTGTTTAAATAAATCCAAAAGAGAACAGTGAATTTTGTTGGGTTTATAGACAATGATATGTATTTAAGTGATCATGCATTTTTAACCTTTTTCTCAGGTGCAATTTGGAAGTAATCTGCCTTTTAATACCCTACTTTGGACATCATTGTTGCAATCCAAGTGAGTAGTGTCACAACAAAATTATCTAATACACACATGTTGCCTAGGGCTGCAATGTTACCATAGTTACCACCAGATCAAACATCTCAGGAAAACAGAGCCACTAAGTCTTTCAACTTGCAAAAATTCAGCACTCTTGACAGATTATGAGCCTTCATTTTCCTTCATTTTGGGGCTTTTTGGATTGGTCTTGTGTTGTTTCTTCACCTTTCTTTTTTACATCTGAAAAAAAATTCCATTCAAATGTAGAATGTATTAAAATATATTTTATATTATATTCTAACAAAGCAGTTCACTTTTCCTTTATCCACCCTAGTCATTTTCTATTTGGGACATATTTTGCCCTCAATCCAGGTATGGAAACTATACAAAGAAGGGAAATAAGAGTAGGCTTGGAAATCTACATTCTCCTAATCAACTTTCTCTCCTATTCTACAGGGATATTAAGCACCAGTTAGTCTTCTAAGGTATATTACAAACTTCGTCAGTAAATTGAAACACAACCAGTGTGACTTGCCCAAAGTCAGAGCTAGTAAGTGACAGACTCACAGCTTAGACCCGGCCAATTGGTTCCAAGGTCCATGCCCTTAACTTTCTCTCTATGCTGGATCACACTCTCTCCAGCTTCTTCACACTTTCTACTCACTTTGCTCTTAGGAGATGACTTTACTTTCTACTTCACAGGACAAAAAAATCCAAGCCATCAGATAAAACTCTCCTCAACTTCCTGCCATTAAATGTCTGAAACTCCCTGTGTTGTGTGCTTATTCTTTCTGTATTCCCTCCTACTACAATCAGCACTGTCTGTGTAATTTGTCGGCACCCAGTGCAAAATGAAAATGAAGTATGCTTCTTCAAAATTTACGAAAAATTTAAAGATGATAACAGTAGAGCATTTAACCAAGTGTGAGTCTCTTCTGAGCTTGGGGCCCTATGAAACCACCCTGGTTGCTCTGGCACTGCTCCTACTATCCAGGTCTAATGTCTTCATGATACTGGATCTTATCCATTAGTGCTTCATCAGGAGGCCGATGCTAATGATCTTGTCCCCTTCTCTCTTTCTCCTGGCTTTTCCATTTCCTCAAGTCACTATCATCTTCAAACTAACAAGGACCCTCTTTCAACTACAATTCTTCCACCACACTGTCCTGTCTTTTATCCTTTAAAAGGTACTGTCTTTTGCTGTCTCTATTTTAAAATAAAACTATTTAAGTCTCTACTCCTCCTCCCAAATTGCTTGTACCAATCATCAATAGCATCTTGGAAGATAAATCTGTTGGACTCTATTCAGTTCTTCAACTTTCATTCATCAAATATTTATTAAGCATGTGCTACATACAAAGTAGTGAACAAAACATACATCTCAGCTCTCAGGGAACTTCTAATGAGAAATATGGACAATAAACAAAATAAGTAAAATGTGTAGTTTGTGAGAAGTGAAAAATGCTAATGAGAAAATTAAAGCAGGAGTGGAAAATAGGAATTATCAAGAATCTTGGGACCGGATGTTTGCAATTTTAGATAGGGTTGGCTGAGAATACCTCACTGAGAATGGAGCATTCGAGTTAAGACCTGAGATGGTAAGGGAGTGTGCTGTATGGACAGAAGGGAGAGGAGCATTCTGAGCAGACAGAACAGCAAGGGATAAGGCCGCAATGCACAGGAAGGAACTGTAAGTGGGACAGTGTGGAGAACAAAAGAACAGAAAACGGATTCAGAGAGGTCCCCCAAAACATTGGGGGTGAAAAGTGGCAGATTTATGGACCAATTTCTAAAGAACAGCTGACAGTATTTGCCAATGGATGGGATAGATAACGTGAGAGAAAGAAGGGAGGCCAGGAAGATTCCAATATTTTTGGCTTTACTAACTGGAAGTATGAAATTGCCCCTCACTGAGATGGGGAAGTAAGGCAGGAAGAGCAGATTTCAGGAAGAATATCTGGAATTCACTTTTGTACCCATTAAATTTGTGATTCCTGTTAGATATCCAAGCAGAGATGCCAACTCGGCAGTCGGGCATGTGAGTGTGAAGTTCAGGGGAGCTCCAGGCAGGAGATAAAAATCTGTGAGTTGTCAAAAGAATGATCATTAACCCAGTGACATTGGATGACCTCACAAATGAAGGAGTGTTGATAAAGAAGATGCCCAAAGCCTGAATTCTGATACCTTCCCATCTGTTGAGAGGTAGAGGAGATGAGGAAAGAGAAGCCCAAGGAGGAGCACCCAGCGAGGCAGGAAGAAAACCAGGAGGGCAGAGTGTCCCGAAAACCAAGGGAAGAAAAATGTTGCAGGAATAAAGTGACAATCAACCCTGACAAACTTGCCAAGAGATCATGTAAAATGAGGACTAAGAATGGATTATTGATTTTAGCAGAGACAATGTCATTTGTGATCTTGAAATAGCAGTGGAGTGGAGTGGAGTGAAAATCTTACTAAGGTTAGAGAAAGAATAGGACAAAGAGGAGGTGGAGGCACAAAACTAGAAAACTCTTTCAAGCAATTTTGCTACAGAACAGAAACAAGAAATGAGACAGTAACTGGAGGGAGAATTGGGATCAAGAGAGTTTATATCTTACAAGCCCTACTTGGTTGCCTTCTGATTAACATAGCAGGTGTGTAATAAGTGTTATTGAAAGAACTCCCTCAGAAAAACAGGCTTGTTAGGAAATGGTACTCTGAGGCAGTATGAAAGACAAAGCATTAAATTATTTTTACAATGATTTAAGCAGCATTTGCCACCAGTGATTCTGTGCAAACTACTCACAAAGCATTACAGCTTTCAGAAAAAGCTGTTAGTTCTGCCATCTCTAAGTTAGTCTTACAAGGTGATGATAAGCAGTTAGTTCTCTTTCTATGAAATGAACTAGGAACTCAAGATAAAGATTAGATGAAGACCAGAAGAATGTCATCTGTTGAAGATTTAGTGTCTTGCTCAGGATTATCAGCTAAAATATGAAGCATAGTTCCAAACACCTCTTATACAAGAATGTTTGGAAATATATTGAAAGATGATTGGAGATAAAACAAACAATAAACTTCTGAAAGAGGCTATGGTTGCTGTTAACTACTTAATTTGATGTTAATGAAAAGAAAACAGCAGTCAAATAAAAGTTATTTTCCATACATAATGCACTTTCAGGGATAGTTGTTATTGTTATTCCTCTACCTTTTATACTTGTCAAATGCTTTCAAAATAATTGAATATATTGTCAATATAGTTTTTTAACATAACTTCTCTGAGAGCGAAACATCAAGCTTTCCTTTCAAACCTGCCCCTGTCATTTCAAATGTGAATAAGCTTTGTTGCACACTTGTTTATCTCATCATCTTGGTCATAATTAATAAGAACTTTTAAGAAAGTAAGATAATGTTGGTTCCTAAATTATCTGGATTCTCTTCTACAGAAGTCTAGCTTGGAAAAAAAATCTTTCATATATATTTATGTAGTAATCTGTGCTATTTTAAATAAGGATTACATTCAGAACCTAATGATGTATCTTTTAGTAACATACCACTTGAACTACCTACTGAATTATGCTTTTGATTAATATAGATTTAAAATAAATCATACTAGTCCATTTTTTACATTTTTTAATTTCCATCCTGTGTTCCGCTCAGTTCTTTATATCATTTAATTTTTCCACTCCTTGTTATAACACAAGGTACAGTGACACATTTTTTGAGTGCCTCATGGAACAATGATCCTATAAGATGTTTCTTCAGAGATGATGAAAGAAGTGAGGGAAAGAAATGCTGGCTATGTCCCATCCTTAGAGGGTTGTAGGCATAATAGCACATTAAAATCTCTGTTACAGAGGCTCTGAAAAGTCCTTGTTTAAAAAGTAAACTTATTGAAAAATTTAAAAAGCCAATTATGCTTAAACCAGCAATTACAAACATTTCACAACACCCTTTTAGTATGTGACATACAAACATTTAGAAGAATTTCCATAAACATTCACTGGGAAAAGTTGACATAATGGGAAAGACGAAGGCCTTGGAGCCAGAGGTTCTACCATCACCTAATTTTGTGAGCTTGGGCAAGTCACATCACCTGCTTGGGGCTTAGTTAATGTAACATCTATATATCAAAAGGATGGACCTTCTAAAGTTTCTTCTCCTTCTTACATTCTGTGTTTGCATATGTACTAAAAAGATAATCTATTCATATAGCTTGAATGGTATAGGATGATTTCATTTGCACTGTTTTCTCCTCTATCATATAAAATACATTTTGAAAATACATACTTAAATTTCTCAAAATGTACATCTCTTAATGTTGTTTTTTTTCTGGTCAGCTAGACCTATCTATCCTATTGCTTAACTGACATGTCCATTTACATGGCTCTTAGGTATCTCAAATGGAATATGGGGGGAACAGAAATCTTCATTTCTCTAACTCTCAAAATTGGCCCTGCTTCAGGCTGGCCTTTCTCAGCATATGGCAACCCCATCCACCTGGTTGCTCTAGGAGTTATCCTCCAATTATCTTCCTCATCTCTGATGCATCCAATTCATTATTGAGTCCTATAGATTCTGCCCTATAAAACGGATCCCAAATCCAGCTAACTTTCTCCATTTTTACTGCCTATTTAAAGGTATTATCTCTCACTAGACTACTGCAGCAGTCTTCATGGGTAAAAGTTAACAAAATTCTTCTTCTCTAAGGACAAATTTGACTTGGGGTTAATTTTCTATCTCTGTTACCCTGGAAATCACATGAAGGTAGAATGTCAGCCTAGTTACTAAGATTATCGTAAGAATGACCCAAATAGTAAAATACATCTGTGATGAGAGGAACTACATAGGAACTATAAATACCTTGTAGAAAACCATAGCATTGGGCTTCCCTGCATGCCATAACTCTTGTAACTGAGCATGTCTCTTGCAGGGAAGCTAGGAAGCCTTGTCCAAGGACTTGCTACAAAGTATTACCTCATGCAGGACATGAGGCTTCTAATACATTGCCCCGATTGTCATAGACTGTACTTTTTTGTAACTGAGTCCTTTCTTGCTGAGGTGAGGGGATCACACAGAGACTGGCCTCCAGAACCCCCATGTGAATTGCCTCGAGGGTTCCCCTTAGAAGATTAGGTGATGCTGCCCTGCTGGCCCTCTGAGTTTCTTGACTGTACTTTTGAGTAGAATGGTGCCAATGTGTTCTTGTGAGGCTAAATGTTTAACTGGACCTAAAAAGATTTCCTAATGGGAGTTTGCATCTCCTAATTCAACCATTTCCATTATTGCTATCCCACAATCCATTCCTCACATAACAGTGAACATTTTAAACATCAATGAGATGTCACTTCCCTCCTGAAAATCCTCCCATTCAAAATAAAAGTCAAACTCTTTCCCAGGTTTCTAAAACTCCACAAGTCCTAGCCTTTGCTTACCTCTCCCATATCATCTTGTACCACTCTCCCTTTCACCCCCTGCCCTCAAGCTGCAGCGGCCAGCTTTTATGTTTCTTAACAACATCCATCCTGGTGCACCCTAAGAACATTTACTGCATGCTCCTTCTGCAGAGAATGCTACTGCCTCTGATCTTCACGTGATTGAACCATTCAGTCATTATTCAAAACATATGGTTGGTATTCAGTTTTCAGTTAGGGTATTCCTGATTTCCTAATCTAAAGTAGCCACCTACTATCTCTCTACCATAGCACCTTATTTTAATTCTCCAATCAAACATATTACTGTTGACATTTGCTTATATTCTAACTCTCCCATTGGAATGTAAGATCCATGCCAGCAGGAGTTTATATCTGTCTCATTCAGCATTGCACTGCTAGGTTTTAGAATGGTGCCTAGCACTTACTGGACCTTAAATTGAATGATGTATCTAATAAATAGTGACGGTGGAGGTAAAAAAACAAAAAAACTGTACTTTGTGAATTTTATGGTCTTCCAGATTTCACCCTCTGTCTCTTCTTGCTGATATGTTCTAAGGCATCATTGTCCTCCCTATCATGGTTATTGATTTATAAGCAATAGATTAAGTTAGATTAAGAACAAGTTAAATCTCACGTTAATTTCATGCAAGATGTAAGACATTTGAGATCCTAGATTCCCTTCCATATAAACATATTTATCAAAAACCTCCACAAAAACTAAAAATAAAAGAGGATAGGCCTGAATCAAAGCTGCAGATCTTCCCCAGAATTTGTATTTTTAAATAGCAAAAATATTAAAACCATAACATCTGAGATAGACCCTAGCTTTCTGTTTTCATTAACAATTGAAAACTATTCATTTAAAAATCCTTAATAATATTTGTGTTTAACTACTTATTTATAGCTTTGTTAATAAAACATTATCTATGCCATCTGCCTATGTAAGCCTATTTCCTTTTGTGTATATTTTCCTTTTTTTCTACTTTTTTATTTTTTAAATTGACAAATAAAAGTTGTATATATTTATGATGTTTTGATATGTGCATACAATGTGGAATGGCTAAATAAAGCAAATTCACATCCATTATCTCACATACTTAATATTTTGTGGTAAGAATACTAAAAATCTACTCTCTTAGCAATCATCAAGTATACATTACATTGCTATTGATGATACTTAACAATGTTGCACAGCAGATCTCTTAAATGTATTTCTTTTGCCTAACTAAAATTTTATCTACTTTGACCAGCATCTCCCCAATTCCAACTCCCAGCACTTGATAACCACCATTCTACTCTCTGCTTCTAGCAGTTTGACTTTTTTAGATTCCACATATAAAAGGGATCATGCAGTATATGTTTTTCTCTGCTTGGCTTATTTCACTTCACATAATGTCCTCCGTCCTTTTGTGTATTCTTTAACAGCTGGTGCTATATGCAGTTTTATTTTTAACATCTTAAGTTTTTTAATTGATGCCTTTGACTATATTTCAAAATGATTTAAAGAAAAATATAAAAACAGGAACAGTATTCTTTCAGATCCTGGTGTCTCTAGTCCTTAAAATAAAATGAAGACTACTGACTCTCCCACAGTATATTTGCTCTCTTTTGCTTAAGTACATCATGTCAGTAAACATTAAGATTGTGTGTGTGTTTAAGGTAGATAAATTTTAATTAGGCTCTTTATACTAATAAGTAATTATCTTCTTCACCTCACTAGTTTAGAATGGGCCCTTCAATAGCAATATCATGTTCTGATAGTCATATTATAGTTTCAAATTTAAAAGACCAAAAACATCACATATGTTTTTATTTCTTTTCTTCTCTTTATCTTTTCTATCATTTCTTTCTTCTTATAATATTTTATGTGTATGTGTATATGTGTACTTTTTTACTCTCACATGTAGTGTCCCATATGAAAAATGCAGTGGTCTTTGGAAAAAGGTGAGGTAACCATGGACTGCATGACTGGCCACAGTCTGGCCGACAAGGATATAAGTATTTCATAGAGATTGAACCAGGAACATTTGCAACTTTACCAGGTAGTACAGAACCTCCTGAGCAAAGAACCAAGAGCACTTTTGTTGGGCTCCCAGGAATGGGCTACATGTGAGTAGCTTCTGGCTCTCCCTTGCCTCATTGCCACCATGAATAAATTTCTACATGCAAACTAGAGTTCACCTGAGACTCTAAAATGGGGCACAAGGCACAAGTATTTTGCTAATGGCTTGGAACTAAAATTATCTTTAATAAATATGAGTAAAGTTTTCTTTAACTTTGATTCATGTGTTCTTTTTTTTTTCCTAAACATTTGAGTGTTTTTAAATGAAGGAACACTTTCAACACTTTATTGAAAGTATTCTTATATTTATTTTTGGAAGACTAAACTCTAGAAGCTATATAAACTGTATGTACGCAATGGAGAGAAAGACCCACGATTTTTGTTCATGGTTTGACAGCTCTACTTTTTTCTTAATGCTATCTTTTCCACTTGGTTGAAGAATGATCCCCTTTTATACAAAGATCCCCTTTTATACTTTAAAGATCTCATCCCTAATTGATAGTAATATTCTTCCTAGATATGAGAAGTAGAAGGGCTTGTAGCAGTGAAGCAGAAGCTTCCAAAGTGATTTGTCAAGGGATGGCAGGAGGAAAATTATTTTATTTGAGTGCTTATTAATAAATTTTGTAAGCTCATTGAGGGAAGGATCATCCTTGTTCACATTTGCACTCCCAAATATGAGCCTTGTGCATAACTATACACATTCAATGAATAATACAACTTCAGTTTCCACAAACACATCATGAAACAAAAAGATGAAATTGTCTACTTTCAAAAAGGCTGCAAAATCTACTTACCCTTAAACAAAAGCAGAGAGGTTTAAGAAAACAAGTAAGAAAAAAAGCTCTTTTAACTAATTTCAAAGATAGACTGTTCCAGAGAAAAGGATTGGTTAAGAAGAGAGAAGTACTGCTGATTTTAAGAGGATTTTGAGTATTACCTTCCTTCACGGAGAGAGCTTCCAGTTTGAGGGGCAAATCTGAGGTTCCGCCCGTGGCAGCTGAACTCTGGATATCTGGTAAGGCATTCCGGCGGCCTGCCCTTGCTGAAGATGCAAAATTGTTGACCCCAGGCTCCACATCAGTCATTTTTGATGAGTCTGTCCTCATAGCAACATCTACAAATAGAATGTGCACATGCAGACGAGGATGAGCCTATTCAGAGCTAAATGGTCACCACGGTGGTTGAAAGGCATAGCTAGATCAAAAACACAACACGCTTAGGAGTCTAATCATTGATCACAACCTCCATCAATGTCTACCGTTACCATCCTGGAGCTTCCATTTGCACATTCGCTAAGTAGAGCAGGAAGTCCTCAGTGTGAGCCAGATTGCTAAAAATAACCCCTGAGCCGAATGAGCCACTTGGATGCTTAAGGGTGCAGTAATCCCTTGTCTTTTGTTCTGCTTTTCTATGGATAGATCAGCCAAACTAGGGCTTGGAAGGAAATGAAAACTGACTTGTTTGACCACTCCTGTAGAGACTCTGCCTGCCAGTATTTGCTTGTGGTGCTTGTTCAGGCTGAAACCAAATCACTATAATTTGTAGGGACCAAATAAAACACAGTCTGTTCCTACTTTTTAGAAATAAGAAATTCAACCTTATCTCAAAGGCTTTTTTCCCCAGAGAAAGCTACGTTATTTTGGTCTGTTCTGGTCTCAGACGTAATTTTCAATAGACTCATGTTCATGCTAGAGACTGTAGGACCTATTTTACCTTTTCTTGCCTTCAGGTGGACATGATAATTACTAGTGCTTTCCTAAGCATCCTTTATCGTCCTAGCAATTGTCTCTTTCTCAGAAAGAATTGTCAAACAATTATTCATTGTACAAGGAGGGAGGTAACAGTTATTGCTTATTCTGGAACTCAGCCTCTTTTGTATGATGTTTTCAAATGAATATTTCCTAAGAAGTCAACATTGAATAGTATCTCAAAAGCAGCAGAAGCTGTTAAGAATTTACTGAGAAGCTATTAAATGCCAGGCTATCAGTTAGGCATTGAGAGTACAGAAATATGGTGTTTTCTCCATCTTTAGGGGACTAATACTCTCAAAAGAGAAAGAAGGTATATATGTCAAGATAGATATCATAACATAGAATGTGCTAATTATCGACCAAGGGAGGGAGATAACCATTTGTGCCACTGAAGAAGGCAGAAATATGTGAACCCTGGCCCACACAGAGCAAACAAATTTTTCACAGTAGTTGGAAGGGAGCCCTTTGCAAATAGTTAACTTCAATTCAGGATATGCTAAGAATGAAACAAAATGGTCACAAAACATCGTGCATTTGATATTAGAAACACAACATCTTTGGTCCATTGCACCCAAGAAATGTATATTGAGCTTAGGATGGTTCTTAGGAGTCCAGGAATAGTCTGAAATTGCTCAAGAAAGGAGGTATTCTATTAATTCCACATGTATTCTTGTCTTTCCAGAGATCAAGGAAAATTTCAGAACAAAGCTAAGTTTTCAGAAACAATTTTGGAATCCATTAGACTTTCAACTGATATTTGTCAGCTGTCTAGAATTGACAGATAGCTGAAATAATGTAAAGAGCACTGGACTGTTAGTCAAAATGAATTTGCTCCTTATAGACTTGCAAGGTGATGTTGGTCAATCCATTTAATTTCTGTTGAGTTACAGTTCCTCCCCTGTATAACAGGAATAACAATTAGCCTGTCTGATTCACAGGATTCTTGTGAAGAATTAGTGAGATAAAGAATAAAGAAACTCTCTGCAACTATGAAGACATATGTTTGATTATTGTCATCATTGTTCATATCTCACTAAGTTTTCTTTATTCTACCACCCTCCTATGTATCCCCTTTAATCTTAACAAAAAGCATCTTCATACTGGAAGACCTCTTGCATTTTAGAGGGAAACCAGCATTTATTCAATACTATGTGCACATTTTTATGTAATTTAAAACTCCCAATAATCCCATTTAATCCCAATAATCCCACTCTCATTTAAAACTCCCAATAATCCCATCAGGTAGTGAGGCATTATCCTCACTTTGTAGATGTGAAAACTAGGGCTCAGAGAAGTTAAGAAAATCATTTAAAGTTGTACAGCTGCTAAACCAGCACTCAGAGATGCAAATCCAGTTTTAGCTTACTCTGAAATTAAGATGACATAAATTATTACAAAATTATCTGTGATATGTATAGTAGCTATACAAAAGCTACTTTAGATTCTACCTTCATTATTTTTTAAAAAGAGAAAATATATACATACACATACATACATGTAATTATGTATAAAATATATACACACATATATGTATATATAATTGAGTTCCTGTTTTTTCACAGTGTTCCTCCCTAGTTTGAATGTTTGGTTAGCTTATGAGCCATCCCATGATACAAGAATTTGAGTTAGAGATTTCTTCTCAACAGCTTGTGAGAAGTGTCCTGTTTGGAAGTAGATCCCATTTCCAGGCCTCCAATCAGTCCTCAGCAAATTAACATTACATTGAAAGCCACCATGGCCATGATCAAGTGTTTATCTATGTGAAGCAACTTCCTGTGTAACTGCAAACAACTTAACTATGCTAGGCTTGGAAGAACAGCTCCATGAATATCTTAATTTTACTCATCTGACAGTCTAAAACCTTATAATTGAATATAATAACAGATATAAAAATACTAAGTATGCTATCTTGAATATTTAAATGCTATATATTTTATAATAAATAAAATGGGTAAACTTCTTTAGCAAGATGGGACATGATAAAGGAATATTGGGTTGGAATTTGTATATTGAAAGAGAACTTCTAAAAAGGTGGCCCATGGTATAGGCCTTCAACATGGCTGAAGAAATTCTTTCTGAGCTTTGGGTTTGTTTCAAGAATTTTTTGCTACTGGATAGCTGCTATTTTGGAAATTTTTGCTTTAGTCTTTTGTTATTATTTTAGGTTTAGACTTTCTTAATTAGCCCTTTTTTTGTAGATTGATGCTAGAAAACAAAATCATCACAAAACTATCTAAAAGTTTGGTAAAGTTATATTCATTAACCACATTTTAAGATCGAAAACAGAACTAGCCATACAAGGAGTCCAAGCAAAAAGGCTGCTTTCCTCTGGAACTACTTGTCTGTGTCCAACCTCATATTCAGCACCATCTTCCTTTTAAGAGCCTGCCTCTGATCATGGGTGGCCAAGATGTCATGTTTCTACAGAGAAAAGTTACCCTCATGACTGATTGTGTCAATGGCCTAGAAATTGGTGGCAGGAACATTTGAATCCACAAGGTGATTCTTAACTGGGCTCTTTTAACTCCATGGCAAAGAGATTTATTGCAGCATTGGAAATCATCTGAATGCTCATCAGAAAAAATGGGAATAAACTATATATTATGTTATGGAATATTATGCCTCTATTTTAAAGAATGTCTTAGATCCAGTTAGATATATCTATGGAGGTGTGTCCATGACACACTGTAAAATAAAGCAAGTTTAAAAAGTAATATTTTCAGTGTGGGGGAAAAGAAATGACTATAATGTGATCTCAAATTTGAACAAAGAATATAATTTCCAATCTTAGTTGGGAATGGAATGGAGAACAAGGAGAATATTAACCTTTTTCAATACCTCTTTATATATTTTGACTTGTAATAATGAGCATATATTTTGTAATTTAAAAGAATCGAAACATTCCCTGGGAAAATTATGAATAAATAGATATTCTAGCATGGAAAGGCTCCTAAAATAATATTTTGACAATTTAACCAAACAATAGCATATCTTCAAGTGAAAGGTTCTCCCTCCCCCAAATAGACATGGTACTTGTCTGTTGTTAGTTTCCTATACAACATTGATCGCATATGTTTGATATTTTTTAAGGGATATATATATATGTGTGTGTGTGTGTGTATGTGCATATATATATAGAGAGAGACAATTGCTCTCTCCAAATGCTTTGTGAAATTTTAAAAAAGTATAACCTATGAGAAAGATGAGAAAACACTACTACAAAAAATTAAAGAATTAAAATTAAAAAATTAAAATTAACTTCTAGGTTCTTTTAATTTTCTGAGCTTAAAAAGCTAATTATGTTTATGTTTGCTACCCAAGGCAGCTGACTCACTAGCAACTCTTCCTCTTTTTCTTCTACAGAATTAGCAGAGGAATCTGGATGACTTCTGCTTTGTCAACTGCAGCTGCTTACAGGAGATGGAGCCCTTTGGATATTTGGAGATTTCACAGACTTCCGTGCACTCCCACAACTAAGTAATGCAATGTACATTGCCTGAGACACACTTTGATCTCTATTGAAAATATACAGTTTTCATGATGCTTAACAAAAGACCATACACAGTCACATATACACATATGTGTCAGCATCTTTACAGTCTCTGAAATATTGAAAGTGCAACACCAGCACAACGGAAGAGGACAAAGATGTTCAAGCTAAATGGAGCATTAGAGGCACATAAAAAAATCACTAATCAGCTCCCAGTAGGCTCCAAAAAGCCTGCTAAGAAAGGAAGATATTAGTATGTTGTAAGCATAATTATAAACAAATAGAAGTTTTTGCACCCTCCTTCCCTCCCAACTGAGATGGTCCATTCTCTAGCTCACACACATTCTTTCCTCAAGCTTCATTACTTGAAGCCAACACTGCAAAGGGGTAGATACCTTCTCTTCTCAATCTCCAACCCATATCACTCACTCCATCTCCCATAGTGAAACCACCACTCATTCTATAAGGAAGATTTCAGATCAACTTCTTACTGGCTACATTAATTCTCTGGAGGCATGAGTCAGACTATCTGAAAAAACACTTTTTATTAATAGAATAACAAACAAAGAAGTAAAAATATGCATTTAGGAAAGTCAGTGCTTTTCCTGACAAAGACAGAAAGATTGACAGAGAGACAGACAGACAGACAGACAGACAGTGGTCTCCACTGATAACCAAATGCCTTATCTGTCTCTCTTCAGCTCTCAAGATCTTAATATGTTATGCTAGATTTCTTCAGTTCTTTGCCTACAGATCATTATTTTGTTTGATATCTGTTTTGAAACATACAAACATCTTCTAAACAAGGTGAAAGAACTAGAACAATTGCTTCTTTATCTGCCAACAAGAACAGATTATTTATTCACCCAATCAACATTTATTGAGTTCCTACTAAATTATTATGTGCAAGGCCCAGTGCTTGGCCCACAAGCTACAAAGAGTAACCCATATTCTAGTAAGATGAGATATAGTCTGATTTTTCCAGTTACCTTTCTTTTTTTAAATTTCAGAATATTATGGAGGTACATACATTTTGGTTACATAATTTGTTTTTATACAGTTTGAGTCAAAGTTTTAAGTGTGCCCTTCACCCAGATAGCATGAATTGTACTCCTTAGGTGTGAATTTATCCATCCCCTCCTCCCCTCTCACACCTGCTTGATTTCTGTTGAGTTTTACTTCCATATGTGCACATAAGTGTTGATCGATTAGTTCCAATTCAGTATTGAGTACATATGGTGTTTGTTTTTCCATTCTTACAATACTACACTTAGAAGAACGGTCTCTAGTTCCATCCAGGTTGATACAAAAGATACTAGACCACCATCTTTTATGGCTGAGTAGTACTCCAGAGTATACATATACCACATTTTATTAATCCACTCATGTATTGATGGGCACTACCTTTCTTGACCTAAAATCTTGTATTTGGAAATAAAGTAAAAGGATCCACACCTAAAATGTGAATCCTTTAACACATTTACTATTCACATAAGTATCAAGACCATTTTAAGCTAAACAGAACTTAGATGAAATGTAGACATGTATAAGAAGCTTTTTGTTTTAGAGACCTTCCTTTTTGTAAAATTCTTCCACATATGGTATTTCTGTGCCTCCAGTATAAGCCAAAAGGAATTCTACATTTTGTTTCTTGAGACACACATTTTTTTATGCTAAGGGTTTTGCTTAATAATTATTAATACACAGACAGATCCTTCAACATACATTGGTAGGCACATGGAAATTATTTTTACCACAGAGATAATTTGACAGCTTAAACATATAAATTTCAAAATGCAAAGTGATTTTCCCATAATCTTCCAGAGAAAGTAATGCACAAATCTGAATACCTTTCCATCCACTTACAACAATACTTACTATACTAAGATAGGGCCACCTACAACAATAATATGAATGGATGTGGTTAAAGATAAAAAAGATTAACTGCAATAAATCATGTAACCCCCTTGAGTATGTGTGTGTATGTGTGTTTGTGTGTGTGTAGGGGGGTCATAGCTAACTGGTCTTCCTATTCTTTTTAGTTTCCTGCTAGAAAGATTGACCCAATATACACTCTCCATAAAGTATTGTAGGCAGTTAGTTTGCTATAGGGCTTCCTCAACCCCTTGAAGCTTCCCAAAGGACCATCATCCATACACTTAAGTGATGCAGCAATGTAACATAGCCAGTTTGTGTCAAAGTCCTTCCTAAGTTCAGATAGTACTTCTTCTGCCATTACCATGATGTCTCCTATTCCTTTTCATAATACAAAAAACAAAAACCCAGCTATATACAGGGATAAAAATAAAAATGAAAATTCAGTGTACACCAAAAAGTTTTCCTAAATAATAAACAGGTTTCCCTTTTAATACATTATCTTGAATGTGTGTGTGTGTGTGTGTGTGTGTGTGGTGTGTGTATTATGTGTAGCGGGTGGTATCCAGAATTAAAAGTGATATTTTTTTCTTTTCCTTTAGATGAGCCTAGTTCTAAATGGTTATAACCAAAGCAAAGCATCATTCTTATCTTACATTTTATATAGTTCTTGCTTTTATGTCTATCTTCTGAGTGGCCAGAATTGAAATAACTTAGCACAGACCAGAAGAAACAATATTCATTCTTTTTTTGTTTCCACTTTACCTCAAATCCTACCTATACTCCCTCATTTTCCTTCGTTTTACATTATCCTTCCCAATAAGTGACTCAAATGTTGTGTTCTTATTTTATTAAAGTACTGGAGCCTGCTTAAAGGAGTATTTTGGTTCAATTCTAAAGGTATTTATTTAGCACCAACTCTGTGCAAAGCATCACACACTAGTTACTGTGGGATTTGGCACAAGCCCTGCCTCAGTTGACAATCTGTGAAGGCTGCATGCAAGGCAGCTCCAACACATGTGCAGAGGAGGGTGTGGTTAATTCCAAAATAGAAAGTGAGGCCAGGCTTCCTAGGGAACACAGCATTTGATGGGGTCTCAGAGAATGAGTAAGCAAATTCCAGTGAGAGGCTGCCCTCAGACTATCCATTTTTCATCTTTTCACTTTTCCAACTGCTTTTGGACACAAAGTATTCCTAGATTTCAAAAGGAGCACAAAGACACTCTAAGCACACAAAAGCCTCAGAACTGAATTTGAAAATAACATGATTTTGAAGTTCTTGTGGTCTGCTTGCACTCTTCCCTTCCAAGAGGAACATAACATGCTTGTGCAGGGAATAGTAAATGCAAGGCGTGAGAAGTCAGTTCCCCTTTTAATGAGATAGATGGTTTTAAAATGTCAAATAACTGTTGATGACATCAGTAGAAAGGGGAGAAGGGGAAGTTAAAGCTGACTACTGTGGTCACAGTAGAAATGGCTTTGCATCCCTCTGCCTAATATAGGGACTGAAACATAGTTGCTTAATATAATCAATAAATCAATGTTGAATTAATAACAGATACTTATGAGCTGGCCAACAGTGAAGGTTCTTTTCATTATTAATATTCATAATAAAGACCAAAGTAAATAAGGAATAAAATAAAGAAATAAGACTGAAAGTTCAATTATTAAATACTAAAATGAATTTTGTTGTGTTAACATTAAGACAGGTTTGGAGTCAGACTGTAGACTAATGGCAAATACAATGCCTTGCGGGTGTGGCTAGCAAACATGGATTGGCAAAGGAAGAGTAGTAGTTAATGCAAAATCTCTTATAGCACCACCCTTATCCAGAGCATCTGATGGTTCTACTCTTCTGGCAGGCCTTCTCAGGAAGGGGTCCATAAACATTAAACTGGAAAAAGTTGCCAACCTGAAGTTAGTTACACATAATTTATCAGCCTTGTACATAAATGTAATCCTTCGATTCTTTAAATAAATTAGTTCCCATAGTTTGACTATTTTTATTCTCAACAGGCAGAGAAATTAAGCTCTCTATCCTCTAGACTTAATTTCTTTGCCTACCTACAATTATTATTGAGAGTGATGTGAGGACTGTCTGTAAAGTATCCAGCCATAATTTTCACAATTTTTCCTATTACATGGCTGAATACTTTCTGGACACCCCTTTATACCTATGACAAGAAAATAGTTCCATCATTGCTCTTCCAATATAAAGGTAACTTAAAGCATTAGTTTGAGCATGGATACTTTAAATTTCATGCTTTCATTTCAGAAAACTTTTATAACTTACATATACTTATCTTTCAAAGGAAAAATGCAGTGTAATATGAAATAATAGAACTATTTTTACTAACACAACAAAATTTATACAGGCAAATGTGTTCTATATCCATCAAAACAATTACTTTACAAAACTACATATTTATTTCACTTCTCAAACTATTAACATTTTTGTGACTTCATCACGGCAACTCATTTTATGCTCATATATCATACAGCGGTAGGTATAAATAAAAATGCTATAGAAATGTAAAAGAGGGTGGGGCAAAGGCAGTAGATGTAAACTAAACATTTGTACCTCCATAATATGGTAAAATAAAAAAAAATTAAAAAAAGAAATGTAAAAGAGAAATGGTTATTAAATTTGGGAGTGATTAAGGGAAACTTCACAGAAGCAATAGAACACAGATTAAGCCTTAAAATTTGGGAGGGATTCAAACAGGTAGAAAGGAAATGAAAAGGCTTACTAAGTCAGATAAATATCTTAAGCTAAATCACGGAGGAGGAAGTGTAAAAGGCAAGTTTCAATTAAATAAAAAGGAAACATCTGGCTCTCATGGAGTGTTATGCCACATGGAGTTGGAAAAATAAATTGAAACATAGTCATAACTAGAACCCAAGTTTCAAAGAAAATGAATGCCATTAAAAATACATGAATGTATTTCTTCCTGTGAGCACTGAGAACTATGAAAATTTCTAAGTCACATAGAAAAGTAAAGATGTCTATAAAATGAATTTCTCTGTAAATAGATCAAAGAGAACAGGGAAGTATTGTAAGCAAATCCACCATAACAGGAGTAATAAGCTGATTTCAAAATTCTGAATGTCTGTATTGGCAGGTGAGTATTACTTGCAGAATAATCCTTATACTGGGTACCCACTCTGATTTTCCACCTTGAGTGGGTCCTAAATTTCTTTGTCTGTCTCCAGAACACAGTTCTTTAAAACAGAAGTTCTGAGTTACCACTGAACCCAGGTCGATCTCTGGATGTAGCAATCACCTGCCTCTGCAGATTTGTGATTTCTCATTGATCTAGGATTGTGAAGAATTCTCTTACTTGTTTGCCAATTTAGACATTCATTTAAAAAGAGTTTTGAAATATGTTATTCCGCATTTTAAAGGGTTGTATATTAGGCTTTTTTTTAAGGACATTAAGTCTTCCATAATGCCAGAAAAGTAAGCTCTGGCTTAAGTTTCAATTTCTTCTTATCCAAATAATAGCACTATATCCATTTCATTCAGTCACCAAAGAATAATGCATTATTATTTAACAGAACTTATTTTAACTCATAGGTCCTTACTTTTCCTACGTAGAAGAAAACAGTCTTGTGATTAAAGGAAAATCATTCACTTCCACATTAAAATTTATTCTCTCTGGAATAAATTTCCAAACAATTCATGATCAGCTACAGGATTCATTCCCCCACGTGGTATAAGGCCTAAAATTAAGGCTCAATATATATGTGCTGCCATGACATCTGGTAAAATAAGAAGGACCTTGAGGGGCCTAATCACAAGTTTTCCTACCCATTTTGCTCCCATAGATAAGGTACCCTAGTCAAACAACTCTCTTTATTAAAGGGACCGGGCACATTTCCTTATCCCTGAGTAGCAGGTGGGCAGGTTTCAGCTTCCTGCCCGCCCATGGAATTATTCAAACAAACCAATCACATCCTCTTGGGGAAACCTGGAGGCACCACGCCCTCTTGTTACTACTCCCACAGCCTTTGGTTGTTCATGCTATTATGATTACAACCCCCACATAGCCCTAAATGTCCTATGGTGTTCTTCTCCTTGGACTGTGAGCGTATGTGATGAACAAACTGCTATGGATCTCACGTGTCCAGTGCTGGGTGTTGTGTGTCTAGCCATCTCTGAATCCCTAGGGCAGGAATCTTTCCTTCACCAATGGAGTGAATGGGAAGCAATAAAATCCACTGGTGTCATGAACCACATGACATGCCCAAACATGACTGAAGACACCTGGCCAGCTAAAATTAAATGCTCTTGGCTAACTGGTTCTGAGAAATGGTGAGGCTACCTAAGACAAAACCCCGAATTGCTGGGGGCTGACCTATGACCTGTATTATCTTTGTCAGCCATTGCTATCTCTTTACATCTTACAATGCGCTTGTTCCCAAGAATAAAATTGTTGTTAACTATACACTGCTGTGGTGTGTCATCAGGTTCAGCCTGTGTTTGGCAGGTGGTCTCTAAGGCTCCTGCCTGTAAATGCAGTGAAAAAACAGTGCCTTAACCCGTCAGTACTTCAGTCCTGCTTACTGAAGTTCAGGCTAGAGCTCTATGGTCACTGTGTCTAGCGTGGTGACTGTCACTGGCTGCTCGAGGCAGCTATATAGAAGTTGCTTGTAATCATGCACCTGTGGGATAGGCCCAGGGACAGTACTTTGTGAGGTTTATAGAAAGAAAGGTGACCACCAACCCACAGACAATTAAGCATGGCATCCCAGGTGTCATGGCTGTTCATTCAAGGGTAGTGACCTTGCTGGTTTCCTGTGCTGCTGCTTCCCTTGCTGCTGTCACTTGCACTCTCCTGACCTCCAAGGGCAACGAGGTGTACATCCATGGTGGCCTGTGGCCCAGGTGCTGATGAAAAAGAAGGTTGGGGAGAGGAAGGAGCATTTGGTACTCAACTGATCTCCCAATGGAAAATCCACAGCCGACATGCCTGGGCTCAGCACTGCTGCCTACCCACACACTAAAGGGCCAAACTTGCAATCTTGGGCCTGATGGCTCCCATCTGATCCATAGACAAATTACTTCACTAGATATGGACCTTGGCTTCAGGGAGATTAACTGGCACTCCTCGGAGGAAGAGATAGACACTTACAAGGGGAGCCACCAAGCTCCGAAGTGTTTCCCCATAACCACCTAGAATGTCTGCACCAAAGGTAATTGTCCAGAGACAGAAACTGAAAGCTGCAACTTTACCTGGCTAGAAACCCAAAATACTCTCAGGGAATTTGTGCAGAGGAAAAAAAAGGAAGGCCCATTAGACAGAAAATGTGATGCAGTGGCAGAGGATGGTTTTGATCTATTAAGTCTGGGCTATAGGCCTAGAATTTTTCCACTGCACAACCCTGATGACTATGTCTCTATTACAACAAATATCCTAAAACTCAGGGTTATAGGAAAACACCTATGGTACACTTGTGGCACCATGTTATCACCATGGCACTGTTAATTCAAACCCAACTTAAGCCCAAGTCTTTATATAATAAAAATCAACCATTGCTATGAGGAAGACCCCTAACCTTGATAACACTAATTTTAGGCTCACTGGAGGAAGAAACTTGTAATATGATCAGTGTAGAGAGGACACCCACCACCACCCTACCACCATCAAATATATCCAGTGACCACCACCACAGATAGCAAAAATAAACAAAAAAAAGCTGTTGACTAAAAAGATAAGTGTTCTTAGCTTTGGAGAGTAGAGCTTTATTTCTTACAAAGGGTTGCAAGCCTGCAGGCTGGCCACCTTGCAGGCTGGGAAGTGTAGCCTCCAGCAGAAACTGAAAGCAGGCACTTCAAAGAAGGAAAGGTGAGACAGAAATGTACACGGAGTGAGTTGGCTCAGTATACATATTTAACAGGTTACAGGAGGAGCTATGAATATTCATGAAGCAGGGACACATGCATGAGTAATAAGCAAACACGTATGGTATATATGTCTCATGTTCACTTTGGGGTGGAGATATAACATTAAATGTATTACAATTAGGCCATATATATCAAAAGTTGAAGCAGAGGACACAAGAGCACTCAGTGCACAGCCTCTGGAAACCAGCAGAATCAGTCCATGATGGGTGTCTCTTATCAAGAGAAAGTTACTGAAATCAGTCTCTTGTCCAATAAAAGCTGTAGTTATGGCTTGTGGGAAGGGGTGGTGTGGGTCAGTTAGTCAACATCAGGCAGTTGGTGAGCTGTAATTGTTTTAATATTGCTTATCTCAAGGCCAGTGCTTGTTTAGCTGTTAAAGAAAAAGAAAAAACCTTGTAGCAGTTGAATATAGTCTATTCCTTAAGTGTAGGGGTGCATGAGTTAACCTTTGCCTGGCATGGCCTTAGGTCTTGTTTATAATTTGATATCTTATTGCTACAAAGAGTCTGTTCCATCAGTCTTATGATCTCTATTTTAACAAAGAAAAGGGAAAAAAAATCTGGATATAGAGATAGGAAACCAGCAAAAAACAACCTAAACAAAGGTCCAAAAGTCGACCCAAATAAAAATCCAAAATGTATTAGAATTTATACAGCAAAGATAAAAGGGCACAAATTGGCTTTTGTGCCTCTACAGCATAGGTTCCAAATTAACTTTAATATCTGCTGAAATGCACCACTCAGGAAACCTTCATGTCTTTAACCCCTAGTGTGACTGAAATTACCATTATGCCTAGGCATCCTACTAAAATTAAACATGGTATCCCCCATAATCTTAAGGGAGTGACTGAATATAAAACAGAGGGAAAAGATATATGCTTCCCCTTAACCATCAGAACTATTGTCTTGTCTAAATTCCCCATGGTCATAGCACTCATTGTGCTAAAATACCCCATAGTGGGCATAGACTGCTCTGACCCAATGAAAAATAAATGAAAATGAAAGTTAAATTAAGTCTTTGACACTTACAAATTGTCTTGTCAAAATGGGAACTCACGACTCCCCTCCCTCTGTCCCAAGTTAAAATAATTAACATGACTCATTGTAATTTAAAATTGGGCCTTCAAGGATTAAAACTTGTTATATAACAGCTATTGAGTGAAGGGGTGATTATCCCTATTGCTTCTCCATTTAGTAGCCCAATTGGGACTATATGTCCTGTTCTTAAACCTGGAACAAATAAATGGTACTCAACAGTAGCTTGCCACAACCTTAATGTCATGGTCCCATACTATTAAGGCCCCTATTCCCAACAATCTAATTATTGAAATTGCTGACTCCATCTAATCAGCAACTGAAGATATTTTGCTACTATAGATTTGGTTAATATGATATGTTCAGTGCCTATTTTTTTTTTTTTGAGACAGAGTCTCACTGTGTTTCCCCAGCTAGAGTGCCTTGGCATCAGCCTAGCTCACAGCAACCTCAAACTCCTGGGCTCAAGTGATCCTCCTGCCTCAGCCTCCTGAGTAGCTGGGACTACAGGCACCTGTCACCATGCCCGGCTATTTTTTTCCATTTTTAGTTGTTTGGCTAATTTCTTTCTATTTATAGTAGAGACAGGGTCTCGCTCTTGCTCAGGCTGGTCTGGAACTCCTGAGCTCAAGCAATCCTCCCACCTCGACCTCCCAGAGTGCTAGGATTACAGAGGCGTGAGCCACCGCGCCCGGCCTCAGTGCCTATTTTAACAGCCTCTTAGTCACAGTTTGCTTTTACTGCCAAAGAGACAGTATCCTATGGCTAACCATGGTATACATCAACATCCTTGCCACTGCACATGATCTTTACAGGCAAGATTGTAACTACATACAACTTTCTCCAGGAGCAGAGGAACTATATTACATCGATGACATCCTCCTCCAAGGACATTTGTTTGACATATTCATTAAGGACACATGAATACAAAGGAGCCCACATAAAAAAGGATAGATCATTTTCTCTCACAATAGTACATGGCCTTGTCACCTCTATTAAATTCTTCAAAGTTAGTTGGTAAACCACAGACTGCGTTACCCTTGATACCATCAAGAAACAGTTATTCATCTTCTCAGTACCCACAAAGTTAATACAAATACAGTATCTTTTAGTACCTTTTGGGTTTTGGAGGCAACTTATTTATTTGCAAATTTTACTTACTCTCACTACTGTTGTTATTTACAAATAGACCCATCTTGAAGGGGAACTCCTCCAACAAAAGGTTATAAAGTCTGTCCAAATTGAAATCAACAAGCACTATAGTTAGTGTCCCCAGAGGCTTCAGCAACCTCATCTCACTCCTCCTGAAGTCTCTGGACCACCTATGATAAGCATAAGTTGTCCATGGCCTTCTGATGCAGGAAACTGCCTTTCCTGGCCTTGCACTATACATCAGAGGAGCAATTACTGGCCACATAATGGGCTTTTCTGGAAATAGAGGGTCTCACAGACCTTGAGGCTATGACTCTCTGTGCCCAGCTACCCAAAATGCCTTCAGTCATTTAAGCAGTGCCCCCATGAGTTTGGCATGGCTACTGAGACCTCCTTCATGCAGGATGGAGGCAAACCTGGACATATTCCACCTGCAGGAGGGTGCGGCCTCCTCTATCTTCACTCCCTTGCCTGATACCATGGGGCTGGAGGAGGTTATCTATTTCCCAGAGTCCTTGGCTACCTGGGGAGCTCTTAGGATGAATTGAATGAATAGTAATGAAGTTCACACATGATTGAGCTCAATGGAGAATTTCTGCTTTTCATCCCTTAACCAGGATGTCCCTAATAAAGAACAGGACCCAAGGGTCAACACAATTGGCACACGTCAGGCACTGATCTTAGCACTGGATGCCCTGGCCAATTGGTCCCATCTGTTTATTTAGAACTTAGAGTAACAAACTCTGAATCTCTTGCTTCATAGATACTCAAAATATAAATCAAGTTAACAGATTTCTCTACTTATACTAAGGCCACAATCCAAGGCCTCAGAAAGGATACTCCTTATCCCTTTTGAAATTCTAGACACTAATGATAGTTGTCAAGGCACCCATTACACTTCTTAGAATACATAATGCTGAGATATTGAAGAAGGCCTTCAATGGAAATTCAGCCTCCCCTGTAGGCTTCAGCTAGCCAGCCCCAGGCAGCCAGCTTAATTGAAAAGCCTAATGGGCTTTTCAAAGAACTCTAATTAAACTCACAAAGTGGCAAATATCCCCCCTTCTCAGGGTGTCACTATTGACACAGACATTGATTAGTCTAAATTCACACCCCCTGGGGACACTCACTCTCTACATCAATGTCACACAGGTCTCTCAATTGCCTTTACTGGCCATGCATGGGGACACTCCTGAAATTCATGCTTTTGATGACAACTCAAAATGTAGCCCTTTCCCTCTTGGTCAGGTGCCTACTCTGCTTCCTAGGAAAGCCCTTCTAATACCTAAAAGTCTCAGTTATCATCAAGATTTAAACCAATATCAAATCATTAAGGGGTCAATTGTGGCATAAGGCAAAAAAGGAAGGCTCGACATCTGATAAAACAGGTTTCAAATGGCCTAACCGTAAGTTCCCCTCCTTACTCTGCTTCTATAGATAAGGCACCCTAGCCAAACAACCCTCCTTCTCGAAGGGACCAGGCCCAGCTTCTGCTTGTCCCTGGGTAGCAGGTTTTTGTTCTCTTCCTGCCTGCAGAATTATCAAACAAGCCAATCATATCCTTCCACAGGAACCACAGGCACCTCACCCTGTTAATACTACAAAGTCCACCTCCCACAGCCCTGTTGTTCACGCTGTTCCCAAGTGCAACTCCTGTGTAGTCCTGCAGGGTGTGCTGTGTTCTCTCCTGGCTGTCAGTATATATGACAGCTAAACTGCTGGCAGTCTCATTTCTTCAGTGTCAGGTGTTGTTTAGTCTTCCCTCACCAACAGGGTGAATTAAAACATCCTACTGCCAATACCACTTTCCTTTCTCTCTTGAAAGGGAGTCTAAAGTATAGGGAGAATGAAGCAACATGGTTCACATATGTCCTATGTCCATCCTAACCCTCAGTGAGCTGCAACTCATCCTGTTTCATCAGTGTGCACTGGGATCCACTGCTACTGTCTCAGTTATAACCATAACCTCAGGTAGAGAGATGTGCAACTGCGTCTTCTTTGTTCCATCCCTGGATATTTAAGGTCCATGGTCTATTTATACCATTCTGTGCCCTTCTTGAAGTCCATGAAATCATTTCAAAATACCGTATTCCTCTGAGGGCCTGGGAATTCCATAAGGTGCACTGAGGCCCACCTGCCTAGGCACTTCTCTTCACCATTGCTTCTCTACCTTTTTAGGGCCATACTACATATGAAGCTTCTTTAAGAGGCAAAAAATCTCCCTGGGAATTGAGGCATAGTTCTCTCTACACTGTGATTTCCATTAAAATTTCTGTTCAACCTCCCTTCTGCTCAACCTAGTGAGCTAGAGGCTTGGGCACATTCACAGAGACTGGAATAATGACTAGGGTCTCACTACATCGTGAATTCTTCTGCCACCATCTAGTCCATGATTCAATTCCATTCCCAGACACATAAAAACAAATTTTTATGTCATCATATATTCTTTCCCACTCTAAGGTTGGTTCTCGGTTCTCCAGTCTCACATAGCTAAAAAAGACTTTTCTTTCAAAAAGTCAGGCTCTTGTCAGAAATAACTTTGACTTTCAAGACTATGGCTCATTATTTGCATTTTAAAAAATATTAGAAATATAAGTGATCTTTTGTTCTAGATTATATGTGTAATTCCTCAGTGAACATTGTCTATGCAGAGCATTGAAGGAAGTATAAAGGAGTAAAGAAATCTCAATTGACAGCTAAAAATTGTATCAGCCATACACATGTACAACAGCTATTCTTAATTGGGCCCTTTGAAAGGCAGTTGCTTTATATATGTCATACATTGTACATTGCTTTACATATATTTTTTTATTAATCCTTACCACAAATGTCAGAGAGAGAAAGAGAGAGATCCCCATAATTCAAATGAGACACCTGAAATTAAATATTTCAGATATTAAGAAACTTGTGCTAAGTTGTGATTTTAAGACCTGTTGTGATTCTAAAACATGGGCTTTTACTCATTTTATTACATTGCCTCTTTTCTAGGATCATAGACTCTTATAAATTTAAAAGAGATTAGAATAAAATAGAAATGCCTCAAGTTTTAAAGTTATAAAGAAGTGGCCCAAAACTCATCTAGTATAGCCATCTACCACATGCATGAAATACTTCAGCAAGAATATTCTCCTTCTTTGAACCATATATTCTCCATAGCATTTCAACAAATCCAAAATATTATCTAAGCAATTCATCTGATGTAAAGACTTCAATTCATTTTTGAATCTTAAAAATGAAGGTCATATGATTGAAATAATATGCATAATTTTCAATAACATTTACTTTTTATTTTCCACACTTATTATTAAGTTATATATATATACATACAGTATAATTATATATTATTACATATGTGTGTATATCTATGTAACTTGTGAACACACACATTCAGAGGCCTTAAAATTCTTTCCCAGAATAAAATGGAAGCAAACACTCCTATTGCTGGTGGCATAATCTTTTTTAGGAGTGTTAGTTTTACCTTCCAACCTGTCTCCATGTCATAATCGGAAGGATTCATTAATAATAGTCAGAGGTCAACATGAACTTTTGTTTAATAATCCTAATATTTTTGGTTTAATTTTAGACTTTTTTTGGGATGCACTTTATCTTTATAGTTTTTTGTGAAAATATGAAAATAAGGTTGCATTTTATGGAAAGATATTTTCCAGTTACAAAGGAGAGAAGGTCCCAAAGAGTTCAGCAAAGGAAACCCACTATTGTATTAGATTCCCTGGGGTAATTGGCAGTTGGCTGCTCTCTGTTTGCCAGTCTTTAGTCATTTCTATACAGTAAGACAAATCAATATGCATCTTACTGTAAAATTCAGGACTTTCTCCTTGAAATCTATAGTTAAGATTTGATGACCTTCTCTGAGTTACTATGTACACCTTGACCTGAATATCCTTTCAGCTCAGAAGCTGCTAAATCGTTAGGCACTCTGCTACATCCATCTGTTCTAACAGTGACCTCTTTTAAATTATTTTTATGAGCTTTTGATATTTTCTTTTTATCACTTTGCCAACATAATCATGTTGCATCCTGACACCAGGCAGTGTAAATTAATTCCTCCTCTTTCTTACGCGCCGCTCCACAAGGAACCAGATTTTTCACTTTAACACTGATGAAATTGTGTGAAGGCGAAGACAACAAGATGAGGTCTCAGGGAAAATTTCATCTCACCTGTGCCAGCCTGGAGACTGACGGAGTAAATTCAAAGCAAATTAGCTCTTCCTAAGATTTTTTTTAACAAATCTTAATGGGTGAGACAAGGAGAAATACAAAAGGACAAGGAGAGCACGGCTGGATAAAAAGCCTATTTACTGAAAATTAATCTTATACAGCCAATTGAACAAGGACACTGTTTCCTTGTGAACAGGACTTTACTGTTCATAAGATTCAGCTGGGGAGTCTGTTAACAATACAGGTTCTTGGCGCTTCCCTAGAGCTTCTGATTCAGTAAGTCTGACATCATATGCTTTACAAGCACCCTAGATGATTGTGGTCACACAAGTTTGAGAATAACCTGAGTAAAGGTTAGGTCACATTTTTCTTTACTTTTCTTCAATATTACACTGGGGAGAAAATAAAACCCGTAAATTCATAGATTATGTTGCTTCAGCATCTAACAGCATGTATCACCCAAATGAATGGACTATTTGCTGGTGGTTTTAGCAAAGTGTAGCAATGCATACACACAGCCTTGGAGACCTACTCATCCAATTTCAGATCTTATCAAAAAGTTCCTTGTAGTAAATTAAAAATTAAGTTGAATCACAAAATTAACTTTCTCAATACCTGCTCTATCAAGACACATGCTCATGGCCTTGGCTAGATCACTTATCCCCCAGACCCTTCCACCTCTCATTCTAACAACCAGCCCTGAAGTTCACCACTAAATAAGTTTAATATGACGTTTACTAAACATTCTGTGTGGATAATTTGTTTCCACATGATCATAACAAAGGTATGGACAAATAGATTCTAAGTGTGAACAGTGGATGGTAGGTGCTCAGTGAGTGCTTCCACAAAGGCCTTCACATCTACCTGACACTCTGCAATCCACATCATCTAAAGATCCTTCTTGTGGGGATAAGAAGTTTATGTTATCAAATTTGATAAAAAAGTTCTGTTGGCATTTTAAGGATTGTCACATTTATACCCTATGCCAGGGGTGGGGAACCTTTCCATGTTGGAAAGCTGCATTAATTTAGCTATAATCAAATAAGGTCTCATTCAAGAAACTTCATTAGATATCCTTAAAAATGTACATTATTTTGTAAAAATCTGACTACCATATACTTAATAATTTCAAAAAATGAAAACTGTTAATTTTAAAGTTAACCTTTTAATGAATTTGTTGTGTCTCTTTTTGTTGGAAAGCATTTGAATATTTGGTTGCAGCATGGAGGTCCACAGTTTCAGTTGATCCTCTAGATGGGTATCAGTCATTTGTGACCTAAAGGGCATTCTTGATTTGAGTTAGAGAAGAGAATGTAGATTCATAGCAATAGGTGGTTGAAAAGCAAGAAAACATTTTTGGGGCAGGTTGCCAAATGTGTGGGTATTTTAGTGCCTTTTTCCATATTTCAATTGGATCGTTCTTAGCATCAAACAATGACTTTAAAATGTCATCTACTGAGAGAGAGCTTAATCAATTCCATCTGTAGTTCTTTAGGTACCTTGGTAATATCAACTAAGTGAAGCTGAAATGCTAATTTGAATGTGATGTCATAATTCTCAAAGTCAATGAAACTTTCATTGTATTCTCTAATTAATAGGTCTATAACAGCTGTCTAGTCTCATATATCATCCTGCTCATCAGTGGCCTTTGCTAACTGGGGAAAATGTTCATATGAAATTTCGTTTTGAAGAAGCGTTTTGAAAAAAGATATCTTTTTTGAAATACTTGGATTTTTTGCTACATATCATATATAGACTTAGTTTTACCTTGAAAAGAATAATCAAATCATTTTGATTTGACATGATATCACACAGAAATGCTACATATCCATAGAAATCTTCTTTCATAATTCACATTGCTGCTTCTGTTCTTCATAAAATTTAACTATCTGTTCTCACAGAGATAAACTTTTAGTTATTAGTTTCTGCAATAGCCAACTCACTTTAGAATGATATTGTAAATCCACATTGAATAACTCAGCCTTCAACATTGGCATGTTACAAAACTGACAATGCTCTGTTGCATTTGCAGGAATAAAGTTAATGATACTTATAACTTGTTGCAAATTGTCAGTTAAAATAGTAGCTTTAGCACAGAGATTTTGCTGATACAAGACATAATAAAAAGAAATGAGAGCATCTGGATCTGTTAATACTTTTTATCTGTGCAATAAATAATCTGTTCATGTTTTCCTGTCATGGAAGGTGCACCATCTGTACATACACTCACTCAGTTTACCAATTCAGTCCAACTTCATGACATTTATCTTAAAAGTTGTTGAAGATAACTATTGCCCATGTTCTGTTCCCAAGAATGCCCCAAGTGAGTAATTCTTTGTAGCAAAGAAAATCTGTTATGACCTGAATGAA
This sequence comes from Cheirogaleus medius, assembly GCA_008086735.1. Classification (NCBI taxonomy): domain Eukaryota; kingdom Metazoa; phylum Chordata; class Mammalia; order Primates; family Cheirogaleidae; genus Cheirogaleus; species Cheirogaleus medius. The sequence goes on along the minus strand of VBSM01000361.1, from coordinate 71,430,938 downwards.
GTACAAAACCTGAGTGAGTTGGTAGTTATCAGCTGATTCATCCAAAATGATTGTATAATATGAATTTTCCTTTTGAAGTATTGCATGCTTATTAAGTTGATGGCGAATTAATTCATGCTGCTGATTAATTATGCTTCTCCTTGAAAGAGGCAGTTGTTTATACTTTGAAACGCTATTGGGGCCTGAGCATCCTACTGCTTTGACAATGCACTTTTTCAAATTTCAACATTACTGAATGCTTCCCTTTTCTCTCCACTATATAAGCTACTTTATAAATTGCTTCAGCGGCGTTATTTCCCGGTCTTTGCTTTTGCTTTTCATCTTTTAATTTCTGCAATACAACCTTTCACGCCTTTCCCTTTAATTTAAAATATTTGTGGTCCTTATAAGCATTATAATGCTGCTGAGCATTGAATTTCTTTAATGTTGATATTGCAGTATCACAAAGCAAGCAAATCATCTTATGTTCTTTAGCAGAAACAAGATGATATCACAATTCCCAATCCTCATTAAAAAGTCTGTTTTCTTCCTTCAGTGTTCTCTCTGTCTTCTTTGACGTGATGTGCTATTAAGAAGACACAATTAAAAAATATTGTCTAGCTGTGCAACTTTTCACAAATTCCACTTCAAACAGAAATGCAGTGCACCATTGTCAAAAGCTGATAACAGACTGGCATACTCAACGCCATAAACTCTCACCAACCAGCCTCATCTGGTAGTGGTGCCGGTCCAGTGGGAGAAGTTAGAGCTAAATCATGAGCGTAGCAGCCATCAATTTAGCCATTATGGTTCACTAATGTTCTAATTGTGCCAGTCAATCTGGGAGAATTATTTTGTTGAAACTTATTTTATTCTTTGGTATTTTAAATATGTTCATTTTAAAAATAAAATAAAGATATAAAAGATGAACAAAAATGTATTAATAAAAATAAGAGGATTTGTTCTGTAAAACTTGGATTCAGTGAAAAGGTTGCACTTAAGGACCTAGAAGGCCATATGAGGCCTTAAGGTGGCAGGTTCCCCATCCCTGCCGTAGGCAGCATGTCTAAACCAGAAAAGCCTTTCAAGTCATCCTGCTGCTACGTTTATTTCACATCAGATTTTTCATTCTTATCCGTTGACATTTGATTAAGGATGCTGAAGAATTCTAGTATGGAAAGTGCCCCCAAATCTATCATAATTAAAATAACTGAAGAAAACACTAAAAAGCTGACTCAGTTTTTAATAATCTGAAAAACAAGTGTAATTACAGATAATTCTTAAACATCCTCACTAGCAGTGGGAGGAGGGGAGGAAAAGAAGCATGGACACACTGAAAAAAGCAGAAAGAATTGCTCACCGACGCTTGTGTGCCCTGAAGAGTTAGCCAGAACATGCTGGATGCTATCTACTAAGATTTCTCTGAGTCTCTCAAAGACACGTACAAAATGGACTAAGAAAAAAGCCACATTGAAGAACACCTTATTTAATTCAACTAATATTTGGAAGTCATCATTTATAGATGTTGACCTTCTGAATAAAAAAGAAAATATCAGAAGCAATCTTTAGAAATGTGGCCAAAGTAAAACAGTTGTTTGTAATAGGATAATTACTGAGAATAAATATTCGAAGGCAGTGAAGTAAGGGAGGCTTGTGTGATCATTTTAGAACACATGTTAGAGCATGATTTCATGACAACAATGCATCCAACCTCTGGTCAACTGTGATTATTACTTTTTATCAGATTCTCTGAGACCAGGTGTTTTGCATCCTTCGTTGTCTTCCTTCATCAATCTCCTCATCCTCTTTCCCCAACCCCTGCCCTTGACATAGATCCTCCAACGTCCTCTCCTATTCAACATACCTAAACCAGTTCTTTGCTGGGCGCAGTGGCTCATGCCTGTAATCCTAGCACTCTGGGAAGCCGAGGCTGGAGGATCACTTGAGCTCAGGAGTTTGAGACCAACCTGAGCAAGAGTGAGACCCCAACTCTACTAAAAATAGTAAAAATTAGCCGAGTGTGGTGTCACACACCTGTAGTCCCAGATACACAGGAGGCTGAGGCAAGAGGATCACCTGAGCCCAGGAGTTTGAGGTTGCTGTGAGCTAGGCTGATGCCATGGCACTCTAGCCCAGGCAACAGAATGAGACTCTGTCTCAAAAACAAAAAACAAACAAAAAAACCCAGCTCTTGCAAAATATTTAATTAATTCATTCACAGAGCTATGCTCTATGTGGTTCCCTACAAGGGAAACCCCTGGCAAAGTCTTAGATCAAAGAACCAAATCATCAATGGTGGCATTTCCACAAATTAGCTCATGGAAAAGGAGTGCTATTTTGGGAAAGAGGGAGAAAAAGACCTTTCTGAATTATCAGCACTTTATCTTCTGCCTATTTTTAAGGCTGGTGAGGGTAGTAGAGTCAAATTTATGTTACTATCACCGTTAATTGCATAATATTGGGCAGATTCCTTAACCTCTTTGAGCCTCAGTTTCCCTATTCCCTGTCATGTAATGTTCCCTCAACAACTAAACTATTCCCTTATTGTCATTTGCACTGTAGGAAGGAGAACCTAGATATTTTAGTTTTATTTCTTGTAATTAAATACCTGGTACCTGTCATCTCACTGACACCTCTTACATACAAACCTGCTTAAATAAAACCCATCTAAACTTCCTGACCATTCATCAAAAATAGCAGGGAACTAAAGAGGAAAGTAGTGATTAAAATATATTCTCATTCACTTCTAAGCATTTAAAAACCAACTAGTTTCACTTTTAAGACTTATGGACTAGGTATATTCATCAATAACCTCAAAACTTGGAATTTTCTGAGCTACATGGGTAAGATTTCTGAAAATATGTTTTACTTGCCCTAAAAAGTAGGAGCTTAGAGACAAATCTAATCAGTATGTATATGATAGCTCTTGCTTCATTTGAATAAGGAGTGTTCTGATCCAAGTTACTCTTGTGTCGCCAGACAATTGTCCCCAGGTCTTTCAGTCTCAGAGGCACTAACTCTTTAAGTTCCAAGCTACATACTCCACCTAGCGGACTGAGGTTTCAGAAAGCTTTGAAGCTCTGTGTTCTGGGGTTGGATGGACTCTGACAATAATCATACATCACAGAGAGCAGAGAGAAGAATGTTCTGACATTTTCAGAAGCCCCTATTGCAGATGTGGAAATAATAAAAAACATACAAATACTCATGGGTTTTTGTTTTGTTTTTTACATACTTGCATGTAACTGCAAATCCTCCTTCCCTAGAAAATCCTCTATGGAGCATGGAGAGAAAGCAGCAGTGCTTACCTTCTGTTAACTTGAATAGTCTTTGTAATTTCAAGTATCATTAATTGCCAGGATTAAAATTCAAAACCTATTTCCTAGTAAATTCTAAATCAAAAGGCTTTATGTATAATCTGAAACATCATGTTTCTTGGATGTACTTTTAATCTATAATAAGCTAGCCCAGTCACAGCAGAAATTTTCATTGAGTATTTTTTTTTCCATAGGCATTTGTTCAACTGAGGCCAAGTAGAATGGACATTTTACTGCTGTTTTCATGCATGATGTAAATTCATTTTAACCTAAGATTCTTGTCTTTCTTTTAAGCCTTTCTAAAACTTGCTTCCAGAATTATCTAGGAAACATGGTCTTATTTCTATGTTTAAAATATGCAGTAGTAATTATAGTCTTTTTAAAATTCCAACTTTTTGGTATTACCTGCACTTTGGCACAATCTCCTTCTTTAATTTATTTCAGTGGTGACTCCCATTTCTTAAATTAAGGATAATGATGGAAACATAGGATCCAACTCCTAATTCTATTACTATCTATGACTGGGGGCAAGTGACTAATTTTCATGACACATTTTCAACGACCTGTGAAGTTCAACATCTGGAAGAAAATTGTGTTTTCTGCATTTAAAATATTTATAAAAATATTTTGATAGACTAATTTTTAACTTGTAGATATTTGAGAATTTTGGAGCTAGAAAGAACTTTACTCATCAGCTCATTAATAAACAAACAAAAAACAAAAATAAAAAAGCAGCCCTGATGTCAAAGATGAGGAAAGGAGACCAGATTGCTGGTATAATTAATCATCTGGTTAATTTCAAAATCCAGTCTAAACATCATGTTGCTGGACATCTGGGCTAGATATATCTCATAACAGTGGTTTCTAATTTTTTAAGATAAAGACTACTTTTTAATATCAGATCACTTGTGAACATGGTGGGTATAATCTGTAAACCCATCTTTAATTACCCCCTTCTTCCATTTAGAATTATAGACAATTCAAGCTATAAAAAATTTGTTTAGTGTTTATGTAATCTATTCCTCTCAGCTGGCTCTTAGATATTGAAAGGCTGGGTAACTATGATTGTCTATGTTCAGTAGACAATCCCGGGAGAATTCAACAACGTATCTGGAGAATGGAATGAAGAAATTTCTCATGCTAGACTCCACCCCACAGTCCAATCAGTTGTTCAGGCCAGAGTTCTGGGAGCCAGTTTTAAACGCTGAGAGCCCACCACCACTCGAAGGCTGTGGACTGACACGTTAGTGGCATCCTTCCCTAGGCCATACCCAAGCCTCGTTTGTTACACTGTGTGTAGTCATATGGTAGAAAAACATTCTTGAGGGAAAAATAAAATTCACTCCTGAAAATTCTAAATCATTTTCTATGGTGCTGGGATGGAAAAGCCTCATTTAATTAGCAAGTGCAATAAAGACATGACATTAAAAAACAAATTATGACGTATTTCCATCCTTCATTAGTACACTGAATGGTGATATATTGTTCCTTTATAGTTGCCATTTCCAAGTTTTAATTGCTTTGGTTTAATTGGTTTAATCCAAAAAATGTCAATTAGGTAATTACCCCTATGCTGTTCTAAATAGCTTCATTTATTGAGCAAAAGAAAATTGACTTCAGAAAGGGAAAAACAATTATAATATAATACCAGGGGAAAGATTATATCATTTGAGTATTAAAAACAATATTGTATATGACTGAAACTCAGTTTACTTTACGAAGAAATGTTCTTTTTAAAAAAAATTGTAAACAGTAATTTACTAGGCAAATTATCAAATATAAATTAGCTAATCCAAAGTCACTTTCATACATTTATGAATTTATTAATTAACTCAGAAAATAACTATTGAGTGCTGATTATATGACTACCCCAACAGCTTTATAATTGTTTTTATGGAATCTAATGGGTGAGAAAAACATTATTAAAAAAATCAAGACAAATGTTTATATGATTACAAACTGTGCTAAGTCTTGGATGAAAAATGATAAGGTGTTATATGAGTGTATCAGGATCTGGCTCATTGACAGTAGGAGCTGAGGTATGAAGAAAGAAAAGTAGCGAGCTGGCATAGAGGTAGGGAAAGAGTATTTCATGCAGAAAAGCACAATAGATTTCAGGAATTAAAGGAAGGCCAGTGTGGCCACAGCACAGGGTGAGAACCTCTCATGATAAAATGTGTGGGTTAGTAAGGGCCATATCATTCAGACATATTAAGGATTTGGTCTGTTCTAGTAGTGACAGGAAGTCGTTGAAGGATTTTAAGCAATAGAATGACAATCAGAGTCAAATTTTAAAAAGGTCACTTTGTAGCAAATGGAATAGACTGAAAAAGAGGAAAAGTAGATTCAAGAGATGAGTTAGGATACAGTTGCAGCATTCCAAGTGAGACATGGTGGCAACTTAGAAGGTAGAGTTTATGTGTTCTATTTAACAGTCCATAAAGTCTCAAGTTATTTGTGTTCTACAATTGACCTATTTTCACAGAATTATATGTGTCAGAGCTAAAAAGAAAGCATAGTGATATAATAGAAAGTACATGTGCTTTGGGATGCAATACAGCTGGTTTAGAACTCTGGTCTGAACTTTTGGCTCCACTGTTTCTTAACTAAGGGGCCTTATGCAAGGCACTTAAGTTCTCCGAGCCTCGGTTTCCACCTCTTTGGAGTTCACATAATAATACCTCCCACAGTTGAAAAGATCTAGTGTGACAATGTGTGTGAAATTCTCAGCATGTGGAGTGCCATTTAATATTGAAGAGCCCCACCACAGGTCAGCTGATCTCATCCTCTTGGCTTAGAGATCTTCATTTTCCTTTTAAAGCCTGTTACTCCTCCTGAATTTTCTTTCTCAGTGAACAGCACTGTAATAATCCACCCAGTTGCACAGGTCAGAAACTCATCCTTCTCCCTCACTCTCCATGACCAACAAGTCACGTAAACTCTGGTCTCTAAACAGATTTTCAATCTATGGAGAGGATGCCCCGCCCCTACTCATCCTCTTTCACTACCCTAGTTAAGATCAGCCTCGTTGGCATACATTATCCTCCTCACTAACTGTCCTGTCTCAGTTTTGTTTCCCTGTCATCCATTCTTGACACTAGCCAAACAAATCTCACCATCTCAGCTCTTCCGTCACTCCCCTTACTCCCAGGAAAAACTCACCCAACTCCTTCACATGACTTACAACACCATTCATAACCTACACTCTGCTTCCTTCCCACACCATCTCTTGCTTCTCCTCCCCTCCCCTCTGGTCCAGCAGTTGAAAGAAACTGCTCTCCATTCAAGACGTGTGAAGCCCAGACATGCTCCCTTCCACCTCCAGACCCAGACCACGGGACATATGTAGCTCCTCCTCGTGGAGTCCTCTCCTTCCGGCTACTCAAAATCAAGGTCTTGGCTCAGATAGCATTTTGTCTGGGATGCACTTTTCCTCCATTTGACAGTTTCCCAAGCATGTATAGGACAGTCTATAACATGGATTTCACTATTTGAATGAATTGAAGGAGTGAGTCAAGTGAGGCCTCGAGATCTGACTGGAGTACCTAGGGTCACGCAGGAGGTGTTGGTGTGAGGAGAAGACGCAGGCCTTCCTGCCACGGGTTGCAGTGCCCCTCTCTCCCTCTGTCATGCTGACACCTGCCTTATTAATCTCCATTGTATCTGCTCTCTTCATTAAGCCTTGGGAACATTCTTTTCACGTGGTTTCAAACTGTTACACATTTATACTGTGGTTTATGGTTTTTTACATCTAAAACAGATCAGTTTCACCTGCTCTCAAAAGGCTTCTCTGACTCCCTGGAGAGTGGAAGCTGTGGCTCCTGTGCTCCTGTGGCACTCACAACGTTCCCATAACATTTTTATACCATCTCCTTCCTCATGATGGTGTGAATTCTTCTGAAACTAGGACCATACTGAATCCCTTTTTCATCTCTATTACCTAGGACTGTTCTTGGGATAGGGTAGAACCATTTCGGTACCAGCGTCGACTATAGTCGTCAGCCACAGATGAACGTGCACAGCCGAGCGTCGACTTTAGTCGACAGCCGAAAGCTTTTACTTTTACAGCTTTTATCTCTGCGGTTGCAGTGTGTATGTTCAGCTAATAAGTTACTACGAATCTGTGACCTTTTAACAAGTTCTTAGTAGGAGTTATTATAGTTATTTTCCTAAAGCTGCCTGTAAAGTAAAACAAGCTTTCAGTGCTTTAAAGCTTTCCTCATCACACAAAGGCAAAACGGATTATCCTGCGGACTATGAGTGCCGGCTGTGGGCAAGGTTTCGCGGCCGTTGAGCACGGTACCGAAGTGGTTAATATTTCTTGGACTTAATGGCACTCTAGAGCTGAAAAGTGCCCAAATAAGGGCAATTAAAGAAATGCCAAGAAAAAAAGGATGCGAGCATAAGAAGACTGACTGAAACGATGATGGCTCTGCCACCTGGAGACAGGGAGTTTAAGGAAAGGTCTGGCTCTGGCCAAGGTAAAGAATCCGGAAGGCAATGGAGAAGATGGTGCCACTGTGGAAATAGGTGTCCTCTCCAGGTGAGTACTGGCAGTCCCCGGTGGCCTTTCTGCCTCTTGCTATTCAAGACTGAAACTGGAATTGGGGAGGAAGACACTTACTTTCAGATGCCTGGACAGTTAGGTGGGAAAGCTGACTCAAAGAACACTTTCTATGCCTGCTTGGGAAGCCCAGAGTCAGTGCTAGAGATGCTGGTTTCACTGGTGTTACAGGTTCCTGAAATGGCAGAGTCAGCCAATTGTGATGGAAATGGCACTGAGTTTGGGGCAGAACCCGATTGCTAGCCCTGGTCTTGTCCTGGGGCCTTAAGCTAATCTCTGAGCCTACTTTCTTCCTCTGTGAAATAAAAGATGTAGACTAGATGGTCTGGAACAGTTTATTCTGGTTCAGGAAATCTGCAATTTATGGGCTCGATACATAGATTTACTTAAAGTTGCCGCATAAGCAAGGGTGAGAAGACTGTCAGTCTCATTACTGCATACAGTGCAGACATGCACATTCACCCCTTTTACTCCTGTAACTTGATCTGGACTAGCTGGAGCACACATTCATAACTGTCCTCTCATCCACCACATATGGTAAGCACAGCCAAAAGCTTCATCAATAAAAGTTAGAGACACAGTGAGGCTGTAAAGCAGTAGCTTGCAGATGTCAAAATCAGTGAGGCAATTTTTTGAAAACAAAGGTTCCAAAGCCTTGCTCCAGATCTGCTATCAAATCATAATCTCCAAGGTAGAGCCCTAGGAATATATATATATATATGTTTATATATATATATATTTTTACAAAATTCCCCTTTGATTTTGATAATCAACTAATTTTTTAAAGGAAAATTTGTGTTTCTCAAAGGGTAGCTTGTGAATTACTTTCATGTGAGCTTTCTAAGATGCGTGTTAAAAGTAGCTGGGAGTGTGGCTGAAAATCTACATGTTAACCATTTTTTCAGTGATTTTTATAAATACCAACTTCATCCACAAAATAGATTATATATGTTGACAAATGAAATCTTTACATGGATTAAAAAACTCAAGGTTTACAAAACAATATAGTTAGGATAGGAAATCATAACTACAGTATAGGATTATTTCATTATTGTTACTTATATTGTGTCATCATTTCCTTCAATCCCCATAACAAGTCTGTGATATAAGCATTGTTATCCTTGTTTTACTGACAAACTGAAGAATTAGATAGTTCAGGTGACTTGTCTCAAATCACAAGATTAACAAATGTATGCATTGGAACTGAAAACTAATGCCGCATGGCTAGTAAACAGCCTATATTGCTGGAGAATGTGTAATTGAGCTTTTAGTACACCTTTTAATTAAACAATTTGCTGAGATCTTATCTGATGAAGCAAGTTAGAAATATGTCTCAGTTCCTGTTGGTTGGTTTTATTAGCTACAACATAAATGTTAATGTCATTATAATAACCATGGCTTAATCAAGATAAAATGACTATTAACTACTGAGCAGCAATGTTTCAGGGATTTCCTGGAATCATAAAATGACCTAAGGTAGTCATCATTTCTAGTCAACAACCTTCAAACAAATATTTACCGTTGAGAAGCCAGAATTATACTGTCCCAGCTCTTACGCAGCTCAGGAGAAGTACACTCGGATCCAGACATTAGTTACAGGACTGCTTCACTGATCTGTCTTTATACCATGAGCCCTCGACTCTGTGTTATTAAATTCAACATGCTGATTATTTGCTTAGTGCTATAATAGAACTTCATTAGACTTGAAGTTTTCTTTCAGGGAAGAATAAAATAGAAAATGCTATCACTACAGATACATTTTTAGGACAAAGTTTTGTGGGTTTTTTTTTTCTTCCTGTCACTGATTCTTCTAAATTAATCTAATAAAACATCTCTTTATGAAACCGTATGCTTATCTTGAATCTTGTTAAATTGAAATAGGAAGGGCCTCTCAGATTCCCCATTCCTGAGTTGACCTGTTTTGGGTATAGCACAATAATAAGCATTTCATAAACAACTGAATGGACCTTAGCTATTTTGAGACCTAGATTTGACTTTTAAAAAGCTTCACTGAAAGTGTTCATGGAAAAGCCATATAACTTTTAACAGAATACAAATTCTTTCCTCTCCTATGTTCATGGCCTACTATTTTTCCCCTCCTTCTCACTGATGTTATAAACTTTCTAAAATATGTGGACACACTGATATTTTCACGAAGGGGAAAAAGGTAATGAAAATGACGTCAAGGCTGGATGTGGTGGCTCACGCCTGTAATCCTAGCACTCTGGGAGGACGAGGCAGGAGGATTGCTTGAGCTCAGAAGTTCGAGACCAGCCTGAGCAAGAGCGAGATCCTGTCTCTACTAAAAATACAAAAAAATTAGCAGGGTGTCATGGTATACACCTGTAGTCCCAGCTACTCAGGAGGCTGAGGCAAGAGGATTGCTTGAGCCCAGGAGTTTGAGGTTGCTGTGAGCCAGGCTGATGCCACGGCACTCTACTCAGGGTAACGGAATGAGACTCTGTCTCAAAAAAGAAAGAAAGAAAATGACATCAAGAAAAAGAAATTGCCAAAGAATAAACCAAATATTCACTAGCTATACATAGACTAGATGAAGGTTTTCTGTTTGAGGTTTTGGTTTCTTTGTCTTGTTGTTTGAGGAGTAGCAGATTTTTGTGTGTGTGTTACTCTCATACAAATTCTGCATGCTACCTCAGACTGTGTAGCTATATCCTGTCAAGTGTTTTACTGTAGGAACCATTTCTTCCACAAAATCAATATAATTTCCTAAATAAAGAAGAAAAGGATACTTACCAAGTTTCTGATCAAAATATGCTGTTATTTCTAACACAGGCTTGGGAAGAAAATCTGAAAAACTTTCTTTCCTGCAAATTAAAAAAAAAAAAAAACTATGAAGAACCAGCAAAGCAGACAATTCAGTTAATTAACCAAATTTTAATCATTTTGGCTTAAAAAAAACTAAGTTAAAACTAATAAACACCATGACTTGCTGGACTTTCTTAGAAAAAGTAGAACCTCTAATTCAACAACAACAACAAAATCTATTAAAAGTTAAAAGGGCTTCATTTCAAATAGCAGGTGTTAGTACCTATGATTATCAGCTACAAAATCCAGTAGATAATTGCTGCATCAGTGCTATTAGAGATCAATGTCAAGTTGAGAAAATCATCATATAAAAACAACTAATCATTACAGCAAGCATTTGTAGCCACAGACAAATAACAGTAAGAAAATACCTGACATGATTACACCTTTGGGACATTGTAGAGACACATGACACTTTTAGAACATTACTGCAGAGAATATTTTGCACCTCTCATAAGTGTCCTGAGGCATTGGACCAATACTCCCAGCACACACGGAGACTATATGGAAGGAATCTGACCATCTTGCTTTCTAGAATTCAAAATAAACTATATACATATAATTCCTGTTCACAGAGTTGACTCTGTATTTCAGGGCTTAGCACCTAACACAAGAAAGGAGAAAAATAATAGAAGTATAAACTATCAGAATTCTAATTATCCACTCATAGCAATAAGGCACTTTGCAAATTCCCTCTACCACACTCCCACTGCCCTAGTTCAGTCTGCCCTTCGTGGACTACGGCAACAACACCTAGCATGATTTTTTTGTATGTATTTTTGCTTTCTGCAAATCCATTCTTTACACAAATGTCATGTGGAATTATTCCAAAGAAAATCTGCTCATGATTATTCTATGACTAATCCTTCTCAGCCTTCCCATCACCTACAGGATCAAATCCAAATCCCTTCATGTGGTACATGGAGCCCTCCAAGAACCAGCCCCAAGCTACCTCCTTCCTTTTCACCCATGCTCCCCTGTACCAGTCTTAAAGCTCCGCAGTCACACCCTGCCCATGGAACCCCCGTGCTTTGTTTATATCACCCTGTGGCTGAGGGTCTCTGCCCTCCTTCCCCTGCCCATCCCCTCACTAACATCTCTTCATCCATTCTGGGTCAACTTGGGCACCCCTCTCTCAGAAACCTTTTATGCTTCCCTCAGGCTAGATAGGTTCCCTCTTCTGGGCTTTAAAACGCTCTGGTATATTTCTCTGATTGCACTTATCACATGCATTATATACTTCTGATTAGTGTCTTCCTTCCTACCTCAAACAAGTTTTTTTAAGCCTTTTGAGGTCATGGACTGTGACTCATTCGTCTTGTCCCTACCATCGTGTTTCACAGATGGTAGGAGGAATGCAATAAATATCTGTTGAATGTCAAGGTGCATGAGGTGATTTTCAGACTTAGAGCTACCTGAGTGCATATTTTATCACCTTGGAAGAATTTAAAAATCAAAAGCAGACATATTTTAACTTCATTCTCATACCCAGCTTCTCATACGGTTTTTGCTGTTCCTTTTAATTGAGTCCTATATGTGCAGACCAAATATAAGGAACTGAGAAGAGGAAGAGAAAAATATGGGAAGTAGTAATAAAATAAAAATTTGTAACTTCAAAATTTATATAATGCAAATATGCACCCCTAAAAAACAAGATTAAGAAAACAAAGGTTTGTAGCCCTAATTTTTTCAATCATTTGCACATAACTCTTAACAAAGATTTAGCAGAAACTACAAATAGGAATTCAGTTTAAAGTCCATTAGATAAAACTAAACATTGCTATTGGCATCTGTAAAATGCATGTTTTAAAAATCCCTATAATTTTATACCCTTTTCATGATTAAATTTTGTTTAATTTTATTTTATGAAAATCCACTTATTTCTGTCTATTACGATAGAACCAACAAATAAAAAGATAAAAAAATAGGAGTTAGATAGTTATTTTTCCCTATCCACTTCTTTGTAGTTTATGTTTCATTCAAATATACTTATGCAATGGACTTTGAAAATAGTATTCCATCTATATTTTTGATTATTAATATACATCTAAATTTAGATACTTAACATGAACACACTAAAGGTTAAGAGACTGAGAGAATCTCTACTCATCATTTAAGTTACCAATTATTAAATATTTCACAAACAAAAGTAAAGTAATTCTTGAAAAAATTTCAAGAACAGTGGTATGCCCCTAACAATATCAAATAAAAATTTTGTGTGCACACATTTCCCACACATGAATATTTATTTCCATAAATTAAAAGTATTACTATACTAATAGACTAATATAACTTATCTGTTAACTTATAATTGTAATATATGTTAAACACATTAACAGAAATTAAAAATAAAATAAAAATAAATATAAATAAAAAACTAGATGTTTTAATAATATGTTCTTCCTGAACTTCAATATAGGATGCACAACTTGCAAGACGTTGCTATCACACAAGGTCTAATACTCTCTGCATTATCTGTCCTGGAACTACAATTAAATCCAGAGAAAACATGGTGATATTTATGGCAAGTAGGAGATATCAAAAGCAAGAAAGCCAGTAGTCTCACCAAGGTGTATTGCACCCCTTGCCAGGGGAGAGTGGATCAAGGTGTGAGTGAATCAGCACAAATGCATCACACTGGAAACACATACACACTCAGAATTATGGGTTAGCAGAGATCTTGAATATCATTGAGTTCAGTAATTTTCAAACTTTTTTTTAGTTGTGAAATATTTTCTTTTCAAATGAACACTTTAGCAGAAGAGTATTATATAAGATGGATACAAACAGAACTGCTCCAGGTACCTCAGACTTCAATGTCTGAGGCTCTACCTACTCTCCCCCCTACCCCGCCCCACTTCTTTCCCCTCCAGGGTATACAGTAGTTTGAAAACTACATGGCCACACTGCCATTTTAGAGATGAGAAAAGCAATTTCAAGATAGAATGTAATAAAGCAGCTAAAAGTATTAATCCTGGGCACTGTCCACCTTCTCTTTCAGTGCCCCTGCCTTGTTTGCAGGGGCTGGTTTCTTTGTATATCCCAAGGTGATCTCAGTTGTAAAGGTAAGTACTTAAACCATGAGCAGTTAGAATTTAAGGCAATTTTTCTCTTCTAAGGTTTGACAAAATAATAACTACTTATTTTCTCTTCCAAATATATATTTTCTAACTTAAAATTTTAATTACGCAAGCAGCCAGCCATGGCAATATGCAAATAATATGCATGAAGAAGAAGAACCCACTGAGCCTCAAATACAAAATTTCAAGGGGTGCCCAAAAGCTCAGAAATCAAGTTAAATAATATTTTAATGCAATATGTTTTAAAAATCAAAATTTATACAAGAAATCAATGCTGAAAAAATTATCAAAATTTAATATATCGATTAACCCTGAATTTGTATAACTGAGCCTCACGGATCCCATCTGGTCCAGCAACTTCTCTAAAAAATAAATGCAAATAAAAAAATTATGCCATGTTAATTATATTATCTAAATTTCTGCCTCATAATACCTAGGATTGTGGAAAGAGAAGGAAATGTAGTTTGGAGGACAAAGCCCTGTCAAAGATGTGTTCTGCTGTAAAGACCTTTACACTTCAGTCTGAAGGACTGGGAATTAGGTTAAGTTGCATGGGAACAAATAAGCTACTAGACAACTATACTAATTAGTCTATGCTTGCATTTCAGCTATTTTACAATGTCAGTGAGCTACTAAATCTAGTTATAGCTGCTTCAATAAGTATTCTTTTCCATTTTTGTTTTGTTTTTAAAAGCAAGTCATATTTCTAAAACCTGAAAGTTGAAATGTGTCAGGTGAACATAATGTGACTCTATAAAGCAAATTAACCACTTGAACTGTAAGACCTAGTTTTAAAGGGCTGTTCTTAAGAAAATGTATTTAACCTCTCAAGCATTACAATGGTGAAAACAAGCATCAAAGTGATGAAATACAGTGACATTGGAGAGAATGTGCATTCATGAGGATGTTTTCTATCCACAGAGCCCAAATGAACTAACTTAGGAGGACAAATGACACTGTGTCTGACATGTAGTAGGCACTCAATGCATGTTTACTGAATGAATAAATTTATGAACGAATGAAAGTTGAGAAAAGGCTGAAAACAGGTAGACTAGGATCAGATTACAGAGGGCTTTGAATCAGAGACTTTATGCTGTGGGCCATTGAGCAATGGTTTAACAAGTTTTAACCAAAAAAAATAAATAAATAAAAAAGGCAGGGGGTATTTAAAAGAAAGAATGGGTGGATTGACAGTGACCAAACAGAAAATTCAGCTAACAGTCTGTAGAAGTAACCTTGACAATGGACAATAGGAACCCACAGAAGGGAAATGATAGTAACATCGGAGTAAGGAAAGTGGCAGATACTGCTGGCTGGCTGCCAATAGCTCTTCTCCTCTTCTGCTATAGAAATAGCAAGTCCAGCTGGGTGCATTGCTAAAGACATTACCAAGCCTTCCATGCTGCTAGGTACAGTCATGCAAGTAAATTTTGTTGTTAACCATGAGTTATAAGCAGAAGTGATGTATTACACTTCCTAGTTACAACCTGAAAGAGAGGGGAGTGTGGTCTCTCTATCATCTTTTCCCCTTTCTGAAAACTGGGCTGCATCTGTGGTAGTGAGTCATTTGCCATGAGGCGGACAAAGACAATTCCTTGAGGATGATAAAACAAGATGGAAGGAGCCACTAAACCAGCCCTGTACCACCTACCTAACCTTCACATAAGACAGAATTAAACTTACATTGTATTTCATCCATTGTTTTTGAGGAGACTTTGTTATAACTGCCAAACTAATGTCCTAACTAATACATATAGATATAAACAACATTTCAAAATGGAAAATCCATGGAACGTGGTGATAGGCTGCACCAAATGAGGGAAAATGATGAGATAAAAGAAATCCAAGGTTCTATTTCCAGAGAACTAGGACAATAGTGTAACCACTAACAAAATAACAGGTGAGACGGAGATTAGTAGAGTCAGATGGCTGCTACAAAAGAGCCCAAAGGATATGCTGGGTAAGCAAATAGAAGGATGGGCCTGGAACTAGAGAAATGGAGAAAATGGAAAATAGAAATTTCAGCAATTTTTAATAGTATATACAGTAGAAAATGTGAGAATTAATAGAATCTCAGACCAAGAGAGATCAGGAAGTGCCAAAAACTGAACGATGGTATGTTCTCACAGAAGGCAGAAGGAAGCAGCAGTAATCAGCAAAGGAGGAAAAGAATGTTATTATCTTACATAGGAGAGAAGTAATGATTAAAAATATAGAATAATAAAATTAGCCTTGATTCAAGCTGACAAACAAATTTAAAGGGAATTTGATATATTCCAAACATCTTAAATCCATTTAAAGCTTTCATGAAAAATTAAAGGACTCATTTCTTGAAATAGAAAAGCCATTAATCAAGGCTCTGAACAAGCCAGGTCTCAATCATGCTTTAGTCTTAATTTAAATTTCCAGAATTCCAAGGGAGAAAAGGACACATAATAGGCACCTGTATCTTTCTCTCCTTTTTTAAAATTATTACACTGGAGGGAGAAATGAGGTGAGAGGAATAAAGAAGAAGGAAGCAGAAATACTTTGCTACTCATTCATTCTAGGAGGCTGATGTTTATAAGTAGAAATGACAAACTGAAATAAAAGTCTCCTCAATTTTCATTAAGTTTCATTCAAAGATACGGTGAGCTTTGAAGTAAATAAAGATAATACAAAAAGTTGGCAACATGGAAGCTGATTGTTCCATATAAGAAGCAAGAATTTGAGAATCTGTATCACTTGTGAGATACATTGCAATTACTGGAAGGTCACCAGCATTCTAGAACATTCAGGCAACACTGTACCAAGCTCTCCAACAGTCCTTCTTTCCCACCTGGCCTGGGCCATCCAACCAGAAGGGCAATTTCTAGAGAAGAGTCAAACCAAAAATTTCTGTTTTTCATTACATTGTTTCAGATTGATGAAACTCACCATATTAACTTTTTCTGGAAAATTATTTTCTCTCTAGCTTTAGCCTGCAGGATGCACATAATGGCTGCTTAAGAGATATTAGGGAGGATTCTAGGATTCTTTACCACTACATTTTCTTTGAAGTTAATCATACTAATTAACTTTGCATGAGAAACTGATATTCCTTTCTTTCCATTTGAAGAGAAATCTGTTGGTAATCTCCTCTTCACATAGTGACTGCATTATCCACGGTCTTTACATTTGTTTAGAAGATAGTTTTCACTGCTGTTTTTAGTATTATACTTGAGTTTTATAATCATTTTTCTTTTAAGTTCTTAATACTGGGATTGCACATTTTGGGATTCTTCACACTCTCATTTTCTTTGCATAATGACCAGACTTATTACTTTTCATTCCTCCAAGTGGATCGGGGTAGGGGGGAAGGCCTGCCATAAAATGACCTTTCCTTTGTAAATGGCTGCAGGATACCTGAACAAATGTTGCTGTACACCAACAAATTAGTTTGGGGAATAAAATGAAAAAAAGCTTTTTTCTTATTTTGAGTTCATATAAAGGAAGGGCATGTGTATGTTAGGAGTGGGAGGGAGGCAGGAGATGAGGAATGCATTTCATGACATTCAGCACTCAATGTGCGTGCAAAATTGCCATTGCTTCACTCCCATCTGTTTGCATATCTCCTCAGGTGTGGCCTACATGGTTCTAGACTTCCTGGCATTTAAATATAACCTGAAAGCCACATAGATCAACCAGGAAAGCCCCCCTCTCCATCTTCTCACTACGTGCCGCATAAAAACCACAGCACCAAAGCAGCAGATTCACATTTATTGTAATCTACTTACTGCTTCTTAATGTTTGCTGCTTGCAAAGCTTCAATAAAGGAAGTAACTTTTAAATTTTTCCACCAATATTAAACTTCTTAGTCTATATTACTTTCTTTCATATATCATAATCCTTGAACACCAAGAAATCATCTCATAAGCCTCATGTGCGTTCCATTATAACATACAACATTTTAATAGGTATATCTGGGGTTAAAGAGGAATCTGTTAGGTATCAACCACAGTTAACAAAATAATTTCAATGTTAATTATAAAATAAATTGTAATAAAATGTTAGATCTAACCCCAATATTGTTATGTCCATAGCAGTAGATTTACATCTGGCATCTACAAACATTTATGCTCACAAAAGAAAGCCCGTGAAAACTATGTTACATGTAAAAGTGAATACACCAACACATTGGGGAAGGAAGCAAACTATTGTTGAGCACCCATGATTTTCCAGATGCTTTAAACATTTTCTCACTGAATCCTTAAAAAAATCCTCAGAAAGAAATATTAATGCCCAAGGGAGCCTGATGTTATAATAGAGCCAGTGTCAAGCAGTGTCAAAGTATGGATCCAGGTCTGCCTAACACAAAGCCACACTAACTTACCAATAGTAGAAGTGGCTAAGTCAGCTCATAGAAGTGGCAAAGAGTGAATATGTGGGAAAGTAAAGTTGATGAAATCTCCTTTAGAGGTCACTTTGGATATGTCCCATATTTTTTCAAAGTGGTTTTTAAAAGACATCCTATTACCATCATTCTTTTAAAACCAGATGCTCCACCCCTACACCTTGATAAGATCAGTAACCTGTTCAAAGAAGCTTGATCTGTTTAAAAAAGACCTTAACAATGTGTCCATTAAGGCAGCTCAAGACAACCAATAAATGTGATATCTTGCACATCCACCAGGAAGTGATTCCACCGACTCCTAAACAAACAGAGGTGGGAGGCGGGCGAGGAGTACAACAAAACCAGAATATAGCCCCTATTTAAAAAATTGTTTTTGATATAAATATAACAATTTGGTGCCCTTTTAATAAGTAAAGATGCTCTTATTAAATGAACATGATTTTGGTGAACTAAATGACCCCTTCCAAAGCATTAAACCCTTTGGACTTTAGTTTCTTCATCTGCATATGTAGCATGTTGGTGCTTTAAGGGCTTTTGCAAGGTTCACCTTCTGCTGAGAGGCAGTGTCAGTGGTGAGAGCCCTGGGCAAAGGAGTCAGATGGTCATAAACATTTGGTCATGAAAGGCTAAAACTGGAAAAGACCCTAACATTAAAAACAGTATAATGCTATGCTCAGGAGCTTTGGAGCCAGGCTCTAGAACATAACAGCTATGTGACTTGGGCAACCTCAGCGCAAATTTCCCTATCTATTACATGAAAAGAAAATTTCCACCTCACAGGATGTTACGACTAAATAAGATAATGTCTGACAAATACTTAGTATAACGCCTAACACGTAGTACGTGCATAATAAACAGAAGTCACTATTATGACTGTGTTTTGTACCAAAGGAAAAACTGTACTTTAGAAGGTCGAATGACTGGCATAGGTAACAGGTCATTTCTTTATTGTGGTAGGAGTATAAAACTCAGCTTCATGTAAAAGCAAATTGTCTTTAAATAAACAATTACCAACATACGACCAAAAAAGGTTTGTGAAAATTTCAAATGCATTTTAAGTATTTTTTTCATTAATAAAATTGATTTTGTAACCAACTTTCTTCCTTTCCCTGATGTCTGTTCCCTTTCAAAACTAACTCTGTGTAAACTCCTGTGTGATTTTGACCTTGTTATTTCTTGGGCTGAAGGTCTCCTTCTTAAGTCTATTTTGTCCTGATATTTTGTCATTGCTATATCATTCTCCTATATAGTCTAGGAAAAGCACAGGCAGAAGAGAAATGCATTAGAGGTATCTTATCCAGAGAAACATATCTTTGCTAACTATTTAACATGCTGCAGATTTAGATGCTTCTACATAAATAAGATGCAGATTAGTATTATAGTTTCAGATTTTAGAATAACATTAAGAAAATAATCTAAAATAACATTTTGTGATAAATCCATTTTTAAAGGCCTTGAGAAGAGTGATTCTTGAGCACTATCTGTTTGTAAGAACAATATTTGAAAAGCATACTGGCCAAATTAAGATTTCATATTTAGCTCATCAATAAAGAGATTTAGGTTGAAATGCTCATTTCTGGTTTTCCTACTTATCTTTACTAAGCGATACAGCCTAGTCTTGTTTCTTTTTGCATTGTTGTCATTTTGATGATTTTTTTTAACCCAGGTATATGGATCAACAACAACAAAGAACACTTAACCTTCTAATTCATGATATTTCTAGAACTGGAGAGGCATTTGTAGCAGGCACTGCATTAGGCTATACAGACTACGCACTTCATGGCTACCACTCACTATAGTTCAAGGAATACTCATAGCTAAATGTAAAAACGGTTGATGTCATTAAAATCCAAATTTAGAATTTAAAAATGTCTTAATATACTTTTTATAAAGGTGTATTTTTCTCTGGAGTTGTGTTTACTAGGCATGCTAAATTCTAAATACTACATTAAATATATTTGCTTTTAGAAGGTGAATTACTTATTTAGATATGCTTCACTTTAAGACATTGGATTACATAAAATTTAAAGGCAAGAAGATTATAAACAAGACAAAAAAGAAACAGAAAGAAGCTCAACAAAAATATATTTAATGTCAAAATTATCTCCTTTTTCTAATTTGAGAATGATTACAAGTCTCATACTTATGCTGGTGACAGTCATAACTGGCTGAATTTACACTTCCTGTAACAGTACCTTCTTCGTGTCAGGATTTATCTGGCTCAGAGAAAAATGGCAGCTGCAGTGGTGATTCACTAAGACCAATTCTCAACACAGCTGCTGCTGAAAGCTGTGCTTCAAATATCAATCATTCTCCAATTGTCACAGCTAGTTCAATCACATCATCAGCCCAGTCTGTTTATTTTGTCAGTTGTTGATATTTTCATTGCATTGCAGTATTACTGTTGTCATATCATACTGCACTAGTTGAAATAACATCATCCTGTGGACCTTCAAATATCAGCATATCTACATCATCATGAAAATACATCCTTTTTTGAAGGAAGTGGTGAAAAGAACACACATTCTAAATGCTGAAAACTAACTGATTTTCAGCAGAATGATTCTACCCACTTCCATGTTTCTCTGAGGGGTTGGTCTTAGTCACACCCTAGCAGTAACGCAAATAACAGAGTTGGTGTTATGAGTTGAATTGTGTCTCCCAAAAGACCTCTAGAAGGAGAACTATGAAACACTGAGGAAGGAAATAGCAGAGGACATAAATAGGTTGAAAACCATACCATGCTCGTGGGTTGGCAGAATCAACATTGTTAAAATGTCTATACTACCCAAAGTGATCTACAGAGTCAATTCAATTTCTATTAAAATACCAACATCATTTTTCACAGATATAGAAAAAATAATATTACGCTTCGTATGGAACCAGAGAAGACCCTGTACAGCAAAAGCAATCCTAGGCAACAAAAACAAAATGGGAGGTATCAAATTACCAGACTTCAAATTATACTACAAGGCTGTAATTAAAACTTCTTGTTACTGACACAAGAACAGGAACATTGACCAGTGGAACAGAACAGAGAACCCAGATATAAAACCATCCTCATATAGCCATTTAATCTTTGACAAAGCAGACAAAAACATACACTGGGGAAAAGAATCCTTATTCAATAAATGGTGCTCAGAAAACTGGATAGCCACATGTAGAAGACTGAAACAGGACCCACACCTTTCACCTCTCACAAAAATCAACTCATGCTGGGTAACAGACTTAAACCTAAGGTGTGCAACTACTAGAATTCTAGAGGAAAACATTGGAAATACTCTTCTAGATATTGGTCTAGGCAAAGAATTTATGAAGAA
>VBSM01000361.1:71298075-71400187 GCA_008086735.1 Cheirogaleus medius | reverse complement strand
AATCCTCACCCCCAAACTCTAGGTGCCGCACGTCGCCGGCTGGCTCCGGCAAATTTGCTTCACTATTGTAACTATTTTACTATCTATATGTATCTCATAACATCATATAATTTTGAATATACACAATAAAATTTATTTTTAAAAAAACTAAAGCAGAATATAGGACATGTATAAGGAATCAAATACATAATTTACAATTTATAACTTTTGAAATTGGCGGGGAATAGGTTTTTGAATAATAAGAACTCAAGGAGGATTTAAATTAGGAGATTAGAGACAGCCTCTTTGAGGAAGTGGATCTGGAGCTGTAAAGTGGCAAATATGGCCACGTGTGGGCACAGCAAACATATGGATCACTGGTGATTTTGCCTTCATCGACAAAATGATTTACTTTTATCTGTATGCCAGTTCTGCTTTTACACCCTCAGTATCACATCTATAATTTAGGGATGCCCTCATTTCTCTTCCATTCCACTCCCAGGACTCCCACCTACCCCATCAACCTTCTTGCCCCTCCTCCCAGCTGGGCTTCTAGCTGACTGGCTGTGTGTCTAAAGCTATAACTCTGTAGTCCTGCTGCACTGTGGGGCCTGGGTCAGTGAGAGCCAGACAGGTGGCATGAATATGGACAAATCTCAGTACTGATAAATCAGTTTGGCTATAACCAGCTTGTCCTGATGCCATGGGAACAATTTCTTTTCTTACCAAAATAATTAGGCAAAATTTATTTTTCTCAAATTCGAACTTAAAAACACATTTCAGTAAATAAATTTCATGCAATTCACCATGGACTTATTCTTTTCAACTGTTTAGGAATACACTTAAAATCAGTTTTACCTAATATAAAAATGAGATTTATGCAATTGTTACTATTCTTTAAGAGAGCATTTAAACTTTGATGATAGGTCTATAATACAATATACTTTTATGTAACAAATTTACTAGATCTTTTATTTAATGAAGACAAACAATACACTGATTAGATTCCACTGATACATATAATAGCTCTGTATTAACTGTTTCTACATATAAACATTTACAGGTGCCTGAAGATTACCAAGAAAAAGAAAGAAAGAAAGAAAGAAAGAAAGAAAGAAAGAAAGAAAGAAAGAAAGAAAAGCAAGAAACCCTGAAGAATATTACACATACAGACAAATAAAACTCACAATACCATGAAAAATAAATTACTATCAAGGGGAGAAAAAAATATTAAAATATAACACTACAGTTACTGAGCTCAAATTTTACAATTTCAAGCATCTTCTTAAGTTTTAAAGTTTCAAAACCCTATAGCTGGACAGAACATAAATGTTTCTTTCCCAGTATTTTATAGAAAGAAGAATAAGACCTAAAATGACTTTTTTCCTTTTACAGACAGGCTAACATAATAGTAAATAATTAGAAAGCCTTATGCAGGCTATCTAATTGTTTTACAAAGTTAAGTTACTTTTATTAGCACTATAAATATGAGGGATATTCTCTCTAGTAATCTACTTTTTTCCATAATAACCCACCACCATTAGTAGCTATAAACTTGTATGTTGTTTATTTACATCTGCCTTCTCTACTAGACTGTTGCCTCCATGAAGATAATCTTATTCCATTTAGGCTGCTACAAGCGAATACCATAGACTGGGTAGTTTATAAATGACAAAAAAAGTCTCACAGTTTTAGAGGCTGAGAAGTCCAAGATGGAGGCACTGGCAGATTCAGTGTCTGGCGAGGGCCTGCCTCCTGGCTTGTAAGTAGCTATATTCTCCCTGTGTCCTCCCTTGGAGGAAAGGGGAGGGAGCTCTCCATGGTCCCTTTTAAAGGGGCACTAATCCCGTTCATGAGGGCTCCACTCTTGTGACCCAATCACATACCAAAGGCCTCAATTCCTAAAACCATCACCTTGGGGATTATGATTTCAACATATGAATTTTGAGGGGATACAAACATTTGTCTATAGGAGTCAGATACCATTTCCATTTTTGTTACATATCCTCAGGCCCTAGTAGGTCCTCAATAACTTTTATTGGATAAATGAATGCTATGATGATAAAGAAACTATATGGTACTCATATATAAGAATTTAAAATCCCTCAATGGAAACTGAAGCACAGGAGAGAAAACATGAAGGTCTAAAGTATTTAAGCTCTTAACCATGTTAACAGTATGAACAAAAAAGTGAACTGACACAAGCCACGTTTCTCTTCTACAAGAAAAAGAAATCCAAAGTATTTAGACATCAACATTTCTCTTTCTAATACTAAAATTGTGGAAAAGTATGAAATTAAAAAGAAATAGAAAGTTAGTGTAATACATTCTAACAGGTCATGAGTAAACTAGTACAGAAAAATATAACAAGTGATGTCTGGGAATAAATCTTACATCTGTTTTTAAAGGTTGAGGATACAATATAAAAATGTAGGTTACACTCTTAGAATATGCAATCACACAATAATCTTGGTTGGTATTTATGGTAGTCCTTAGCCTTGGTTCAGAACCCTGAACACAGTCCATTTTCAGTAAACCACTATTATTAAAATAAACAATATTCTAGAGGTAAACGGTAACTAGTGTGAGTTTACCTTTAGAATAATAGATATGGAGCCACAGTCAAAGGACTGGAAGAAATAGCAGGAACAACTCTCATTTCTACCCCAAAATGCTATTTATTCACATATTTTTATGTTCAGGAAGTGGAGAGTGGCAGCAAGGAAAATATATTTTGTATCTACCCTTTGCTGTGCACTTCACACACAGATGTTCTTATTCCAACAGAATTGTCTGACTTATCTGCATTTTCTTTACGAAGAAACCAAGGTTTAGAAATTTCAACTAATCTCCTAATAAAAATTCAAACTCTGGTCTGACTCCAAAGCCTAAATTCTTCACACTGCATCACATGTCAGAGCAGAATATAAAGACTCAAGCTTGGGAGAGACTAGGAGAGGCAACAGAGAGAATTTGGTTGGCCTCAGGCACTGAGATTATCTCATCCAAAATAAAACAGGGGTGATGTCCTGGTGATCATAAATGGAGATAGGGAAAGGGACCCAGTGACAGAGGGAGCTGCTGATTCTCAGGAAGTCCCCGTACCCCAATTCTTTTCTTTCAAATAATCTTTTCACATTTCACTAAATAGAATGCAGTAAGTTTAATATGCAGGATGATAAAGTACGTGTTTTGGAATTAAACTGCCCCCCAACTTCCACCCCACCAGATTTGAATGGTAAAACATCAGAAAGGCTGCTGTAGAGGTTTTCCATAAAAATCTCTTTCTTTGCCATGTATTGCACCTGCCATCCTGTCAGATCAACTTACGTCTTGCCTCTTGGCACCAGAGTATGCAAGAAAGAAGAATGGCCCAACACACACCATTATTCCACATAAGCAAGTCCCAGGAGCTTGGCTGCAGGTGGTAGTCACCAGGAAAAGACATCACCTTGTTTTGTGATGAATAATCAAATGTTTCCTCAGGAATGTGCTCCTTTCACTTAGCAGAGATATCACTTTAGTCACATGCCCCCTGATTTCTTTTCTTTTTTTTTTTTTTTAAGTACTTTTTAAGCACTTTAAACAATATGCTGAGAAAGCTCAGCTATCCAGATACCAGTATTCTGGAATTTCAAATTCTAGAATTCTTTCTGACTAGTCAAATAAAACTAAATTCCAAACCAGTTAGCAGAATTAGCTCCTCTATAGGCAGCAATAAATGAACACAATGGAAAAGACTCCTGAACCCAAAGATCATGACTGATCCACTGTGTTATGGATGCTTTTAACAGTATGTTAATTTGTTAATTCAGAGACACTAGTAGTACTAGACCATGGATAAGATGATTTTCTGGAGAGTGAGAAAATCTGTTGATAAAAGGCCACTTCAGTTAACTCTTTTTAAAGTAAAAAATAAATAAGTAAAGGAGCCATATCATGTTACCAAAAAGGACTCTATAGCTGTAATACTTCATTCTATTTTTAAGGAAAAAGAAATGACTAAAAAGCAATCTATTATCTAGAACTTCTTCAAGAAACCAAGTTAAAGCCCATGCATATAATTAGCCATAATCTCTGTGGATACATCATATACATCTGCCTATATGTGTGATGACTCTGAGTCATCTAGAACAAAGTTGAACAATTGAATGATCAGCTTTATGTCTCAACTCAGCTAGGCTACAGTCCCAGTTATTCACTCCAACACTAATCAAAGTGGTGTGCTAAATGAATTTTATAGATATGATTAACACCCATAATCAGTTGATTTAAGTAAGGAGACTATCCTCCATAATCTGGGTGAGTCTGACTCAATCAGTTGAAGAAAACAGATTAGTGGTTTCCTGGAGGAAGAAGAAATTCCACCTATGGACAATATGCAGCTTCAGTTTCTGCCAGAGAATGTCCAGCCTTCCAACCACCCTAAGGAATTTGGACTTGCCTGGCCAGCTTCCATAATCACATAAACCAATTCCTTACAAATCCCTCCCTCTCTCTACAGACATACACACATACTATACACACTATATAAATTGAACCTAAAAATCAGAGCAACTTCTTTTCTGTTTTATTGGTAGAACCCTGACTGAATGATATGAATTTTTATACTAAGAGAGGTTCTATAGGAATAGAATTTTAAGCATAAGTCATCTGAATTGGTTTGCTTTGTGGGCTTCTGGAATAGGTTCTCTAACCTGATTAGATTTAAAGGCACTAGTGACTATTTCTAGTGGTAAAGAGGGCACTGGTAGTCTATAGCATGATGTGGTAATAGAGAAACACACATATCAATCACCATTGCATATTTACATCAAATATCCATGAATTGCAAGGTTCTAGGTGACTGTGTATGTGATACCTTAGAACATTTTGCTCAAACTAAAGAATATGATGAGGTTGGCTGGTAGCTGCTAACTGGGCTCTGGAAAGAGAAAGAAAAAGATAACTTAAGGGCTAGAAATTCCCTGTTCAAGCATTGCATAAATGACCTGGAAACTCTCACGTCTTCCCCCAAACAAACCCTTATCTACTATCGCCACCGAGCTAAGACTTTCATCCTGTGAGTTGCTGAATTGAAACACAAAATGAATTCCCAATCTCACAGAATTTCTTCTGTTAAAGTAGGGATGTTGATTGGGAAGGAATGGGATCTTGAAAACTGGAATGGAGACATATGGGAAACCCCACTGAAGCTTGGGACATCAAATTTCAAAGATGAGTCTTCTTTGTCAGTAGAAGAGCCTTTCTACTCCTGTCTGAGGTTAACCCTGCTTTGCCCAAAGAACTTGTACTGGCCTCCCCTGAGGTAGGTGCCTTGTAAGACACTGCTGATTCTCCTCCGGACCTACCCCTGGTACTTATTTGCTTCTATACTTATAACTAAACTCGAGTTCCAGCAGTCCCCAAAGGTTAAGGTACAAAATATGGTCCATGAGGAAGTGTGCTACACACCAAAAGAAATGCATGATTTCATAAATCTGGGGAATATGGCAATAGATATTAAGCATGTTGGATAATTGTGGAAGGAACATAAAGTTGTTGAATCAGGATGAACTTACTGATATTAGCCCACTACGCAGAAATTCTGCATTCAGTATTTTAGCTCAAGGGGTTAGAAAAGTCTCTAACATTTTGGTTGGTTAGTGGAAACATGGACTAAAATGTGGCCTACATTAAATGAAATCAAATACCAGAACTAACTGCCTTGGTGTATTGGAGAAGAAGGTCTCCAAAGGCTTGGGAAGATTGAAATGTTAGGATAGATCCATCATGTAAGACCTGCTCACCTACCCCAGGAGGGAGGGTTCAGAGAAAACACCTTTCATCATGACACCAGCATCCTTGAAGAGCTCTGTGGTCACTCTTCTCTATAGGCCAAAAATTACAGTGGGAATTGCTGTCGCTAAACTGAGATTGCTAAATGCGATAGGAATAATTGGATCCCAGGGTGGCAGGGCCAATGTGACAGCAATAGATCACCAAAGACAGACAGAAAAGTCAAAGCAGTAATCAGAATAGTCTGACTTGTAGAGACCTATGGCATTGGCTAGGTTGATCATGGTGTTCCTAAAAAAGAAATAGATAGGCAATCTGCTAAATTCTTATTTAATCTGTATAAACATAAGCATTCTAGGACTAGTGAACTATGAACTTAATTTGTATAAATGTAAGAATTCTAAAACTACCAAGCTATTATGGTAGGAATAGCCAAGTGGAAATGACCAGAAATGTCTCTACTTAGAAAACATAGTAAACTGAAAGCAAAACTGCATTTCTAGAGGGTTTGCAGAGATTAGCACCACCATCAAAAACTAGAAGGATGCAGGGATAATGATTCCCACTACATCCCCATTTCACTCATCTATTTGGCCTATGTAAGATCTTCCACCTCAGTGAAATTCCTAGGGGCTTAGTGGTGTGGGACGTATTGGCATATCCCTTCTAAGGCAAAAAATAAGTTGTTGCATATGGCTCCTTCTACATCTAAAATGGAGCACAAAGCCTAATGGGCCTCTTTGGATTTTGAAGCAACATGTTCTTTATTTGAGTGTGCTACTCTGGCCCATTTACTGACTAACTCAAAAGGCTTCTAGTTTTGAGTGTGTTCCTGAATAAGAGAAGACTCTGAAATAAGTGTAGGCTGCCATGCAAGCCACTCTGTCTTTTGGGACATATGATTCATCAGATCTGATTCATCATCTCTACCAGTGGCAGACAGAGATGCTGGTTGGAGCCTTTGGCAGGCCCCTGTAGGTGAATCACAGAGAAAACTCTGAGGGTTTTAGAATAAAGCTCTGCCATTTTCTGCAAACAACTACTCTCCTTTTGAGAAACAGTTTTTGGCTTGCTGCTGGGCCTTAGTAGAAACTGAATGCCTAACCATGGGCCACTAAGTAACCAAGAGACCTGAGCTACCCATCATGAACCGGGTGTTATCTGACCTTCCAAGCCTTTTAAAGTTGGGCATGTACAGCAGCACTCCCATATCAAATGGAAGTGGTATATTCAAGATTGGGCTCAAGCATGCCCTGAAGGCCACAGTAACTTACATAAAGAAGAGGCCCAAATGCCTACAGTCCCCACTCCTGCAGTATTACCTTCTCTCTACCGGCCTGCACCTAGGGCCCTTTGTGGAGTTCCCTAAACCGATTGACTGAGAAAAAGAGATTGAGCCTGGTTTACAAATGGTTTTGCAAGATATGTAGGCACCACCTGAAAGTAGACAGCTAGCTATTGCACTATAGCCCCTTTCTAGTACATCTCTGAATGATAGTGGTAAAGAGAAATTCTCCCAGTGGACATAACTTCAAGCAGCGAAACTGGGTGTTCATGTTACTTGGAAGAAGAAATAGCCAGAGGTACAAAATTATACTGACTCATGGGCCGTGGTCAACCATATGACTAGATGGTTGTCAACTTGGAAAGAACATGACTGAAAAATTGGTGACAAGGATGTCTGGGGAAGAAATACGTGCATAGACCTTTCTGAATGAACAAAGAACATAAAGATATTCATGTCCTATGTAAATGTTCATCAAAAGATGATCTTGTCAGAGAAGAATTTTAATAACTAAGTGGACAGGATGACCCATTCTGTGGATACTGTGCCAATTTTCCCTAGCCATTGTTGTTGTGGGCCAATAAGCTTATGAACAGTGGCCATGGTGACAGGAATGGAGGTTACATATGGGCTCAGCAACATGGACTTCCCCTCAACAAGGTCAACCTGGTTTCAGCCACTGCTGAGTGCCTAATTGGCCAGCAGCAGAGACCAGCACTGAACCTCCAATATGGCACCATTCCCCTGGGTGATCAACCAAGCTACCTGTACCTGTTGATTATATTGGACTGCTTCTATATTGGAAGTGGTAGTGCTTTGTTATTACTGGAATTAGACACTCTGGGCATAAACTTTCTCTCCCCATATGTAATGTTTCTGCCATAACTACTCTCCATGAATTTAGAGAATACTTTATCCCCTGTCATGATATTCCACACAGCATTGCTTCTGATCAAGGAACTTACTTCAAAGTAAATGAAGTATAGAAATTCTCATTCACTGGACTTACCATTTTCTTCATCACCCTGAAGTAGATGGATGGCATGATGGAACAGTGGAATGGCCTGTGAAGACCTAGTTTTAGTGCCATCTAGGTGATAGTACCTTGCTGGGTTCTGACAATATCTGCCAGGAGGCTATATATGTTCTAAATCCAAATCAGTATATGTTCAGTATGTGGAGTTCTGTCTTATACAGCCAGAATTCATGGATCCAGCCATCAAGGGGTAGAAATGGGAGTGATAACACTATTTCTCTTAACCATCCAGTATAAAAATTTTGCTTCCCATCTCTAAGACCTTATGCTTTGCTGGTCAACAAGTCTTAGCTTCAAAGGAAAAGTGCTTCCACTAAGAGACACAAGAATGATTCCACTGAACTGGAGTTAAGACTGCCACCAGTCACTTTGGGCTCCCCAGCCTTCTGAATCAACAGGCAAAGAAGGAAGTTACTATATTGGCTCAGATGATTAACCCTGATTACCAAGAGGGAAATTAGGCTGTACTACACAATGGAGGTAAGGAAGAGTATGTCTGAAATACAGGAGATCCCTTAGGGCATCTCATATTACTACCACATTCTGTGAAGAAAGTCAACCAAAAACCACAATAATTCAATAGACCAACCAGACTCTCTAGGAATGAAGGTATGGGTCACCCCACCAGGCAACAAACCATGACCAGCTGAAGTGTCTGTCTGAAAGCAAAGAGCATATGGAATGGGTAGCAGAGCAGGGAAGTTATAAATACCAGCATCCCAGTTCTAGAAACAAAGACAAGTTATGAGTATTCCATATTTTATTATAAATATATATGCCTCTGATGTGTATATAACATTTTTGCTTTCTTTCCTATTTTAAGCCATTATCATCTAACATAAGTTATATTAATTTTAAAAAAAACTTTTTTGAGATGGAGTCTCTCTATGCTGATGAGGCTGGACTTGAACTCCTGGGCTCAAGCAATCCTTTTGCCTCAGACTCCTGAGTAGCTGGGATTACAGATGCATGCCACTATACTCCAAGATACACTAATAATAGCTAACTTCACATGGTAGATTTAAGTTACAGGATGTCAAGAATAGTGAACAGCACCTGTTGCCATTGTATCCCCTTCTGGGGAAAGGGTTAGCATGTTTTGGGTTGCAAAACATGCTTCGGGATAGCTGTATCATGTTAGGCAGAAGAAGGGCTTTGTTATTGTTTTCATTTTGAGATTAAGTATGGTTTAAGGAAATATGTCTGGGCACAAAGTTGACAAAGGGTAGACTGTCATGTAGTGGTCATATTCATGTGTCAATTTAACTAGGTTGTAGTCCCCAGTTCATCAGTCAAACACTGATCTAGGTGTTGCTGTGAAGGGCTTTTGTAGATGTATAATAATTAATATCTGCAACCAATTAACTTGAAGTGAATAATATTATCCTTCAATAATTGGGTGCTCCAGATCCAATCATTGGAAAGGCCTTAAAGCAGAACCGAGCTTTTCCTGAGGAAGAAGAAATTCTACCTGTGGACTGAAGTTTGAACTCTCCCCCTGGAGTTTGTAGCCTGCTCTTCTGCCAGCCTGTGGATTCCTTAAGCCAATTCCTTGTAATAAGTTTCTTAATATATACCTCCTACTGGTTCTGTTTCTCTGTTTCTCTTCTGTCTCTCTGGTAGAACCCTGACAACAATGTACAGATTCTGAGGACATATAAGGGTGGAACATATTAAAATGATTTCCAATAAAAAATTTCCATTAAAAAAAGGAAAGCTTTGTCATACATTGTGATTCCCAAGGATGTACCATAAATAACAGTGTTTCTATGAAGAAGGTAGAAATTAAGATATGAAACTAAAACCCAGTATAATAAATAACTTGCCCCCAAGTCACACAGGTCATAATCTGAAGCTAGATTTTATACTGGCTGGCATGATTAACCCTGATTACCAAGGGGGAAATTAGGCTGTACTACACAATGGAGGTAAGGAAGAGTATGTCTGAAATACAGGAGATCCCTTAGGGCATCTCATATTACTACCACATACTACCACATATTACCATATTACTACCACATTCTATTACATCTCATATTACTACCACAGCAAAATTTACTTTACCTTAACTACTTAAAGTAACTGCTATTTGATGAATAAATGCATAGTTTCTCTAGATAAGATTCACCATTATAAAGAAAGTTTATTACAAAGAAACATGGATTTTCCCCTATTGAAAATAATACTTGGAAAAACAATAATGAAAGCTTGAAACTTCATAGTAACCTAGTGGAAAAAAAGTGGACATTAATTTAAGGTCTCATTCAAAATGTAAAGCTTAGGAACGCTTAGATTTTGTTTTCTTTGAGGGTTTCTTTTTTCTTTGATTACAAATATATCAGTACACACATGTCTAAGATCAGAAAAGGATAGCTGTTAAAAGCTAAAACTCAGGCAAAAGAGTTCAGTGTTCAATTTTGTCCTAGTCCTTGGAGGTAGAGGTTCTCATCTAATATAGAGCATTCCCAAGTATTAATAACATAACTAGGCCTTATAGTCCCTCAAAGAATGACTGCCAAAAAAGGGCAGTGAACAATGATGTCACTGTAAAGAAATTAATTTCAGCAACTTCCATATCATTTTCTCTTCTATTACAAGTATGCTTCAGCCAGAAACAAACACCTCCTTCCTAATCCTTTCATTTTATTCTTCCTCTGACAGATGACCTCTTCCTAAGGATAAATCCAAGAAGAGTAGGGAATAATAACACCTCCATATTGTTTGTTCACTTAACCTAAGCTCATGTGAGCAGCTGCAATTCCCAACTGCAGGGAATTCAGTCTGATCTGAAGGTTACTGTAAGCTTTACCAAAAAAAAAAAAAAAATTACAAGGTTAATTACATCAAAGTTGCCTTCTAATCTTCCTCATTAGTAATAAAGTAATTAACATAGTTGAGTATTCCAATTTTCAAAGATAGTCACATGAGTCTATACTAAGGAATATCAAAGTCAACATCTATAAAGACCTGCCTGGCTCCCAGCTCCAGCATCCCTCCAATTCACATAACCCCCAAACCTAAGGATGTCACATATTTCCTTTAACCTGTGGCCCCACATAACAGAATCTCTGCTTTAATGCCCTGGGTAGTACAATATTCCCTCCAAAATGGGCTTCTGTGATAGTTTATCTAGTTTATTCAGGACTTCGTTCCAGGCCCCAACCTCCGCCCCAGCCCTGGGGCTCCACAATCTGTGATCAGACCTCTCTTTTTATCTGCCTGGATATCACCTGCTTCCAGACTCTGTGTCATCAAGGCCCGCCCACCTGCTGGGACACCATCTGCTGCACCTTGCTGGTCCTCCTGGACTCCGACCCCCTACCTATCAGGACTGCCTCCTGTTGCCATCATCATTCTCTCTTAGATAATGAGCCCACTGGCTTGGTTGGACTTCCTCCCATCAGCGTAGGCAAGTTCCAATTTCAATGTCCTCTTTCACCCTAGAGAGCATGCCCCATCTTTAAAAAACAAACTAATCCATCCTTCAACTACTAAGCTTTTATTCTTACAATGTTACACTGCTCATTGTCCTACAAAATATTTCAATTTAACAGGTTTCAAGCATAGTTAAAACAGACTGTAGATTGTGTGATAAAGAGTAATGGGTGTGTGATAAGCCTAAAAAAGATAGAAGCCTTGTACCAACCTGTACTAAAGGAACCTGATAAGCAGTGGAATATTTTTACTGACAATATGACAATACAGAGGTGAAAAGCAATCATTAAATTCTCTTTTCCAAACAGCCTGCCATCCAATAGCACATTTATAAAGACAGAAATTGAAAAATGAAATAAATGACATAAGTCTTAGGAAGGTAAACAGAATGTCTATAAAATGGAGAAACAAGTTAGAAGTCAGTTATAGGAGTTGGTGGAGTCTATACAACTATGAGATATATGAACATTTTGCTTAGCTTTTAAAATAGTTCTTTAATTATGCAAATGTGCCTTGATTCAAAACAAATGACAGAAAAGGAATCATCAGTGTTTGCCATATAACCATTACTACTCTGCATAGAAATATGTTTTCACCAGCATAAGTTTAATAAGTTAAAGATGTATTGAAAACAAAGGCAAGAAACAGACTTAAAATGATGCAATTTCAAACTGGAAATAATCTTCATAAACATTAAATCCAATGAAGTCAAATCGCATTAAAATTTTATTAATCAGTTATATATAGGCAGTATTCTAAGTACTTTACATATATCAACTGATTTAATCTTAATAACTCTTTGAGAGAGGTACCATTATTAATTCCACTTTACAAATAAAAAACAGAGACACAGAGATTAAGTGATTTGTCCAAAGCCACACAGCTAATAAATAGCACAAGTGAGACTCCAACTTAGTAAAATAATCTGATCTCCTGCACTGTGCTATATCTCTGAATGACTTCTGAGACTCCTGCAGCCAGACAATGACAAATCATGGTATAGAAAAGAGATTTAACTTTTGTCCAGTGTTTTTTCCACCAAATCTTTTATGCAGTTCAAATGATCATCTGGTCAGAAAGACTGTGAAATCCTATGTGGTGGTCTAATAAATTGCCACAAGCAAAACAGCAAAAGAAACATAAAATATTGTTGAAATTACAACTTTATGTGATGGATTAAACTCTGATTTGCATTTAAATAGCAGACTCTACAAACTAACGGAATAATTGTAAGTGAAGTGGCTCATTTTGGGTGACCCTTGAGCTGTCAGCTCATGGAGTTAAGCCATATTTCCCATTATATGCAAATAACAATATAACCACAAACCAAACTAAACCAAACAAGAGCTTTCACAGATATGCAATGTAGATTGGGCTTTGAGAGAAACATTATCCTTTTAGCCACATTACCGCAGCCATACTCACACATACAGAACTGTTATATACTGAACACTTTGATAGTCATCAGCAGCTAATATATTCACGTTGGCTTCCAGCAATTTGAAGATCCATCATCTGAGACAAATAACAATAACCAGCTAATGTGCAGCTTTTGGACCATAATTTCATCTTTTTAAAACTTATTACATTGAACTTTTAGGGTTGTGTTACAAACAACCACACATTTACACTTTCGTGCTAATAGAATTTGATTTTTTTATGACTATGGTTAAAATTTCTACACTATTTACAAGCTAAGATAATAGGTTTACATTAAATTAATCAAAACCATTATGTATTCTCAAGCATCTGTAAATTAATATTTTACAGGCTGAACTTATTTGAAGATAATTCAAATTACCATAATTTTATTAAGAACATAATTAGGTGAAACTTGATACTTAACATATAATCGATCTTTACTTTTAATGTATCATTTAACTCAGACTGAGTATTTTGGTAATTAAATTTTTACTCACAGGAGGAGGTAGTCAAAAATACAGATCTTATTTATCTTCTAAATGTATAAAACATCTTGG
The DNA here is from genome assembly GCA_008086735.1 of Cheirogaleus medius. NCBI lineage: Eukaryota > Metazoa > Chordata > Mammalia > Primates > Cheirogaleidae > Cheirogaleus > Cheirogaleus medius. Next base: position 71,386,695 of record VBSM01000361.1, on the reverse strand, counting down.
AGAAACAAAAACAAACTTGAAGTGAGTAAAACTTAAAAACTATTTGAAAATCATTTAAAAGATCCTAGTAGCTGTACTAGTTTTGAAGTTTAAAATAAAAATGAAATGAAGAATTACTTGTCCATGTACTGTAATAAAACAATAGCAAGGCCTCCTTACTATGAAGAACACCTGAGACTGGGCCTGGTTAAAGAAACTTATAGGCCTGGGTTGGAACTGCAAATCCTGTTTTTCAGGCTGTGGTTTAATAGTGAGTCAGTTCTCTGTCTCCAGCACAAACTTGGCACACCCAAACCTTGAAGAGATAGACATGTCACATTCATTAACTAGCCAGAAGTCAAGACAACTATAAGGCAAAACTAAGCTGACAGTAACTAGAAAAAAGATGACTTCTGATCACCAGTGGCACCTGATTTGCCAGACCACATTCCCCTACCTATTGGGACAAATGGGACAGAGTGTTTTATCCAGTGAAAAGAGTCAGTAATGAGACTTACTTGGAAGGGAAAAGAGCAATTATGAGGAAAAAACAAGGGATTTAAGCTATACTGTAACCAGCCATTTTGAGGCTGGGTATTGGGCATTTTCTAATGAAGGGGCTCTAAAAATTCATTGTCTTAGTTATTTACATCTTTTTTTAAACATAAGAAGTAGCACGATGGACAGAACAATAAACTAGAAAGCCTTCTATCTCTTACTCCATGCAATTGTTAATTTTGAGATTTGGGCTGGATATTTCAAAAACTGCCATTAACCAGCTATGTAACCCAGTGTTTAAAAAACAACTTTGGATAAAATAAATTTAACAGTTTATGTGACAAAGAATGATTCATGAATCAGGCAGCACTGAAAACTGGAAGAGGTTCAGAGAGCTCTGTTCTAGCAGCCTGAACAGAGTGCTTTTATAGACTGAATACAAAAAACACAGTAAAGAAATTACTTGATTGGCTACGGCTAAACACTTTCCTTATGTGGGTCTGGTTTGATAGGGTGTCCCTAATTGTATACCCAGTCAGCTAGTTGGCTGTCTGTGACTGGCTGAAGTTCAATTTAAAATTAATCAGTTACAAGAAAAGCCTCTAAGTTCAGTTCAGTCTGTTTGTATAAGGAGTTCCCGGTACAGAAATAACCCCAGGTAAATGGCCTCCTGTTTACTTTGCTTTATCACCAGAAAGTCACTTCACCTCTCACAGCTTTATTTTCTTCATATGCAGACTGATCCTCCATTTTGGTTTGCCTGAAAAAGTCCTAGTTTATTCACATTTTCCTGACTTCCCATCTAGTTTAGTTTTTGTTATTTTCAAAAGATCCAATATTGACAGGATATCAACAGGTTTTCTTCTACCTGTTCCACCAATTACATCCTGTTATCCATGGGCCCAATTTAGGAGTAAAGAAGGCTACTAGATGTGAGTAGCAAATGAAGTGTTTTATTTACCAAGTAAAATACAAATTTCCCAAGGGAGAACAGAGTTAGAACTATATATCCCTACATAGATCTCAAAAACATAATGTTGTAAAAAAGAAGTGTGATGTTATTTTTGTAAATTTGAAAAACACAATCCAAGACTAAATATTGGAATGGTTCCATAAACACATGTGTGAAAATATAAAATGGATTAGAACAATATATACTAATTCATAGATGCTTCTGAGAGGAGGAGCCTTACCTAACTGCAGCATTTTATTTTTTTTAAAAGAAGACTTTTGAAAAGTTTCTGTCCATGTCCTTTGCCCATTTTTTAATGGGGTTGTTTAACTTTTCTCTTTTGATTTTCATAAGTTCTATTAGTTTCTAGTTATCAGCCCTTTATCAGATGTGTAGCATGCAAATATTTTCTCAAAAGAAGACAGACTAATGGCCAAGAAACATATGAAAAATTGTTCACCATCTTTAATCATCAGGGAAATGCAAACCAAAGCCACAATGAGATATCACTTAACTCCAGTAAGACTGGGTTTTATCAAAAAGTCCCAAAATAACATATGTTGCTGCCGATGAGGAGAGATAGGAACACTCATATACTGCTGGTGGGACTGAAAATTAGTAGAACCTCTAAAAGTAACATGGAGATATCTCAAAGAACTAAAAGTAGAATTACCATTTGATCCAGCAATCTCATTACTGCATATCTACCCAAAGGAAAAAAGACATTCTATAATAAAGACATCTGCACTCAAATGTTTATAGCAGCACAATTCACAATTGCAAAGATGTAGAAACAACCCAAGTGTCCATCAATACATGAGTGGATTAATAAAATGTGGCATCTGTATATCATGTAGTACTACTCAGCCATAAAAAATAGTGGTGAATTAATACCTCTTGTGTTATCCTGAATGGAGCTGGAGCTCATTCTTCTAAGTGAAATATCACAAGAATGGAAAAACAAGCACCACATGTACTAACCACTAAATTGGTACTAATTGATCAACATTTATGAACACATGTGGAAGTAACATTCTTCAGATGTTGGCCAGGTAGGAGGGGGCTGGAGTACATGGGTAAATTCATACCTAATGGGTGTGGTGCATACCGTCTGGGGGATGGGCACACTTATAGCTCTGACTCAGGCAGTGCAAAGGCAATATATGTAACCAAAGTGTTTTTACCCCCATAATATTCTGAAATTAAAAAATAAACTATAAAAGGAAGACTTTAAGCAAATATTGCAAAATGAAGTAAGTCAATTCTGGGAGGTAGGAGTTGATTTCATTCTTTGTTCTCTGCATTGTTTACATCTCAATATATAAATTATACAAACATAAAACAGGATATGGACTGTGGAAAGAAAGAGAAAGTGGAGCAAATCAAAGATAGGCTTGGAAAAGTGAGCACAAGAGTATTGAAATAGCTCATTTATTGCAGCTGGTAAGCATAGTCGAAGTGAACCACAGGCCATTGACTTAAGGCTGTTACATAGTCAATTACGAATTGCTTTATTTGCCTCATATTGGTAAAATCTGGCTGGAGGTCAACCACCTGAGTTCTTTTGGACTTCTTAATAGCTAATTCAAATTAATTAATGGTTGATATCAACATGAATGAAAAATAGGAATTGATTGTGACACAGATAGAGCCAAACCCTAGCAACTTTCAAACTCATCCACATGCATGAGCAGGCTCTCTTTGAACGAGTCACAACACGTCTCTTTTGATATAACAAACTGAGGTTGACAATATAGGCCTCGTAGCATAATACGAAGAGGTAGAGAATGAATTTAAAAAATCTTTCTGGCAACTAAGAACAAATTCTAACAAAATGGAACAATTGGCCTGGTAGGTTTTCTAATGTTGCATACGTTTACTATTTCTCACTGTAGCTTTTTACAAATCCCAAAAAGGAAGAGAGGGATGGTCTATATTAGTGATATCATTGTAACCTTCTGGATTGTGCAAGGCAGTCCAAGTGTTTCCCAAGATGAAACTATAGCTCCCTATAATAATAGTACCATTTATTAAGTGACCACTATATCCTAACATTTTTAATTAGTTCCTTTACTCATTATTTTATTCAATTCTCACCACAATCTTGTGAAACATATACTATTACTATCCCCATTTCTCTGATGTAGGAACTAAGGCCCAGAGATGAGAGATTTGGCCAAGGTCTAAGAGTTAAGTGACAAAGCTGGTGGGCTTGACTCAAAATCAGCCTTGTAGTCCCACATTGAATTATCCTCAGGGGAGCCTTTCCCACATCAATGATTTCAATAACAGATGTTGCAACTTTTGTCTTTGGAGATGAGTTAATTACCCACCTCCAACCCCTCACCATTCCACATGTGGATCCCTGTGCCACATTTGTTCCTAGAGGTACCGAGCTTCTAGAACCACCTCAGCTATCAGAGGTAGCTCATTATAATTGCAGACAGCCTTTCCTCTGATTAAGCAAAAATGTTGATTCCCCTGATTCCATTCCACTCAATCTGGTTTTGTCTTCTCAATTACACAGATTTCTTTTTCGACATGATATTCTTTACATAATTGAAGAAAGTTAGCACATCATCCCTAGGACCTCCCCAAAGTAAACCATTGGCCAGTCCCAATATCAGGCTAAGCCTCTCTTCTGTTTTTATTACCCATAAGAAGAAGAAAGCATTTTATACAGTTCTTTGGGCTACTTACAGCCTTTTTCTGGGGGTAGTCAAAAATCCATGTATATATAAGTATATATATGTATATATATAAGTATATATATCTATGAACAAATAAAGATGCATGCTTAAAAGCCAATGTTTGTTTGGCAAGGCTGTTAGAGCTAGTGTCTATACTGTATTCTTTTTTTAGATTCAGACATTTCCAGGCACGTCTCCTGAGCCAGCAGGATGAATCTGCCAGGGACATAACTTCATGAATATCTAAAAGTCCTTATAGGAAGGACACTAATGATGGCTGTTAGCCAAACTCCAGGATCAAGACCTGCCTGGGAGAAAGTCATTTATTAACAATCCCAGTCTTTGTGTCGGAGAGGGAATAAACTTCAGGGTTGATGGCTAAAGAGAGCTTTAGAGGACAATGATCAGGGTTAGAAAGGAGGGAAAGGGTGAATGCAGAAGTTTGGAGAATTTGAGCTTAAAAACAAAGGGCAACATAGGCGAGGGGAGGGGTAGTCCATGTCAGCTGAGAGACTGCTAGCAGAAAGGCACAAAGCAAGGTGAGTGCCCTCAGGAGGAAGAGCAGTGGCCAGGAATCTGTGCACTGACCAGGGACATGGAAAAGGGCAAATGTGAACAGAAAGACTAGGAAATACATGGGCCCACTGGTTACTCTTCAGAGTCCAGCAATTATACTAATAGGGTCCAGGATAGAAAACTGCTATTTTGTTAGTGTTAGTGTGAATTGATAGTTATAGGACAGGCTGGTATAAACTAGGATATTTTACCTAAATTAAAACTTTAAAAAAGATTTTCTACTTCATTGTCATTATAAATTTTCCTTTAGCACTTGCTCTTGGGCTGAGGCTTTGAAAGAGCAAAGCTACTCTGGAGGGAGATAAAGAAAACAATCTTTCTTACAATCACACTCTATAATAAAACAGGAAACATTTTTTTCTCCAAATTTTATCATTGTATCTCTCCTCTGCAATTATCTACTGCATTATTGAAGACAGAAAACTAGAATTATTTCATTTTTATAAGAGATAACATGGTATAAAAATTCAGACATTACTCAAGGATGTTGCAAATAACTTCTGAAATAAAATGTCCTGGTACATGAAAGAATTATAAAACTGTCTAATTAAAATCCCTTACTCTCTTTGATACTATAACCCAAATTTAGTTGACCTTTTTGGGTGGAACAATCCTACATCCTATGGTATCATTTATTATTTTCTAGAACTCCATCTTTATTTTTAGCTAAGACATATATTAATCCCACAAAATTTTCTATGATCTTTTGTGCCTGCAGGGGGTATAATACCAAACTAGTACTATCTCAGGATGGTCTCTGTTTTCTAAGCCTTTAAACAACAGTTACATAGTGTAATGTTAGTCGGAACTTACTGATTTATTAATTCTGTTCCCCCTGAAAATATCAAGAAAAAATGATTTCCAAACATAGTATTAGGTTCAGGCTGTTTGAGTCTCTTTTGTGTTTATATGTACAGAAGTTTTAATATATCTACAATCAAGTCTATCAATTTTTAATTATGGTTTCTGCTTTTGATATCAGGTTAGACAAGAATATAAAATTATTCACTAATCTATTTTCCTCCGGTTATGTCTCATTATTTTTTATTCTTTTATCAATCTGATATTTAAATATTTTATGAATAAAAGATCTGACTTTACATTTTTTCCTAACAGCTATTTTTTCTGTTTTTCTCATTAAACAGTCACTACTTTCTCCATCAGCATGAAATGCTATCTTTATTATCCATTACTTTTGTATGCTTTGATTTGTCTTGGAGATTTTTCAAACTGATTTAGCTTCTTTAAATTTCTGTTTTAATAAAAGTGCCATACTATCTTAATAACTGTAACCTTGTAATAGATCTTAATAGTTGGAAATAGTAAAGTTCCTTTGTTATTCTTCTTTATTTTTCCAAAAATTTGCTTTTCCCATGCTGTCCATTCTTTCAGATGAATTTTCATTCTGTCAAGTTGTCCCCAAAAATCTGTTTGGAGTTTTAATTGAAATTGTATTAACTTTATAAATTAATTTGGAGAAGTTGACATCTGGCCAAGATTTATTATTCTCATCCAAGAATGCAATATACACCTACATCACTACAAAGCTTATTTTGTGTTCCTCAATAAAATATTTTCTTCATTTAAGTCTTGCATATGTCTTATATGGTTAATTTATAGCTATATATTTAATTGATATTATAAATAAAATTTATCATCATATTTTCTATTTGTTGCTGTTATGAAAAGATCAATTGATTTATACACATTATCTTTTGTATGGCCAGTTAACTGAAGTCTGTTATTATAATGGTTCTTCAGTTGATTCCCTTGGCATTTTTAGTTAATATATATATATATATTTTAAGAAACACAGATGTCACCTTTTTTCTAATAACTATAACCTTTGAGAGGCAGCACACCATAGTATTTACTTAAGATTAAAGATTTAAAACCATCTGAATTCTAATTGCCACTAACTAATCTAATCTGCCACTTACTAGGTGTGTGATCAAAGCCAAGTTACTTAGCTTCTCTTGGCCTCAATTCCTATTTGTAAAATGAGAATGACCATAATATTTATAAAGCATTTAAATAGTTTCTAACATATATAATAAAAACTCAGAAAATATGTCTTTTTAAAAATTTATTGCATTGGTTAGAATGAAATTTGTCAAGTAGTAAGCCTCTAGGGTTCTTTTGGTTTTTTTTTAATTCACTCTATGATTTATTTATTTATTCATTTATTTATTTATAATTTTAGGATATTATGGGGATACAAGTGTTGGGTTACATGAATTGCTTTTGTACAGTTTGTGTCAAAATTATAAGTGTGTTCATCATACAGAGAGTGTGCACTGAACCTATTAGATATGAATTTACACATCCCCCTCCCCTAACACCTACTTGATTTCTGTTGAGTTTTACTACCGTATGTACACATGAGTGTTGATCAATTAGTTCCAATTTAATAATGAGTACATGTGGTGCTTGTTTTTCCATTCTTGTGATACTTTGCTTTTCCTTTGGGTAAATACACAATAATTGGATTGTTGGATCAAATGGTAGGTCTACTTCAGTTCTTTGAGATATCTCCATACTACTTTCTGCATACTGAAAACTAATACGACACAGAGGTTATATTAGCTTGCAGTCCCACCAACAGTGTATATGTGTTCCTTTCTCTCAGCATCCATGCCAGCATCTGTTTTGGAACTTTTTGATAAGAGCAATTCTCACTGGAGTTAGGTTATATCTCATTGTGGTTTTGATTTGCATTTCCCTGATGATTAGAGAGGTTGAACATTTTTTCATATGTTTATTGGCCATTAGCCTATCTTCTTTTGGAAAGCTGTTCATGCTTTTTGCCCACTTTTTAATGGAGTTGTTTGATATTTTCTTGCTAATTTGCTTGAGTTCTTTGTAGATTTAGGTTATTAGCCCTTTATCAGATGTATAGCATGCAAATATTTTCTCCCATTCTGTAGGTTGACTATTCGCTCTATTGATTGTTTTCTTGGCTGTGCAGAAGCTTTGTAATGTAATCAGGCCCCATTTATTTATTTTTGTTGTTGCTGAGATTGCCTTTGGGCTCTTTATAAATTCTTTGCCTAGGCTTATATCTGATTATTAGGTCTTCTTGTTGGATTGTTCCCTTTACCATTATATAATGACTATCTTTGTCTTTCTTTACTTTTGTTGATTTGAAGTCCATGTTATCTGATATGAGAATGACTATACCAGCTTTCTTTTGGTTTCTATTTGGATGGAATATTGATATCCATACCTTCACCTTGAGTCTGAATGAGTCTTTGTGGCTTAAATGTGTTTCCTGAAGGCAACAGATATTTGGCTTGCATTTTCTTATCCGTTCAGCCTGCCTATGTCTCTTGAGTTGAGATATCAAGCCATTTACATTTATTGAAAGAATTAATAAATGGGGTAGATTTCTGTTTATCCTATTGGGCAGAACTTTATTGCTTTATTTTACCTCTTGAGCCATTGTGGTATCTGGGCTCTAATCTTTAGCTTTTGGGTGATTTCACACTGATGGATATTTATTGTGTTAATCCATGTATAATGCAGCTTTGAGTACTTCCTACAGGGTAGTTCTGGTCTTTACAAATTCCCTCAGTGTTTACTTGCCTGAGAAAGTCTTTATTTCTCCCTCATATAAAAAACTTAGTTTTATAGTGTACAAAATTCTAGGCTGGACATTATTCTGTTTGAGAAGACTGAAAATGGGGCCCCAATCTCCTCTGGCTTATAAGGTCTCAGTTGAGAAGTCTGCAGGTTAGTCTGATGGGTTTTACTTTGTAAATTACCAATGCTTTTACCTTATGGCTTGTAGGAGTGACTCTTTCATATTTCCTTTGGCCAATATAATGACTATGTGTCATGGTAATTGTCTCTTTGCAATTAATCTCCCAGGGGTTCTTTGAGTTTCTCATACTTGGATATCTAGATTTTTATCAAGGCCAGGGAAATGTTTCTTAATTATTTCCCCAAATAGGTTTTCCAACCTTTGTGTATTTTCTTCTTTTCCCTCAGGGTGCCTATGATTATTATATTAGGCTTCTTTACATAATCCCATATTTCTTATAGGCTTTGCTCATTCTTATTTGTCAGTTCTTTTTCTTTGACTGACTTGTTTAACTCAAAGGTGTTGTCTTAAAGCTCCGAGATTCTTTTTCCTGCCTATTCTAGCCTATGCATAAGACTTTCCACAATGTTTTGTATTTCCTTGAAAGAATTTTTCATTTCCAGAAGTTCTGTTTGATTTTTTGTTAATAATTTGATTTCTTTAGTTTATATTTCATTCATTTCCTGCATTGTTTTTGTGGTTTCTTTATGGTGGGTTTCTATTTTCTCTTGTATTTCACTGAGCTTCCTTTCAATGCATATTCAAAATTCTTCATGTGTCATTTCAATCTTTTTGTTTTGTATGGTATCCATTGGTAAGGATTTATTGTTTTCTTTTGGGGGTGTCCTTCCTATCTGATTTTTCTTGTTTCTGGAGTTCTTTCACTGATTCCTTCTCATCTGGTCTCTCAGTTGAGACCTGGGGGTGCTAGGCCTGTCTTGCGGGCATGTCTCCTAGTCCTCAAAGATCGATCCCTGAGGATGCCAGGGAAAGATGTGCTGGTCCTGTGTTTCTTATGGCTTGTTCTAGCAAGTTTGATGAGCCTTCTAGGTTACCTCTGACCTGCAGTTTTCATCTCTTCCCAACAGTGTGTAGTGATTAGGTCCTCCAGCTTAATCTTTGAGATGCTGGGTGAGTACAAATAAGCCACTCCCTGTTTCTTTGACTTGGAAGGCACTATGCTTAGCTATGGGGTTGTTCCCCTTGTCATTGATTTGTTTTTTTGTTTTTGTTTTTTTTTGAGACAGAGTCTCACACTGTTGCCCCAGCTAGAGTGCCATGGCATCAGCCTAGCTCACAGCAACCTCAAACTCCTGAGCTCAAGTGATCTTTCTGCCTCAGTCTCCTCAGTAGCTGGAACTACAAGCATATGCCACCATGCCCGGCTAATTTTTCTATTTTTGGTAGAGACGGGGTCTTGCTTTTGCTCAGGCTGGTCTCGAACTCCTGAGTTCAAATGATCTACCCGCCTCAGCCTCCTAGAGTGATAGGATTACAGGCGTGAGCCACCGTGCCCTTCCTGATGGAAGTTTTTTACACCTTAATATCTCTCTATTCCTAAATTACTACATTTTGTGTAATTGTATTTTCTTAAAAGAAATATAATTGCATTTTATCAAATGTCACTTGAAATCTATTTGGAAGTAAAAAATACAGGAGTTTTATTATTTAGTCTATGACTATGAAATTATTTTAACAAATTTCCCACTATTGAACCACTTTCACATTCCTAGAATAAAACACCATGTGTTGTATTATTCTATTTTGTTGATTTCTACATTCTTTTAGGTAGTACTTCAATGATTTGAGGGATTTTTTTGTGCTACTTTTATTAGTGTTTTTTATTTTGGTGTTTTCTTGGGGCATTGTGCTTTTTATTAAATAAATCAAAAAAATTGTTATCTCTTTAATAGAGTTTGTAAAGGGATAATGTGTTCCTTAAAAGTATAGATTTTTAACAACTGATTATAAATACCTTATGAGAACAACACACTTTACTCACTGAAACTGATAGTATTTTAGCTCCTTCCAAACCTTTCTATCTAAGCTGGTCAAGGATGTAGGCTTACACATCACACAGAATTAGGCTCAAATCCTAACTTTACTACCTACTAGCTAAATGTGTGCATTTAGAAAGGTACATGTGTATCACAGGGAATAATCATGACTTCCTTATCTTCCTTACAGAGTTATCATGAGAATTAAATAAGATTATGTTTATATATCACTGTACACTGAGCCCCCAATATAGACCCAATAAATTATGTTAGTTAGTTTAATTTCCTTAAATACAAAATTAATTTTTAAAATTCTCCTTGTTATTTTTTTTCCTAGTATGGAGATTCTGGTGCTTTACATAGAAATATAAATGTTCTTGAAAATTATTTATGTGAGATTACTTAATAAAAGATATATTTCAATTAAGGCCTATTATTCTTAAATTTAATTCTAGACATATTGACATAAATTTAAAATTTGACATTAAAGTAAAAATGCTCCTATGAGACATGGAAATTAACTCATTGCCAATGTCTACATGAAATCACAGTGGGTTAATAGGAAAGTTGCATATTGATTTTGAGAATCCCAGGCAATGAGCCTAAACTAAATGTAATGTCTTCCACTCTTTCCTGTTCCCTTGGAGCTGTGTTGTTCTCATAGGAACCTGAGAGTGGGAGGAATGTTGCAGCCTTCCCACAGGATGTGGGTTACACGCAGTTTTCCTGATCTATCATCTAATCTGCAATGGGGAAGCAAAGCTCTTACTCTAGGTAGGAGAATGCAGCACTAAGGGATTGGAGTGCCTTCAAATACAAATTCCACCAAACTGACAGAATTTTTGTGAAATACACATAAGATTGCAACATGAATGTGTCCTCAATTTTCAAAGGACGTGCCATTTTTGTAGGCGAATGTTAGTACACACAGATATCCATCCTTAAAATAGATCAATATCACACTAGTAAATGGAAACCCATCTCTCAAAAAGTATTAATTTGAGGTTTATGTCCACCAATGTCACCAAGAATATTTACTTGTATGTATTGATTATAAATCTATTACTGTGGTCTTTGAGGAGAGTAGTAATGAGAAAAGTAGTAAATTTATAAGATCTAATAGGTAATAATATAAATTCCTCCTCTGTTTTAAAGGCTATAAATTTTAAAAGATTATTCTGATGGGCTGGCTGCCTCTACTGAGAACAATTTAAATAGGCACAGCTAAGAATGGAAATATCAAACCAAACTCCATCTCTACTAATCGTGGATCTCTGGCAGACAAAGGATGAAAATATGTTATCTCAAGGTCTCAGTAATTTGACATGAACAATAGATTCTGTCAAGCTTTGGTTAAACTATATTGATTTGTTTTCTAAAATGAAGATATCCCACCTTACCTTTTCTCTGCGTCCTCTCGCTTTATAGCAACAAAGACATTTTCAGGGACATTCTCAATATGTTATTCCATATGTTCCAGGATCAGTAGAACAAAAAGTGTACTTACCTCTATCTTTTCTGTTCCTGTGTTGCCTCAATAATTTTATGGGTTCCTCCTTCTCCCAGATTTCTCTTGATGGAGTGCCTTTTCAGTATACCATGTCCCCTGAAGGAAACAAAAGGCAAAAACAAAGATTTATTAAGATAAATATTTTGTCTCTTACAGAAAAGAACAAGTGGATCCTTGGGCAAAAAACATCTAATTTAGTGACCAAATGCCATACAATTTTTAAGCAATGTTCATGGTTACTTTTTCATTCCTCATCTCAATTTTTTTCCTTTTCTATTTCTCTGATTGATAGCAGGAACAGGACAAATTTTCTTGAATAAGCAGCTCCATACTCCCTTATGAATAAGGAGTGTGTTTCTTTTTATTATTTTGTTCACTGCTGAAATGCATCAATTGTACTCTAAGCAATCTTTCTTTTCTTTTGCTCTTAAACTGTGTAACATGAACAGTCATAGACATTCTTACTAAATAGTAAAATCAACAATATAGCAAGATACATATTTTTCTTCAGAGTTTCAAATTTTCATTAAAAGGAGATTAACTAGGTTAGTGACAGTCTTTCTGAAATGTATGATTTAAAAAGCAATATATCCCTTCCACAGTTCATCTTTGAATTCCAATGCCAAGGAACAAGGACGTTGTTGTCTTCAGTCACATGATACAGTGATTGAAATGCTTTGAGAGAAAAATGAACCCACATCCAATAAATCCAATCCACATGTAATTCCCAAGCAGAAGAGGTTTCATGCTTCTTTCTGCTCATATTATTTTAGGAATGTATATATTAAAAGACTCATTTTAAAACTGATTAATAGTTTTAAATAATTAGAAAACAATCTAGTTATTTTCATATCCGTGTATACTTCTGATGGAGGTGGGTGAAACTGATCACACAGTAAAACAAGCCACCCTTCACTCAGGCAGTTTATGTAATGGTAAATGCTTGGATGTTGAAGATGAGAGAGGCAATTTTTTCATTTTTATGGAAATCATCTGTCCTTTTTTCTCCTGTGTGGGGCCACTAACATCAATATTTCTCTGCTAGAATGTGCTGTTAAACTTTACTAAGGTTATTCAGAGAAGAAGAGAGTCTAGTTTTATATTATGTATTATAATATTATATTATGTATATATTACATATGCTGCTTTCCCTTCCCTCTTCCTTTCCAATAAGTCATCAAATTCTCTCCATTCCAGGCTCATAATGTTCCTCAGCTTACTCTTCCTCCCAACTCCATTTGTACAGGCACCATTTACACAGGTTGACCCTCTCCAGCCATGTGTTCCTCTATCCCATGCATTCTTAGAGAGATTATGACATCTCTCACTAATCTCCCTGGTCTGAGGCATTCCCCTTCCAATCTATCTTCCATAGGCCATTCACATTGGTACAGTAACTAAACTTCTATTAATAACTGTATAAAACCCAAGAATTATATGTGGTAGGACTATTTCACTGAGACTGTCAAATAAAATCTTTTTTCCCCAAAACATCAACAGCACTACGCTAGCCACTCTTTTACATTAGTTTTCAAATAACTTGATTAGTCTGTCTCTTCTTTGTTTCTCACATTTTCTCATAGCTTACAAGTGAGCCAGTAAAAGAAAATCCTAAGAGCAGCATAATATTGAGACAGAAGTACTGAACTTAGTTCTAGATCCAACTTATCCATTTATCAGTTGCTGATTTTGAGGAGTCTTCTCATTTCCTGTAGGTAAATGACAGACCCCTGGTCATAAAGTAGGCATAATAATATTGATCCTGCCTATCTCTCCAGGTTGCTCTGGGATTCAAGGAAGAGCACATACAATAAAATACCAAATATGTAGTTATTACTCTTCCCGAAGAATTACAGAAGTAAAAACTTGCTTCTTTTGTTTAACACTAAATTCAGATTAGGACCCTAAAAATTATCTGTGATCACATTTCCAAGTGTTACAGCTTCCTTTTGGAAACGTGATGTTCTAAAGAGTTTTCAGCTTCAAAAATAAAAACACCAAAGAAATTAGACTGCAATATATTTGGATTTCAAAGACACACTGACTCTAAAAGGGAAAAAAAAGGAAAGGGGGTTCAAAACAGAGACAAATATCAATTGGCTGAACCTGACATTTAAGCCTGCTATGTAACTGAAATAATCACTGATGGCACAAATATTAATGCCGCCTCCTTAAAACCCCACTAATAACTCCAGACATTACTAGAAACATTCCAATAGAAAATATTCCCCTACTCTCTGTCATTGTGTTGTAGGCTTTTAATGGAAGAAATATAGAGTGTGTATAACAGGATGTTTGTTTTGCTTCTAAAGAATAAATAAAATATATCAACCCAAATAATTAATATATAATTATTACTGTGGCTTCCGCTCAGGAAAGTTATTATGTTATACTAAAACAACCAAAAATGCTGCCAATCCATCTTTTCCTCTCCTTCAAACACTGAGTTCTTGTGAGCATTCATTCTGTCCTGCTGGTTTCTAGGTAATTTTTATATAGGCTTTTGGATGACCATTGGTTGCAAATATTTTTGGATAATATCATACTAATTATCCTATTCTCTTAACCTCTCTACTGTCTGATATCACTGGGTAACTAACCCTCAAAAGGGGTATGGAGAATCATAAACTGAAAAGGAAAAGAAATATTATATCTGTGTGATATTGACTATCAGGCTAATGGATTGAAAATGGTAATTATTAAGAGCACTTCTTTTTTAAATTATGGTAAAATACATATAACATGGAAGTTATCACCATAATCATTTTTAAGCATACAGTTGGTATTGTTAAGTATTTATTTGCACATTATTGTGCACCCAATCTCCAGAATTTTTCATCTTGCAAAATTGAAGCTTCATACCAATTAAACAACAATCTCCATTTCTGCCTCCTCACAACCTCTGGTAATCACCATTCTCTTTTCTGCTTCTATGAATTTTACTCTAGGTATTTAATATAAGGGTAATCATACAATATTTATCTTTTTGTGACTGGCTTATTTCACTTAGCATGATGTCCTCCAGGGTCATTCATATTGGAGCATGCGTCAGAGTTTTCTTCCTTTCTAAGGCTGAATAATACTCCAATATGCATACCACATTTCGCTTATCTATTCATCCAGCAGTGGATACTTGAGTTGCTCCTACATGTTGGCTGTTGTGAATAATGCTACTATGAACATGGGTATACAAATGTCCCTTCAAGACTCTGCTTTCAAATCTTTTCAGTATATGCCTAGAAGTGGAATTGCTGGATCATAGGGTAATAGTACTTTTTTAAAAATAAGGTTTTTATTTTAAAATACTTTTAGATTTACAAAAAAAATTGAAGATAGTAGAGTTCCTATAGCATCCCACACCCAATTTCCCTTATTGTTAACATCTTACATTAATATGGCACATTTGTCACAGTTATTTAATTTATATTGATATGTTGTCATTAACTAAAATCCATACTTTGTATTTCCTTAGTTTTTCTCTAATATCCTTTTTGACGTTCCAGAATCTCATTCAGTATACCATATTATATTTAGGTATCATGTCTCCTCTTTGCTTTAACAGTTCCTAGATCAGGAATGGGGAACCTGGGCCTTAAGGCCACATGTGACCACCTAGGTCCTTAAGTGTGGCCTTTAAACTAAATCCAAATTTTACAGAAAAAAACGCTTTTATTTTTATTAATACATTTTTGTTCATCTTATATATCCTTATTTTATTTTTAAAATGAATGTATTTAAAATAGCAAAGAATAAAATAAGTTTCAATGAAATAATCCTCCCAGATTGATCAGCACAATTAGAACGTTAGTAAGCCATAAGGACTAAACACTCATGCTTTAGCTCTAAACTTCCCCACCTGACTGGCACCACTACTGCATGAGACTGGTTGGCAAGTGTTTATGAAGGTCCAGTACACTAGTCTGTTATCAGCTTTTGACAATGGTGCACTATGTTCCCGTTTGAAGTGGAATTTGTGAATAGTTGCACAGCTCGACAGTATTTTTTAATTCTGTCTGCTTAAGAGCTCACCATGTCAAGGAAGACCAAAAGAACACTGAAGGAAGGAAGAAAACAGATTTTTTAATGAAGATTGGGAATTGCAATATTATCTTCTTTCTGCTAAACATAAGATGATTTGCTTGCTTTGTGATACTGCAATACCAACATTAAAGAAATTCCATGCTCATCAGCATTATAACACTAGTAAGGACCACAGATATTTTAAATTAAAGGGAGAGGTGCAAAAGGTTATATTGCAGAAATTAAAAGATGAAAAGCAAAAGCAAAGACAATTCTTTCAAGCAGCAATAAGACCTGGAAATAATGCCACTGAAGAAAATTATAAAGTAGCGTATATAGTCATGAAAAAAGGGAAGCCATTTGGTGATGTACAAATTGTGAAAGGATGCATTGTCAAAGTTGTAGAATGCTTAGACCCTGATAACATTTCAAAGTACAAACAACTGCCTCTATCAAGAAGAACCTTAACTGATTGGCAGCATGAATTAGCCTTCAACTTAACAGAACAACTTCATGGAATACTTCAAAAGGAAAATATATACTACTTAATTGTTTTGGATGAATCAACTGATACTACTGACTCAGCACAGGTTTTATACTTCATTCGGGTCATTATAGATTTTCTTTGCTATGAAGAGTTACTTGCCTTGGGGACTCTTGCAAACAGAGCACAGAGAAGAAGATATCTTCAACAACGTTCAAGGTAATTGTCATGAAGTTGGACTGAATTTGGTAAACTGAGTGAGTGTGTGTACACACAGTGCACCTTCATGACAGGAAAACATGAAGGTTTATTGCACAGATAAAAAAAATTATTAACCGATCCAGATGCTCTCCTTTCTTTTCATTGTATTTTGCATCAGCAAAATCTCTGTGCTAAAGCTACTATTTTAAGTGACACGTTGCAACAAGTTATAAGTATCATTAACTATATTCCTTCAAATGCAGTTTCATAACACGCTAAAGTTGAAGAATGAGGTTTTTCGTGTGGATTTGACATATCATTCTAAAGTGTTGCTACCACAGGCACAGATGTTAGCCAAAATTTTATTTCTGTGAGAACAGAGAATTAAATTTTATGAAAAACAGAATCAGCAATGTGAGTTATTGTAAGAAGATTTCTATAGGAATGCAGCATTTCTGTGTGATAGCCTGTCAAATTGAAATGGCTTAAATATTTCTTTGCAAGGTAAAACTAAGACTGTATGTGATATGTGGCAAAACAAATCCAAGCATTTTGGGAAAAAAACTGGAAATTTAGGATGAACATTTTCCCCAGTTAGCAAAGGTCATTGATGAACAGGATGATATATGCCAATCATTTGAAGAATATGCAGCTGTTATAGACCTATTAATTAGAGAATACAAAGAAAGGTTGACTGACTAGAGAATCATGACATCACACTCAAATTAGCTTGTCAGCCTCACTTAGTTGATATCACCAAGGCACCTAAAGAACTACAGATGGAATTGATAAAGCTCTCAGTAGATGACATGTTAAAGTCATTGTTTGATGCTTAGAAAGATACAATTGGGATATGGAAAAATGCAGTAGAATACCCACACCTTCAGCAACATGCCTGAAAAATGCTTTCAAACCACTTACTGCTGTAGTCTACATTCTCCTACTTAAACCAAATCCAGATGCCCTTTAAGTAAAAAATGACTGATACTCATCTAGAGGATCATCTGAAACTGTGGACCTCCATGCTGCAACCAAATATTCAAATGCTTTCCAACAAAAAGCAGACATAAAGAAGTCATTAAAAGGTTAGTTAACTTTAAAATTAACAAATAATTTAAACTAATTTAAAATTAATAAATAGTTTTCATTTTTTAAATTATTAAGTACATAGTAGTTAATTTTTACAAAATAATATACATTTTTAAGTATATCTCACTGAAGTTTCTTGAATGAGGCCTTATTTGATTACAGCTAAATTAATGCAGCTTTCCAACATGAAAAGCTTCCCCATCCCTGTGTTAGTCTTTCCTGTGTTAGTTTTTGATGACCTGGACAGTTTTAAGAATTACTGATCAGGTATTTTGTAGAATGTTCTTCAATTGGGATATGTCTCATGTTTTTACATGATTAGACTGGGGTTATAAGATTTCAGGAGGAAGACCACAGAGGCAAAGTGGCATTTTCATCACATCATATCAAGGGTATGCAATATCAACATGACATCACTACTGATGTTGACCTTGCTGAGAAAGTGTTTGTCAAAGTTTTTCCACTGAAAAGTTACTCTACTTTTCCTCCTCACCCCTGCTGCTTTCCACTGTATTTTTTGGAAAAAAGTCACTGTGTGTAGCCTCCAATTAAGAAAAAAGGAGTTATTTTCCACCTCCCTCAAGGGTGGAGTATCTACATGAATTATTTAGAATTCTGCACAAGAGATTTATCTCCTCTTTCTCATTTATTTATGTATTCAATCATTTATTCATAACGGAATGGACTCAGGGGTATTTATTTTACACTTTGGATTATAATCCAATAGTACTTTATTACACCACTCAAATTGTTCCAGATTTGGCCATTGGAAGCTCTTTCAGTTGGCTCCTGTAGTATTTTTCCTATCAATGCAATACATATTGCATTATGTTTCATCACTCAATATTTCAGCTTTGACATACACCAGTATATGGCTTTATCTGGGTAATACAGGTGAGAAAATGTTTATTCAGATGCAATGGAAGAGTGACAGTATTATGAGGCAGATGTAATAGACATTGTGGCATGCTACTGATGCCCCCCCCCTTCGGGACTGATCCACTCATTTCCCCAGCTGAATATTGGTGGCTGATGGCTGAGACCTCTTTCAGGAATTGCCCTCAGACAAAAAGAGGTCACATCTAGTCAGAAATCATTGCAGGGTATAAAGAACTTACAACAAGCCCCCATTTGGACTAATCTTGAGTGTGCATCCCAGATGCTTAGTTCCCCCATAGAATCAGCTTTCCCCCTTACCCAAAAATGTTTCCTGGATATACGACCAACACTAGGTAGTCTCAAGTAAGGGAGGTAAGGTGGAAATAAGCATAATGTACACAAGCAACTGTAAAGAAATTGGTTACAGAGAGGAGCAAATTTAAATTGTGAAAAATGGGGTTAGTCAGGTCACGCTAGGCTATAAGGAATCCTGGAAGCCAGGCAGAAAGGTTTAATATTCAATTATTAAGCAGTACATCTAATTGAGTGTGCAGTCCAATAAAGTATGGTGTATCCGTAGGAAGAAATAATATCTAGCCATAAGAAACCAGAAATATTAGTAGATAACATTTATCCCAGTTATTAATGTGCAAGGCATACTTTGTATCTATTATGTCATTAAACCTTCACTACAGCTATTAAGATCTCCATTTTACAAATGGCAAAACTAAAGCTCAGAAATATTCAGTAACTTTCATAAGACCACATAGGTAGAAATATCATTGGATGGATTCAAACTGTCCTCTGTATTACTCTTAAATTCTATGCTATTCAACTCATCAAGAAGTCTTAAAGGATACATAAGCATAGAACATGGGAAATTTTTCATAAAATTTTAAATAAAGAATAAGATATACTCTATATGCAATAAAATTACAATTTTGTTTTTTAAAGTGTATGTTAATCTCATACATAATAAAATATTAATAATTTATCTCTACGATTACATATGACTTTAATCACCTTATTTATTTTCTGTATTTTCTATGTTGTGTAAATTAAATCATGCTATTTTCTAATCAGAAATGAATAATATTTTGTGAAAAGAAGCTTTCTTGATCAGTTAATGACTATCATGATGAAAGTGTCTTAGGATGTTGGACAACTCTCTATAAAACTGAAGAAAAATTAATAAAGGCCATTTGGGATAATAAGCCATCCATGTGTTGTAATTTGTGACTTAAAGTTGACAAATGAGAAATGTGCCAAAAGAACATATGCCAGACCTGCTTATTGATTTGGGTGAAGGAAAAGAGTGAAATATACCCCAGGAATTATGTGAAAACACAGCATCCAGAAAAGTGATAATTGGCAAAAAAAAAAAAAAAAGTTGAAAGAGACATGATGAGTTCAAATTAAGATATTCAGTTATTTGGTGACTATGGTTCAAGCAAAAAGAGTTTTTCCAATAGGCAGAGAGAAAACAGCACTAATAGTAAATACAATCAATTGATCAAATCCAAGGAAGTAAATGAGAGAGTAACTTATAAATATAAAGGAGTATATTTGAACTCATGCATTTAAACAAGCAAACAAAAGCATAGAAATTAAGTATAGAAAGAGAAGAGCAGAGAGCTAGGAATAAAGCCCACAGATGCCAAAACTTGGTGAGATGAATGTTAAACAGAGTTTAGGAAATTTAAATTTTTCTTTGAATTGCATAGATGCTATCAGGTAAAGAAAATAAAACCTCAACGTGGTATAAATTTTTATTTGAAAGTTATTGTCCCATATTAAAAAGGATTTTTAAGTTTGTTCATTCATTAATCCATTCAATATTAAAAAACCAATACTCGTGCTTCCTTTACATAAGAACTTATACATGATGTGATAAGCTGTGCTTGTTTGGATCCCTTAGCCACATAGGGGTAGCAACAAATAGCAAAAGAATAGCACAAATAGCACATAAAAAACATTCTGCTTCATCTGCCAGGGATGCACATTTCCCTTTGTTCTCCCTATCAGGCTCTGGGCCATTCTCAAAGGGCCGACTCAAATGCTGCCTCTTCTGTGAATCTTTGGAAATTGCTCCAGTTTGGTATTAATCACAATCTCTGCCCTTAAATCACTCTGTTCATAGCTCTCTGTTGTTTTGTATTATGGCTGTGTGTGTGACCGTCTTCCCCAGAAGCCTATGAATGTCTTGAATGGCAATGTTTTATTCATATATCTCTAGGACTTAGTGCAATATACTGTAGGCATTTAATAGGTGATTATTGAATGAAAAATTCAGAACTCTTATATAATCATAACTTTAAAACTATAAAACAAAGAATATTTGCAATATGTCTTACACTCACTTTTGCTCTATGTAGTTCCAAAAGGATAAGTGTATACAGTTGTCAAAATATGGACAACTCAAGCATATTCATTTATAAGCGCTCACAACAAAATTAGCATTATTTTACTCAAATTCCCTTATTTACTTACTCTTAAATTTCCCTTTCGTTGACCCTTAAGCTAATCTCTTATTTTTTCCTACTATATATGCTTAATTTCTACAACTGTGACAGTTGGCAATTGCTACATTCTCAAAAGCTTTCATAGCTATTTTCATAAAATTACAAATAACCTGCTTTATTATTCACTCGTTCACTAGCAAATATTTTTATCTACCATGTGGTAGATACCATGAAGGAAACACAGACCATGTTTTGGAAGAAGGGGGGTTACAGCTATACTAGTTGATAAAAAATATATACTCAATTGACCAAAATTAAAATTTTATCTAAGTACCAATGTTGATTCTACCGATCCATGAACATGATATGTTTTTCCATTTGTTTGTGTCATCTGTGATTTATGTATTCAATGTTTCATAGTTCTCTTTGTAGAGATCATTCATCTCCTTGGTTAAATATTTTCCTAGGTATTTTATTTTCTTTGTAGTTATTGTGAATGGTATTGAGTCTTTGATTTGACTCTCAGCTTGACTGTTATTGGTGTATAGAAATGCTACTGATTTGCGTACACTGATTTTGTGATCTGAGTCTTTGCTGAATTTATTTATCAGTTCCAGGAGTCTATATAATTTTTCTCTTATGATTAAATGACTGGATGATGATTATTTTGCTTCATATCTCAAAGCTCAAACAAATATGAATTGTTTTAGAGAACTGACTTAGACACAGTTCACAAATGTATTCATTACCTCTGATTTTTTTTTAACCATTTCCCCTTCCTTCACATCACATGCCAAAAGAAAATATACCTTCACATCTCATATTGAAGAGAAACAACTTAAGAGTGCTAAATGCCCACTGACTTTATTTTCACATTCATAGAATTTAAATGGATATAAAGAAGCTTGATCAAAAAGATTTCCTGCTGTGGACTATAGGCCCAAAGAATAAAATAAACAAACCTTGTTACCTAAATGATTTTACAGTCTTCAGTCTCTTGCATTCTTTTATTATATCGTTATAACTTAACAAGTTTGTTGTGAATTCTGACTAAGTTGCTCTCGTAAAATAATGTGGTACTTACAGTACATTGTCATGTTTGAGAGCATGGACTCTGAAGACAGACTTTCTGATCATCAATCTTTACTGTGTACATTTAGCCAAGTAATTTAACCTTTCTAGGCCAGCCTAGGCTTCCTCAGATGTAAAATATCCATAATAATAGTATTTATCACATAGAGTTGTTAGGAGGTTTTAATGACATACTAAATTCACATCACATAGAACAATGCCCAGCACATACTATGTTTAATATATTTTAGATTTATCAATACTAATATAGCAAAGATAAATAGAATGTTCCTGCCAATGATATATATGATAGGAACAGTAAAAAAGGTCATTGATAAAAGTTAAGTAGCTTTAAAGCACGCATCTTAGAAAAAGTCTCAGTTGTTCTATTACTGTTGATATATCAGAAGTACTCTAATTGAATGATCTTAGACACATTAATGTGTGTGTATGTATGTGTGTAAAGCAAATATCAGTGTGCAAAGCTTGAGAGTAATTTTTAAGTTTTTAAGTTTTTCTTTAATAATATAGGTCTCTCGAAAAGTGCAGACCCCAATGCCAACAAAGAGGCTTCTCCTTTGTATCAAGAACAAAGCCCTCTCTACTGATCCTTTGGATCACTAGGCAAACAATTACAGTCCAAGGCCAGAAGTGCTGAATAAAAAAGTAATGGGAGAGGGGGAGATAAGAAAGGTTTATATCAATTCTCTCTAGCTGACCAATGTTAACTATGTCTCAAATCTGACAGTGCACGTTTCTCTACTCCATACTTTAGCCTTTGATGAAACTGTATGTTATTTTAACATATTGAGGGTGTTAAGTCTTGGCCTTTAAAATATGACCTTCAGGAGAAGCCATTGTTCAACACGGTCAACTTTTTGAGTCCTAAAAGCAGAACTCAACCTTCTCACAAAGCTGATTCGTTTTAACATTTTATCCACTCTCCTAAAGAGTAATTTATGTGCTGTGTAAAATATTAAAAATAAGACATGGTCCTAGTGAATTGTTACTTTCTGACCTTTCTACATAGAAAGAAAACTCAAGGCATATCTCAAATATTAGTAGCAAATTCATGCATTGATATTGAATAAAATACTTTTCCATTCAGGCTTGCTTGACCAGAGCAGAATTTGCTTGCTGTTTTTTCTCAAATGTAAATATTTGCTCTGGCTAAATAACGTTAATAGGGAAAGTCACATACTCCATGCAGCACAAAGAAAAATTACCTTCCATTGACCCAGAAAACTTACCTTGCAGCTAAGCCTGAAGAGGAAAGAACCTGGAATGAACATATTTGAAAGGAGAACTCTAACTGCCAGAGCTACCTTCCCTGCCCCAAGTTCATGTTTAATTAAATATACATGAAGAATTTCATAAATCATTTGCATGTTCATAGAACATAAGTTATCTTCTTTGATTCTAAGGTCAAATACTTACTACTAACAACCCTTGTGTCTCTGAGGGAGGCTTGGCCCCCTGCCAGACTGTCTTGCTTCTCCCATGGGGGTGGGCCCCCCACTACTGTAAAACCCCATGGGGGCTGATGCACCACCATCGAGCCCCCTGGTTACTCAGCAACAACCCCTTATGACTGATCTGCAGGGACTGCTAGGCAACAATGAGAAGTCTGACCCAGCTGCTCCCAGTGCACTCCCAGCTCACTGTCTCTCAAGAGGGCCAGGTTAACAGGGGACCAGTGGCCCTAAGTGACTAGTTACATAATCTATGCCCATACTTCTCGGAATGCTCTCCAACAACAGCTAAATAAAATTCAGAGCAGAGCTAGTCCCTATTCTGAAGAGTATCCTTGAATGTATCCTTCATTTAAACTCTATCCTTGGAGCTGTAGAGAAGCTGACCAGGAAAAACTAAAGCATCAGAACAAAAATCTTTGGCAAAAAAATTCCAAGCATTTAAAAAAAATAAATTAGAGAAGGCCACTCCTTTTAAAATATGACTTTGAAATCTTTCATAATTTCAAAGAATTTTGCTATTTGCATATTTTCTGTTGACCAGAAAAAATGGAGAAAACATAATTTAAGAGTTAAATCACATGATTCTTATGGCAAACCTATTCCTAACAAAATTTAACAAAAAACTCCATTTAAGTATAGCAATTTCTAGAAAGGGCCTTTAATTCTTATCTGTAGTTACACCCATATTTACATCTTCAGTCTCAACATCTCCTTAGTTTCACACCCTAACTCAAACTCAATAAATCTTAATTCGTCATATTTTTTCATCCCTATCTGACCTGCCTCTTAGAAGGCAACCATCCAAACAATCTAAAAATTTACCCACTCAAAAACATGAGTTCAGCCCTTCCTCTATTTCCCCTAATGTCTGTTACTTCTGTGTTTCAGAGGGAGATGCATATGCTCTGAGGGACATGAGCTTGCACCCAGCACACAACTATAAAAATAAGACTCCATTACTTCCCTAATTCAAAACCATTAATCAACTCCAAGCTATTTAGCATGATATTCAAGGCACTTCTGAATCTGTTTCCTATCTCCTGCTGCCACATCTCCTGCTGCTGGTTCATACTGTACTTACTCCATTATGTTGAATTAATGATAGTTCCATAAACATATCCCCCACTTTAAGTCTCTTTCTTCTTCGTAGGACACTTTCCCCTTTGCCTGGCAAACTAGTGGTTATCTTTCAGGATGTAGTACTAAGATCACCTCCTCTGAGAAACCATCCCTGATTTTAGGATTACTTACAACTACCTCTGAGCTTGTTTATACTTGATTCATACTGCTACAGTAGCTTTAGTCACATAGTTTTGCAATTGTATACCTACCCAACATGAACCCCTTGCTCTTCAAAGGATAGGACCTTGTTCTGTTCAATCTGGCCTTCTCAGCCTTGGCATATTCCTTAGCATTAAGGAGGTGTTTCTACTATAATTTATTAAAATTAGAGAGCAGTACTCGGAGACAAAATTGTACAATGAACAAGGATAGGGCATCTCTGCATTTGTAATCTCTTCAGTCTTCCAAAGGGCCATTAAGCTATAATATCAGTAATATCAATAATAAAGTAATTAACCAAAATTTAAAACAAAAGTCAATCTCCTGACTTCTAAGCTTCTAAGCTAAACTATGATGAATCATTGCAGGATGAATCAACAGATATCCCCTGCCGTGATATAAACTATCCAGCAATACGGCTAAAGTGATCAGATTGCCTGTGCCCCTATTATTATAATCATAATAACATGAAACTCAAGGGAGTAGCTACATGGTCAGGTAAGCAAATGACCAAATGTTGGTCTGGATCAAGTTTCAGAGAAGAAAACTTCCCTTTCAGGTCAGCAACTCTTAAAGCAGTTTATGCTGAAATCTTTGGTGCAACTAAAGTAGAGAAAATAATATAAAACAAAAAAAATTTAGAGCTAAATAAAAAGCAAAAAAAAAAATTATCCTAATTTTAAAACCTCCTAAATAATAAAACAGCATTTACTAAGCATCTGTCTCCCTCAAAGCACTAATTGAAAAATTAAATAGGAACATGAGCAAACAGCACACAAAAGCCCATGAATGATGAATGCAGCAGCCAGGTGTGATATTACAAAGTCACTTAACCTCTTACAACCTCAGGAGCTAGATATATCGTCCATTTTCATGCCTTTTCTGAAACTTACTTATTCCACACATATGCTTATGCAACTATATTGCCAACTATTTTGATATTAGTAGTAATATAATTGTGTGAGTTAAACCAAGAAACACAAATTCTGGTCAACGGAAATCTGAATTATTAGCCTATCTGTATTGAGAAACTGAGAGAATCCTTGTC
Organism: Cheirogaleus medius; assembly: GCA_008086735.1. Classification (NCBI taxonomy): domain Eukaryota; kingdom Metazoa; phylum Chordata; class Mammalia; order Primates; family Cheirogaleidae; genus Cheirogaleus; species Cheirogaleus medius. The sequence goes on along the minus strand of VBSM01000361.1, from coordinate 71,360,900 downwards.
TGCTATGAACTTGTGGGTTCTGTATACTGCTAAGGCAGTGCTTCTTCAACTAGATACCCTTGGGAATACTTGGGAATACTCTTGGGAATGCCAAAAAATACTCACAACCACGTGATAAATTTTGTATATCTAGGTGATTTTACTTGACAATTTATATCTTAAAGTTCTATTTACATATTAAAATAAAACACATTATAAAATAGGATATAAAATGTATATAAATTTGTAAGATGAATATGAAATTTTAAAGAAATTGTTTTCTATGGAGCACTCTGATTTATGCCTCTAAATTCTGGAACTTCTTTGGTGGAAAAGAGTGAGAAGCCCTTTCCTTTGGAAATCCCTCCTAGATTATATTAAGAAGGGATGGGATTTCTTCACTTTCACATAGAAGATATACATAGTCCTGGCTGTAGCCCACCACCACTACATCTAAACTAGAAAGTTCTACCCACTTAGACATACCATTACGTTTTTATTGCAGCTTTACTTTAATCACATCTTTTTTGTTTTGAAGTAAAAATCTTTGTCTCTCCAATATTAGTCCAAAATCTTTCTTCAGGTACCTCACAGGACTACTCTAAAGCCCGATCTATGTAAAACAGTCCTTCAAATAAAAATAATGGAAGTGTACTGCATGCCAGGAAATGTGCCGGTCACTTCACAGTCATTAATCATGACAATAAAACTGCAAGTTAATAGTGCTTTCCAAAAAAAAAGAAACTAAGACTGCAAAGTGATATGTGATCTCCCCAAAATAATACAGCTAGTAAGGAGCAGACCTGAGAATTCAGATCTAACTCCAAAGCTTGTGCTTGTTTCTCTCTCTCTCTCTCTCTCTCTCTCTCTCTCTCTCCATCATGTTGTGCTACTCTTCCATGCCCTCTTTCGTAAATGTTTAATTCTCCAATCTCTCCATTTCATAGCTATTCCTTCTATCACTTCTGCAATACTCACCATCCTAATCAATGTGTGTGTGTATTTACTTATAGGAGCAAAGTGTCCAGAACAATTTGACCAGGGAAGAATAGAATTAAGCCATTACTTCCTCTGTTCTAGATGAGATACTACTATTTGTACAGTTCAAAAATATACTACTCCTGTTGGATAACCATATTGAATCAGCAGTAAACCAAAATTCTTTAGTATTTTATAGATTCTGATAATAACCATTTCTTCTCTGTTTTTAATTGTATGTTACTCTTATTTATTATATATTCAACCTGTCAAAATAAATTTTAACTTAAAGAGTATAGTACGGATTATATTACTCCCTACTCAAAAATGTTCAAGGATGCCCACTTGCACAAATTTAATTTCAAAGTCCACAAATTTAAATTCAAAGTCTTCATCCCAGCACTTAAGACTCTCTCCTACAACCCCAATCTGTCTTTTAACCTTTATCTCCTCCCAGTCTCTAAATTTCTACACAGCTCTGTCTCTTTCTGTTCTGTATTTGTACCTTTGCTCATGCTGTTCTCTAAATTAGGAATGTTTTACCCATTCATTGAAATTCCTTCAAAGACCATCCTAATTACTATATCTTCTACAAAGTCTTTTTGATTAGCCTCAAAGTTTATCCTTGTCTTCTTTGAAACATCTCAACAACTTTGATTTCTTTCATGGCACCTGTTACAGTCTGCTGTGAAGGACAGTTGTATGTATTATATTCCCTCACCACCCTTAAACAGATAAAATTCCAAGCTTCTTATGGAAAAGATGGAGTCTCACTCATTTCCATATGCACTACATCACTAAAAACAAATAACTTGTATCCAGGAGAATTCCTTTTAATAGGCATTTGTTCATTTGAACTTAGTTAACTATTCATCTCAAGGATGCATGTGCTGAGTTCCAGAATTCATTAAAGTCTTAGATAAATGACTTCTATAACTACCCAAAGATATGAACTTGAAAATAAATGGGCACATGTAGTACTAAAATATGAAATTATATACTCTATTAAGAATAACACAGGTACTTTTTTCACTGTAATGATTTCACAATAAAGAACTGAAATCCTATTATTCACACTGTTGTAATCATGTTGACAAAAAACTGAAATCTTAAGAAATTAAGAGACTTCTCCAGAATCACATGACTAATTAAAATCCAAGTTGGCTGAGCAACAAAGCTTTTTAATTTCTAGTTTGGTGATTTTTCCCCCACTATTATTTCCCAAATCATGTGTTAATACGTTTTCTTAAATATCAGCTGCAAAAATAATTATATAAAGAGAAAGATTCCCTTGTTTCCTACTTATCATTTCTCTTCAAAATATTATTTCAACAGAGATAATTTAAAATATAATCCATTAAAGATGATTAAAGAGAATATATTGAACAGAATTTATTTACACAAAGCTTACTTATTTTGCAACTTTAGCTGAAAAGAATACAGTCAAAAATCAAGATATTAAAAATACTGCTATTCAGTCAAAATAATGTAATAGATTCCTATATACAAATAATTTTCACAGTTTGTATACATAAGACAGTCCTACAGGTTTAATCAGAGCCTATTTATGTCTCTTGTTTTCAACCCATTTGTCACCAGTTTGGATGATGGTAGTAAATAATTTGCCTGCCCGGCACCCTTCCCCCTTTGAAAAGCCTTCCCTCTTCTACTCACACTCCACGTGATTCAGTTGTATCCAAGAATGAAGTTAATACCTGGACTGACAAATAAGAGCTCCAAATGTTTTATGTCATAATGATTAGTACAGAAGTGGATATTACTCAAATCTGTCCCAGCAGGCTTATTACATTTTCCTAGCCATATCAATTGCTTCAAGAATGGGTTTATAATGCAAGTGCGTCCATCCTAGGACTGGTGCCAAAGCTACTGAGTAAGACACTTTTTTCCTTAGAATGTATACTTGAGAAATTAGTCCTGGAACAGTTGACAGGTATTTTATCACCAATTAGAGCCTGAGAATGAAGACAAGTTGAAGGAGAGAAGAATTGGGTCTTTGTAAAATCATTTGAGTTCTGGATTAAGCTGTGACTGAAGACTGGGTGTTACATAAATATGACAAATTCCTCTTTTCTCCTTAATCCAATTCAACATGGATTTTCTATCATGGATAACTGTAATATTCCTAATACTCTTAGTTATCTGAGTTTCTCAACTTGCAATAGATTAAAAGGGTCATATTGAAAGAAAGGGAACAGTAAAAGCTACCACATACTTTATATAAAATAGTAGCTTAATGGTTGAAAGTGAGGATGAAGACAGATGACTTTCAAAAAGAAAATAAAGACTTTCAAAAATTTCAAATGTGTGCAGTCTTTAAGTCAAGGGCTTACTCTACATAGCATCCTAGGAAACTCCTTAGTCTCAGGAAAACCAGGATGGTTTGTCATGGTATGTGGAAGTCTAGGGATTCTTGCAGTGATTTACCAAAACAAAAAGAGAAGGAGTCATGAGGTTCACAGAAGACTCAAGGCTGGTGGTGGTGAGGCTCTGAGGTTGCTGTGGTTGTATGAGAGAGGACGGAAAGGGACTAGCCAGAAGCACACAGAATTTGTAACTCTTTCATTGATTTGTGTAGATGGAAGCATGGAATCCACAAAAAAACATTTTACTCCAAGCACTAAGAACATGGACAATGAAAATAGATGGGCCAAAGAATTAGTCATCCCAATGAAGCCAAAGGATAAGTGTAGGTGTAAATCCTTGGATTGGTATGAAAAAAAGAACACAGCATGCTATTTCCAAATAGTTTCTGAACTTGAGATTTTAGAAAATGAAAATTTTCATATGATAACAAATCTAGGGTGTGGCTACAAAAATGGTTGGATGAGGAGTAAAAGAGAATGTCACTGAGTTATGAAGGTCAAGGAACTGAGAGGTCATAGTGTAGGATGTAAGTATGAAAGCACTCAGATTTAGGATGAGAGAAGGGTGAGAAAACATGATTGTACACCAGTTGCTGGAGTGTTCAGTGAAGGAAGGGCTTGTGAGGTGGTAGACCTTCAGTGTAGAGGATAGAAATGAGCAATGGTAGAGGATAGTATAGCCAGATGGCTCGCAGGAGCAGGGGTGAGTATAAGGGGGTGGAGAAATAATGGTCTACAGGTGGCACATAGGTGTATGGAGGGCATGTGTCACCACTCTCGACTCTGAGATTCATGAAATACAAAACAATAAACAGTCTGTAATAAAAAGGGCTCAAGAGCTAGTGCAATGCCCAAGGGAGAGTGAAGTTTCAGGGCTAGGGAAAAAGGTGAATATAACATATGGGTTATTATTATATTTTATTATTATTATTATTAACATAGGTTAATAACATAGAGGAGTTTAGTATGACTGAACAGATATTCCAGAGAGCATGATGGAATGGTTTTGAAAGAAGACTAAAAAGGAGGAATCGGGCCAGGAGAGAGGCAGCAAAAAGCATAAAAATGTTTCAAGACAAAGAGAAACAAGATGAAGAGATGAAAGATAAACACAGAGATTTTAAGCATTAGAAAGTTAGCTATTTTACAGAGCTAACAAACTGGTAATGTGGGAATTTAGGAAAGCTGGTAGGTATAATGTGGGACGTGGACACTCTTTTCCTTCTGAGGCTTAGGTGGTAGGTGACAGTGTGGATCAAGGTGGCTTAGACAGACAAAGAGCCTACAGACATGTGCAGTAATGGCAACAGGAAAGCATGTGAGTGGAAACTCTGTGGCACTTCCCAAGAGTCAGGACAGCTATGAGGATGATGAGCTCCAAGGCAGGTGTTGGAGTGAGGGGGCAGAGAACACTATTTCAGATCAATGAGGAAGGAAACAGTTATAGAACACATGGATTTGATACAAGACTACCCATAAAAAAGTAATACTAATAAAGTTAGTATTACTACTTCATTCCTTACTAAAATAACTGCCAAAGGATTAAAATTTTAAATAGAAGCGAAAGACATCAAATTTACTATAAGAAAATGTAGGCGAATATGTTTACAAGTGGGAAAGGCCTTCTCAAACTTAACAAAGTCAGCAACTATGGAAAATAAATTGATAGCTTTGACAGCCATAAAAATTACGTATTCTACAAAGTAATGCACCCTAAATAATTAACTGTGAAAAGAAAACTGATTTAAAAATTGCAACAAAAACATACAAAAAGTTAATATGCTTACAAATAAAAAGCAAATAGGCAAAGAATATAAAAGAGAAATTCATAAAAATAAATCAAAAATACCCAATAAACAGGTTGGCTAACCAAAAACATTCAGCCTCATTGCCAAAGAAATACAAATATGAGTTATCATTCCCGCTGATTTCTAAATTTTAAATTTTTGAAGCTGTATTAGTATTTAGTAAAAATGTTAGTTTGAATATAAATTGCATAGGATTTCTGAAAAGAAATTTGTAAAATATATCAATAGTCTTAAAAAATTAATATCCTGTGACCCCAAAATTCTATGTCTAGAAACTTATCTAGAGGAATTAATCAGATAGGTGTATACAGTGTATAAAATTATGAACACAGTTATCTAATATGATATTGTTTATATAGCCAAATTTGTTAACATTCTGTGTATTTGCAGAAAATTATTTAAATATTTTAATAGAGCATATGCAGCCATTAAAAACTATAATTTAATAAAATGGAAAGATATATTAAGTTGATTTATTAACTGGGAAACAGCACATGTGGTATGATATCATTTTTGTTTTTTAAAAAAGCTGCATATATGCAAATAATAATTTTATAGTGATTACTTCTAGTTGGTGGACCAACCAAATATAAATAGATCTTATTTTTTCTTAATATTTTTTGGAAATGTATGATTTTCATTGAAATGTATATTATCTTAAAAACACTATTTCAAAATTTGAAAGTTTAAAATGCGTTATTTTAAGTGGCAAACATTAGTTGCCCAGAAAATAAAATGTAGAATAACTCATTGTTATGTAATGAAAAAGAGTTGACAAAAGGATGAGATTGAAATTAAAAAAGTAATTGTTTGGCTATATTTTCATATCTGTGATTCTTGGTGAACAATTTATAATAGTAAATACATATCATCCTTGAAAACCTGAATTCTTGATTTGAACATTGCTAATGTAATGTATTTTAATGGTTTGGGTATGTTTTTCTTTTATTTTGTTTTCTCATTTCTGAGTTAAATCAATGATTACCACAGGGTACAGAGAAATTAGAATGTAGTCTTTCAGCAAACTGGAAAATGCTCCATTTCATACCCTTAAGGTCTGAAATTTTATCTAGCCAAAAACGGTTCCATAGGATACTATACATAATAAAAAAAATGTTATTTCATTTAGTTTTTAATTTGATGTTCCTACTCATTTTTATTCCAGCAATGGTAATTTTAAGAGGAAAAAGGTAGGATGCAACCTATACATTCTTATTACATTAATGTAAAAATATATCCTTACAAGTATACAAAGACTAGAAGATACTCAATATTGAAATAATTATAATTGATTGTTAGAATTAAATTTAAAAATATTGTAATTTACCTGATAAAGTAAATCTTTAACAATCCTTATATAAAATAATTTTAGATGTCCTTAGGTATAACCTAAACTATTGTCATTAGACTTAATCCATATTTCGTGTAGCTCATGTTGAGGAAAAAAATCTACAAAAAGGAAATAAATCAATTGACAATTAAGACCAATAATAACTATTGATAGATAATATGAAAAGTTTTCAACAAGTTGGAATAAATTAAAACATGTTTTTAAAGACTCAGTAAAAATAAAAATCTATGAGTAAAAAACTGCTTTGTTTCCAGTTAAAACTGAAAGGTTTATTGTTCCTTTCAAAGCATTCAAACCTACAACCCAAAATACAAACTTCTCAGAGTTGGAAAAAACAATACTGGGTTTTGCTTGAAGCTTAATATTCTTTGGCGAAAGTCCACAAACATCTTAGGGAGCTGACCCAGATCTACACTGTCAGGAAAGCATTCCTCACTTTCCCTGAAAACTTTCTTCCACCTCTCCCTGAGGGAAATAAATAAAAACTGCTCCCTTCCCAACCCTCATTTCCACATGATCAAACTCATATGGTACAAATGAATGAAAAATCTGAAATGACCTGGTTTACTTCAGAGATGTAGGACTTGACCGTGTCAGGATACAGTAGATGCACTGCCCAAATCATCACATTAATTTTTTGCAACAGTCTTTACAAATGATATTGAGGGCAAGAGCTGAGCGTGTGCCATGCTCAGACAGTGGCTGTTACGAACATCCAGCGGGAGTGAGTGAGCTGGGCATTTTATTCAGTTCGAGTTAGTGTGGTAGAAAGTCTGTGGACGTAAGCATCAATCAAACATGGCTTCTAATCTCAGTTCTGCCAGTTTCTATTAAATGACTTTGAATAGATACTCTCTTCGTCTACTCATCTAGCAAATAGAGCCCTGACACCAACTCCACAGCTTGAAAAATAAATAAAATATGTGAAAATACCTTAGTTTGGGATCTGGCATATTGCTCAATAAATAGTAGTTTTTCTTCTCTTAACATATACCGTTATTTCTATGGAAAGAAAAAATAACTACTCTCCTTTTAAAAAAAATTCAAGTTTCTATTACAGATTGAAAACATATTGTATGCTTGAAGCCTTCACTTCTGCCCTTAATCCTTCCTGTGGAAAGCAGGTCCATGAATTACCTTTTCTGTACGCTCAACCTCTCCCACACTAACGACTTCTTTATGGCATCTAAAGAAAGAACCAAGGCTCTACTTTAAACATTAAATAAAAGTGAATTTGACCCTGTGTCCTGAACCCTACATACCCAACTCTTTCCTCCATCCTTCACGTATAATCCTGGGGTGAGAACTCAACACTGGCTTGATCCCATTTCCTTACGTTCCATTTCCTTCTCACTCAATACAATTGGCTTTTACTTCCCAATCAAAGCCATTACCCTTACTTTCTACTTGTCAAATCAAAAGTCCTTTCAATCCTTCTCCTATAATGCTCTCTTTTGACCATGACTTGTTGATCACACCACACATTTTTAAGCTTTACATACCCTTGTTGCTATGGCAATGCCCTTTCCAGATCCTCCTCTTGGGGCTTCCAAGGGAACCCATTTCTCAGGTTTCCATTTTCTCCCACTTTCCTTTTCATTCTATGTGCTTTATATAGGAGCTCTCATCGTTATACAATTACCTCATGCATGCCAGTGTCAACTAAATCTTATTATACAACAGCCTCTTGGATATATTTACCTCTGATTTGTTTTTTACTCATATCTTCCTTGATACCTACTATATTTGTTTCCTAGGGTTGGTGTTACAAATTACCACAAACTGAGTGGCTTAAGACAATAGGAATTTATTTTCACACAGTTCAGGAGGCCAGCAATGCAATCAAGGTGTCAGTAGGGTTTGTTCCTTCTTGTGGACTCTGAGAGAGAATCTATTCCATGCCTCTCTCTTAGCTTCTGGTGGTGGCCAGCAAACCTTGGCATCACTTGGCTTGTAGTTGCATAATCCAATCTCTGCCCACAATGTCACATGTTTGTCTTCCCTCTGTGTGTCTCTGTCTCTGTGTTGCTTCCCTTTGTCTTATAAGGAAACCAGTCATATTGAGTTAAGAGCTCACCTTATTCTAGTATGCCCTCATCCTAACTAATTGCATCTACAACAATTTTATTTACAAATAAGGTCACGTTCTGAGGCTCTGGGAAGAACATGAATTTTGGGGAGATACTATCCAACCCAGTATACCCATCAAATATGCTGCCATTGTTTATATTCCCATGTTTATAAATAGTGCCAGCTCTCAATCTCAAGCCAAGAATCTGAGAAGCAGTCTTCACTCCCACCTCTCCCAATTTCATATCCCAACTGTCATCAAACCAAATAATTTCCAGGTCCTAATACTTCTAAAACCTGAATACCCTTCTTTATCCCCAATTCTGCTGCCCTGACTTACTCATTATCATCTCTTGCTTAAACTACAACAGCAGTTTGTCCAATACCTGTTAAATCCAACCTCTGGAGAGTCACAAGAGTATATATATATAAACACATACAAACAGCTTCATGGCATGTTAAAAAGACATGGAGAGAGTTTGTTTATTTGTTTGTTTGTTTTTCTTACTCTTCACTACTGTGAAAAGTTCTGCTTCTTCACCGCAATGCACAGAATGATGATAGACAGACACCCTTCTTCAAGGATAGAGGAACTGAGAGGCAGAGTGGTTTCTGTGAAAGACCTGGCCTTTATAACTTCTTCTTTTGGCTTGATAGACTTTTTACAAACCCTCAGAGTGTGACAAAAATCCATCATGCCTATAATCTGGCTTTTTATTAGATTTTAAAGGCCTCTTTGGGAAAGGCAGACAAGACGGGGGTATTTCAGCATTTTGAGATCTAAAGTTATACCTGGCTCCAGAGGCTCTTTGATAGAAGTATTAAGATTATCAATTTTTAAAATAAACATACTAAACTAATGTATTAATAATTGCATGAGTTGTAAGACATCCTTACTTACACACACACACACACACACACACACAGATTTTAAGAATGCTTTATTCTTCTGAGACATATTAGCCCAACCCACAAAATTTAGTCTAGAAGTAAATCACTTTATGATTAGTAAAATAAAAGCATGCTTGGGAAGACTAATTAATTCTTTCCTGTCTTCCATGGTTTTATTCCCAAAGCTACCACACTGGACTTCTTCAGTTTCTTCCTTTACCCAAAAAATGAAAACCTACAGTTAACCATGCTTACCCCACATCCCCATGGGGATGAGGAGGGACTCTCTTTCATCAGCACAGCAGATCTTAAAGCTTAAAAGGAAGTAGTGCAGGAAGGGAGAGTCCAGGAGATAAAGGAAGGTATCTAGCTCTGCTTATACTGACTGTACATGCTTCTGCTTCTCTCCCTCAAACAAGTACTAAAACTGTCTTGGCTCCAGACCACATGGTCTTAAAGCATCCCCATTCCCTTGGCCCTCTTTCCAGTCTGAGAATTCCTATTTTTAATTGATCCAGGATTCTGAGTGAGATTATCTTCTCCTGTTCAGGAGTATATGCAAATCTGAATTGTTTCATTCTTATGTAGATATCTCCAAATTTTCTTCTCCAGCCAAGCACCCAACTCTTGGACACTATCACATTTTTAAGACTAGAAATGACTGGGGGACACAAATTCACTCTGCCCTGTAAAATCCATAGCATGTTCCTTACTTGGGCAGATGCATAAAACTGCTATTTGCCACTGAGAGCTAGAATAAAAAGTATATCTCACTTGAGTAAAAAGTAGAATATCTGCTTGATTTCTCAAAATGAGTTATACCTCTAATTAAAAGAAAAAATAATAACCACTTTTGGTTTTACGTGTATGTTCAAATGCTTAACCTAGAGTTCCTTTTACATAATGTTAGTAACTGATAATGACTTATAAAAAGGACATAAAGAATATGAAAATGTCTGAGACCAACAGGATTTATAATGTACACTAATGGGAGAAGTTTTTAAACAGAAAAACAGAGCCCTGGATTTGCCCTTAATATGTGATTTTTATATATATAAATCACTTAATCTTGGGCCTTAGATCCCCATATCTGCTAATAGAATATGTTTAATTATTACTTAAAAGAATTACATGGCATCATGGTTACAGAAGCTTATTTTATCACAGGATTTATATTTTGTAGTTTGTTTTTGATATTCAGAAAGGAATTTTTATTTATTTTCTAACTCAGTTAAAATTTTAGATTGAAGGAATGGAAAAATCACAGAATTTACTGTCAAGCCATTCAGGGCTGAGTCTAATCAACTTCTTAAAATATAATTTTCAAACTACATTCCTCCTTATTGTCAATGGACATTAAAGGAAATTTCGTCTTGATTAAGCTTGATTCACTCTCATTTAGCATGAAAAAAGTTAAGCAAGACAATCTCATTTCTGAGAGATATTGCAGTGTTTTTTTCAAAAGTGTTTGCTGTACTTAAGCTCTAAATTCAAAAGAAAGCAGTATTTCCTCTCCAACTCTCTCTATATGTACTTATAAAATCACATATGATCCAGTAAGAAACATTTATTTCTCTATAATTTAGAATTGTTATATATTTACATTTTGTAAATATACAACTTCTATAAGAAAAATTATTTTGTAATTTTCTTTAAAAATTAGACACAAATTTATCATACACCCCCGGTAATTCCACTGCTACGTATCTACTCAAGAGAAATGAAAACATGTACTCACAAAGACATGCATATGAATGTTCTTAGCAGCATTATTCATAATAGCCCCAAATTGGAAACAACGCAAATGTTTATCAACTAATGAATGGACAAAATGTGGTATATCTATACAATAGAAAATTATTCAGCAATAAAAAAGAACTCAATACTGATACATGCTACAACATGGATGAACCTCAAAAATATTATGCTAAGTAAAAGAAGCCACACACAAAAGACCATGTATATAGTATATCATTCCCTTTATATGAAATGTTCAGAAAAGGCACATTTATAAAGACCAAAAGTAGATTAATGGTTGCCTGGAGCTGGGGGTGAGAATAAAGACTACAAAGTCTTCTTACGAAGTGATGAAAATGTTCTAAAACTAGATTATGGTAATGGCTTTGCAACTGGGTAAAATTTCTAAAAATTATTGAAAAATAATTGAAAAGGGTAAATTTCTAGAATGTCATTCACCCTTAAGGGACAAATTTTATAATATATAAATTATATCTCCATAAAGTTATAAAAAATGCTGTAATGCAACCTGCATAAGAATTTAAGTAATTGTAAGAATTATGAAGAAAATTAAATTGATCCATCATTGATCTAAACATATGTTTAAAATTGACTAAAAAGGAGGAAAAAATTCTTTAACAATAATGAAATTTGATACATTTTTTAATATTCTGTGTAAAGTAGTCCATTGGCCTTTGATATTTTGTTGAAGAAAGTTGTGGTAAAGATAAGATTAAAAAGTCAATTACTAAAAGCTTTTTCCAAAAAAATTTATTTTCAAAACTATACTTTCCTTCAAAATTGAATCCTTTGAACTTCCAAAACACATTTTTAGACAATGAACTCTCTTTAGATAGTGCCAGTAAGGGGCACTGACTAGCAGGCTATACACACTAACAGGAAACGAGGTTCTTAAAATGCTGATTTAACCAATCTTGACCCAGAACCTTACCACATTATAATGCTTCCCATAAGCTTTATGGTCATCGGTTCTCATGTTAATAATTCAAATTCTTGGCTTTTTGAATATTAAATCCCAGGAGGATTTTTTTTAATACGTGGCAATGTCAGTAAGAAGGAAGGCATCATGTGAAGAGATAATGTGGATAGATAGATTTTGAATCTGTATGCACACAAAGAGAAATGCAATACTCAGTAATTCTAATCCAGTATCTTTCCGATATCCAAACCATAGATAAGTGTTTTGGTTTTTGATTTTTCTCTTGGTGAACGTTTTGGTGATCATCAGCCTTGAACCTCCCACCTTCTAGGCCTCCACAGACTCCAGCTAATAACACTACCACCTGCTGGGTGTTTGTTAGTTTGTTTGTTTATTTTAGTGCTTCCCATGTGCCTTAGCTCAAGCCAAGCACTTTTCTACAGGACCCGAGTTCCGCTGGCTGCGCTCCCTGAGAGGAGCTCTACGAAAAGAAGATAAGTCTGATCTGACCTTCTGGGCCTCGCTCAGAAGGGACTGGCCAGCCCAGGTAGCGAGTAGGACAGGGTCATCTCTCCCTAGAAGGCACCTTCAGGAGCTTCCCAAGGGGCTGCAGCAGCAGCAGCAGCAACAGCCAGGACTCAAGCCCACCAGGTCCCTCAGCCCCTGCGACTACCTTGCACTCGGGTCCCTCCACCGCGGTAAGTTGGTGACCTAGGAGCAGGGAAAATCCAATAGCTGCAAGGGACCCTTAGGTGCATCAGGTCTACCTACCCCCATATTTTATCAAAAGAAAGGACGGAGCCCAGTGAGGTGGGGTGACTTAGCTAAAGCCACACAGCTCGACGCTGGCAGAGCCGGTTAGAACTCTCTGCTGACCCGGTGGCCGCTCGCGGCTGCCAGGGCCTTGGAAAGCGCCGCCCAAGAAAAACGACAGGGCACTGCTGGCCAGAGAGAAGGGCTGGGCAACTTGTGACAGGAGGTCACTACTGCCCACCTTCAGGGCAGAGTGGGCAAAAAGCAGGTGGCCAGACTGCCCGGGTTACGCCTGTTGACCTGAGCGTCCCCCTTCCACTCTAGAAGTACCCTGGTTTGCATGTTAAATGGTGTGATCACCCTAGCAAAAGAGACATCTGCTTTGAATTCCCCAGATACTTGTGCAGAGCGGGCGGAAAATGGGAAAGTTGCACTTACTACATCTTCCTTCCCTCAGTCTCCCCCGACACCCCAAGTCCTTTCCCTATCCTCGCACCAGTGATACCCACTTCAGCTCCCCGTCCACCAGGTACGTACCAGCTGCGCCCGGAGCTGCCCGCCGTGCCTGGGGCAGGTCCTCTCGCGTTCGAGCTCGCCCAGCCCTTCTGCGGCCCGGAGCCGCGACGCGGGCTCTCGCTGGCTGCCGCCTCTACCGTGCGCGGGGATGCGGCCGCAACTGAGCTGCTGGGCTGGGGCGCAGCCAGGCGGAGGCAGCGACTCGGGGGGCGGAGGGAGCGGTCGCCGCGTCCCGCCCCCCGGCGCAGAGCTCGGCTCCCAGGCGGTGTCTTCCTCTCGGTGCAAACCCGGCCCCCGAGGAGCCCCACGGGGCAAGCGCGACAGTAGCTCTTCCCTGCTGGCGTCCTGGGGAGAGGTCTTTTTCCTGCGTGTGCATTAACACAGAACTAATCATCGGTGATCGTCACAAAACTCGTGTCCTCACTGCCTGCCTCTTCCAGTTCCCCTGGATGACTGTGAGGTTCTGTTAAGAATTTGTTTGATGTGACTGGGGGAATTCCAATTCTCTTCCAGCTCTCCGAGGCTGCAGCAGGTTTTCCGTCCCGCCGCTTTGTGCGCGCCCGAGGGCTTGCGCTCCAGGGGTCACAAGGTTGCTCTTTGATCTAATCTTGGATTATGAAGAGGGTGGGAATGTACACAGTTTTCTTATCTGCACCCAGAATCTGTGTCTTCGCATTTATTAACAGATTATTTTAGCAGATTGGGAAGCAGCATGCGATGCAGGGAACTTTTTGTGCAAAGAAAAGCAGAAAACAATGTCTATCAAGTTTCTCTTTCAGGTTCTTATTAAGGAAAATAAATTCCTGACTATTAAGGTCTCATTGAGCCCTTTAAAAGCCATTTTAACGGGATGAAGATGCTGCTGATAAAAATTAAAGAGTTCTCTGCTTCCGGAGAAACTGGTTTCTCACTGAAGATCTGTGATCTCCTCTGGTTTCCTGAAAGTGGTAATCAGTGGTCAGTCTTCTCAACACTAATCTGCTCACTCATACTGTGCCCTGGCTTCTCACTCAAGGCCTTTGATGTCTGCCACTTCACTACTGACACTTCCAAATTCCCTCTTTAGGCAAAATCTATGTGAAATATGAAAATATAACCAGATAAATATTTCATTTTAATTAACACTTTAGAGTCTGCTAATGGTGCTACACTCAGACTTTTAAAATTATTCAATATCCACACTCCCACAATATAGAAATAATTATCTCTATTTTCAGATAATAAACTGAGGCTCAGCAAGTTTAGATATTTTAAATAAGGTTAAATAGCTAGGAAGAATCCAAACCAGTTTTGAACTCAGGTCTTTCTGCCTTCAAGGTTGATCAGCATTCTTCAAATTTGTTAATATGATTTTTCTAAACGGTGACACAGGCACGTTTTGTTTTCTAAGGTCATAGTTATTTCTGTGGTTATACAAGCACTAATCAAAGAGATTGAGAGTTTTATATATATATATATATTTAGTATAGCTTCAAAACTTATTCGGCATATTTCTAGGGCCTATAATTATCATTTTATATAATAACATATATTATCTGAGGCAAATTATTCTAAGCCATGTTTTTTTTTTTGTTTTTTTTTTAGAGATGGGGTCTCGCTCTTGGTCAGGCTGGTTTCGAACTCCTGACCTTGAGCTATCCACCCGCCTCAGCCTCCCAGAGTGCTAGGATTACAGGCGTGAGCCACCGCGCCCGGCTCTAAGCCATGTTTAATATAAAGATCCCATAATAGAGACTGATGCTAAAATGTTCAAACTTAGGAGTTCCACTACCATGATTGGATTTTTATGATTCTAACAAATGTATTCCTTATATTCACAAAATGTGCTTTGTAAGCTCTGTATTTTTGATAGATTTGATAAAACCGTTAGCCCTCACTGATATGCTCTTGAACCACATATTTGAAGTCATCAGAACCACTGGAACGTACGCCCCAATAGCTGTCTCCTCAATACTTAGAATAGTACCTCCATAAAGTAGGTGCTTGATAAGTAGTGTTTAAATGAATAAATAGTAACCTCATTTTCTCATGTAAGACAAAATAATGACTTATGAAAACACTGTTTATAAAACAGTTTTATCTATTTAGAGTAGATTGAATATTTTTGGAGACCTTTCATTTCTACCAGAAAAGTAAGGAGCTGATGCAGAAGGTTTGTGGTCAATGTTGTTAGAAATGATAGACAGCTGACCATAAATCCAAACAAGTGTTGGTGTCCAAGTCCAAGAATTGGTGATAACAGTAGTTCCACACAATCATGTGAATTGCTGTCAAATATATGACTTTAAATGCAAAAAGTTTAACTAACACAACTTTTGGATTGTGCCAAGTGATATTAATACAATGGAAAGAGAAAGAAAAAGCTTGGCTGCTATTTTTGAGAGGGCTATGAGGTTACCTTAAGACTAGATAGGAAAATAAGTGAAGACAAAATCAGGGGGAGTCAAGAAACCACAAATCTCCATCATATGAGAGAGATAGTAAGATAAGAAGTTGTAATTGAGAAATGGGATGGTTTTCTTTGAAGTTTTAGAAGTATAATGATGGCATGGTATATGGAGGAGCTATGGATAGGGGTGGCTGGCATAGAATGAAGATCAAGAAATTGGGAACTAAGATGTTGAAAAACTATCTACATAGACATTGAAGCCACCAACAGTGATTCCATCTGATAAAAAAACAAAGACTTAACAAAGACTTCCATGAATGTAGTGGACTGATCCAGAACTGAGTGGATGACTATATACAGTTGGGGCAGGAGGTGCATGTCCAGGGAGGAAGATCCTGAGTGAATCAAGAGCTGGTATAAGAAAGAGATAGTTAACAGTTTAGAAACAATACTAGGGAGCCGCAGGATGTCAATGCTATCCTTAATGGCCCTAGAGTGTGAGACAATGAGCAGTCTACATTGAAAGGACATCTAGGGGAAGCTATTCTCAAAAGAAAGCTGATTTCTACTTAAAGCCAGACAATAGATTGTGTGAATAGTTTACAAGGGTACTGGTATTTTTCAGTATTGAATGAGGATTCTGCAAAGTCAGAGTAGTTAGATGTAAGAGGCAAGGCCAGCTTCATGGGCCTGCAACCTGTGCAGTCAAACAGAGCTCTACTTTTAAGAAGGTACTATGCTTTGCTTAATGCTCTGGTGTCCCTGCCTTGAAATACTTAATTTTTAAACAAGGGGACTTACATTGTCTTCTTGTATTGAACCCCCCAAATTATATAGCCAATACTGTTTGGAGGAGTGGAGAAATGGGAGCATGGGTGAAACAAGAATTAGCATAAACCCTTTGAGGATTAAAATTTGGGAGACACTAAATACAGAAGATTGCAATTTCAGGGAAAAGGGATGGCTGCAAGGTTTCTAGTGAGATCTAGTTTTCACTCTCTTCAGGGCCAGGCTGGCTGACATCTCAGCAGAAGAGGCAGGCAGTATTCACCATCAGTCTTCTCCATGTTTCTATTGTATAACTCTGATCTCTGCCTCCATCTTCACATCTTCCCTGTGTTTCTCCTTTATTATCTACGTTCTCCTCTTCTTATAAGGACAGTTGTCATTGAATTTAGGGTCAGTTAATCCCAGATGATCTCATCTGGAGATCTGCACCTTAATCACATCTTCAAAGATCCTTTTTCCAAATAAGGTCATATTCACCGGTACCAAAGGTTAAGACATGGGCATACCTTTTTAGAGACCACCGTTCAGTCCACTATAGCCAGGTCTACTGAGACACAGTAATAGCCAGGCTGTATGACACCGGCAAGACAGCATTTCAGGTCTATTTGGCAAACTAAGATAACTATGATAATATGAAGCTTATCAATGTTTCTAAGGCTTTCCAACCATGACATTTAATACATATGAAATTCAGAATAGAACTTCCCAGGAAGGCTGGGCACAGTGTCTTATGCCTAGAATCCCAGGACTTCGGGAGGCTGAGTCAGAAGGATTGGTTGAGCCCAGAACTTTGAGGCTGCAGAGAGCCCATGCCAACAATACACTCCAACCTCGGAGACAGAGAGAGACCCTGTCTCTTAAAAAAAAAAAAAAAAAAAAGCTGCCCAGAGAGACTTTACACCCCTTGGAGTAGGTATCTATCCTTGCAGACAAAAGGTGCAAAGGAAAAGAGTCATGTACCTGGGATAATGCAAAGTGTGGTAACAGGGGATTGAGAAAATAGGATTCTCTACTTCTCCTTTTAATCCACTTTCCATTTCAGAGGACATATTTGATTTCCTGGTACTAAAAGAGAGTCTACAGGATGACCATATTTCATCCCTCCCTAAACATTATGATTTAGAAGGGCTGATGTAGTGACCTTTTGCATCTGTGATAGAGGCAAAACTAGTTTCCCTGGCCATGCCTTGTCGAAAACAATCTTAAAGACCTTTAGAGAGAGAAAGAAATGCTGAAATCAGTGCTAACTGTGCTACCCCATCCTCCTCCAGATGACAGGCACTCTGAGATATATTAGAGTAGCTGCCAGAGCCAAATGAAGCTCTCCTTTAAAAGCCTAACACTTTTTGGTCCTTTCTCCCTTCTGCTCAATGCAGAACTGGAACTATAAACTCCATCAAAGGTTCCATCCATTATTTGCTGAGTGATGACAGTGAGAGGATTCCAAATTGTGGCTGGGGCAGCAGCATAACTAGGGTGAGGTTTGGAGCAGATTGGAGGGGCATCTGTCTCTGCGAGACCACCAAGGATGTTGCCCTGAGGCTGGAGCTGGGTGATAGAGTATCCTCAGGCAGAAGGGGTAGAGCCTATGCTGCCAGTTGGTGACCCTGCTCCTGCTGTGTAGCAGAAAGGATGCTACAAACTAACATTCACCAAGAGAGAAGCTGGACAATGAAAGGGTTAGGGCATGACCGACTTTCAGAAGATCAGAGTCTATAGAGTAAAAGGCAGAGGGAAGGGAAAGAGATTGATTTCCTTTTAGTATTTAAAATAGAAATTTCCAAAGAAAGTATTTCTGTATTATCATTGTACTCATGTGTCTCTTCTGCCCTTGGTCAGTGGTACATTGTTTTGCAGAGTAGCAGGAAATATGAAAAGAACACTGAAAACAGGAAACCTTGGGCTCTAATCCCAAGGGGCAATGCCACCTGTGGCCATGTAATCTTCGTAAAGTCAGTTTTCTCATGACTGAAGGGAAGATGCAAGGTAAAGGATTGTCTTGCTCTAAGATTCTTTATGTCTCTGAATTGATTTCTTTAGTACATCTAAATTCAACCCAACATTTAGATCACTTTACCCATCCACCTGCATCTCATTGTAATTCTTACCATTTCCCAGCACAAATCCTATTTTCCCAATAAGCTCATCAGCTTGCTATTCCGTTACTTCCTTATCCCACTGTTCATGATTGGTGCAGGAGGATGTACTTATTTGTACCACCTTCCACTCTTAAGTGATGTCACTCAATTTCTTCAAATTCCTGTTCACAAATCATGTACTTTTGGGGGCTCATTGATGAATTTTTTCCACTTTTGATCAGTTCATTCAAATATGTACCAAGTTGCTATCCAAACTTTATAGCCTTTTCCTTCCTGTGTTTGGCCATTTTCAATTAAAAGAAAAATATTATTATGTTAAGTTTTTGACAGGCCCTTAAAACTTTTCATGTGTATTGTCTCCCAATTCTACTGTAAGTTTCTCAGCACTGGGTTCTTATATTCCATAATGGTATTTTGACTTATTCCAGTAAATGAGACAATTCTGAATGTTTTGGGACCAATAAAAAAAATTGCTAACCATCTAACCATTCACTGGTACGGCATTGACAAACTGCTTAGCACAAAGTGGGCATTTAATAAACATTTTAGTATGAATATAGAAGTAAACTAATACACACCTTTTTACCCAACCATAATTACACACACACACACATATATATACATACACACACACATATATATACATACACACACACACACACACAAATTTACCAACCATTATCCCTCCTCTGGTTGACATGATGGCCTTAACATCTGGCAAAAACATCAAAAAAAATTTAAAAAGTCAAAAGCCTAACAAAGATAACTTTATGATTCACCAGTATGTTTTAATTTGCCCAAATAAGCTTCATTTGTAATAATATATATATAAAATAGTTTAAAACTTTTCAATATACTTTTATATGAATTGCTTCTGTGCACAGACTCTACAGAGTCTACTCTTGCTGCAGCCAACTTTTTTCCTTCCCTGACACTGGTTCATATGAAATCATCTGTAACATCCAAAATAAAGTTAAATAGCATGGATACATTTAAAAATTCTGTATTTACTTCAAAACCCATGTGCATATATCTGTAGACACAGTTGGCCTACACCATGTGTTAGAAGATTTAGTTTCATTCCAGTAAACAAATCACCTTAGTAAAGGGACAATTTATATCTCAACATATTAACTTGGCACCACACACCTTAACCATCAATACTGAAGTCTATGAAAGTTCAGGAGAGAAACTGACCTCCAAACACTTATAGATTTCAAGTCAAAAATATTAACCTTACTTAATCCCAAATATTAGAGTTAAATACATTATTGTTATGTGAGATCCCAGTAGAATTGTTATCATCAGGGAGCTTGTTAGAAATGTAAGATCTCTGACCCTATCCCAGACCTACTGAATTATCATCTGTATTTAACAAGATCACCATACAATTTGTAGACACATCAAAGTTTAAGAAACACTGCTGTACTTGCATCCTTAACTCAGTGATTAATCTCTTAAGGTTTTACTCTAGATAAACTGTGCTTCTCTTACCCTAAGAAAGAAAATGGCTTTCATCATTTCACAGTAGTCTTAGTGTTTAAATTAATCTGCTTTCTTTAATGAAAAACACAATTTATAGGCAAAGTGTCAGGTGGGTTAGAGAGATGCTGGGGAAAACCATTCAAGAAAGCAAGAATCTTCCTTTCCTGAAAAATGCACCCCAGATCTCTTGCTCCGAATTATTAGACCCTGTATATGACTACAAAATATTAAAAATGCAACTTGTTCATGATTCCTTTAATGATTATAATATTCCAAAATTTACTGACAACCCATAATTTAAAATAAAATGAGTTTTCATTGTTCTGATGGAAAAGTTGGATATAGTTGTTCAAAACCCCAGTCATAATAATAGAAATTTAGATCAAGAAGGAATGCTAAAGGTTATTCAATTCAAACACCTCCTGTTGCATTTAACAGAAAGCAGTTTGCAAAAAATTGTAGAACTCGTTATTTATCCTCTATATAAATGATATCCTGCCAGCTCCCAAAAGGAATTCATGATTATAAAAGACCACATATATAAAATAAGATTATTAAGTTTGATTTTTTAAATGCTTAAGGGAAATAAAATAAATATATCAACCACCCCAGCTGTGTTTACTGAGATTGAATATCAAATTTGGTTCTTCATGGAGTGCAAAAAGGGAAACAAAACAGACTATATAGTACATTAGCATTTTCCATACCATGTATAGAATTTCGGTAGAGGTTATTGATAATCAACTAGTTTGTTTTGCTTTTTAAAACTATGTGTGGATACTGAAATTAGAATCAGACTTTTATCTAAATGGTTCTATTTCTACAGTAAATGAAAGATGCTTAGATTTGGTTCATTGCCATTCTAACTTAACTACTATTGAATAAGGTCTAATATATAAGAAAAATCCAATTCGCAAAATCCCATTGGCTAAATGAATGAAACTCCTAAAAGCAAAGATAAAGTTTAATTTAAAAAACAAAAAGCAACACAGAATACTAGGTTATTGACTTGGATTTCAACTACCATCTTGACAAGCAGCTTTGAATAAGTTCAAATCTATGCAGAGTTATTATGCAAAGGATGGTAAATAGATATTTTCCATTTTAGTAAAGAAAAGAAGAAGGAACCAGTTTATCCATGCAAAAAATACTGAAAATCAATAATATCCAGTAGGCTTTAGCTATTTAGAAAAAAAGCATGTAGTCATAAAATGTTCATCTAATCTGGCAAAATTTATGTGTATGTGTGTGGGGGTGGGTATGTGTGTGTGTTCAGACATAATAATTAGATAAAAGAGAGGCCTTCCTAACTATAGAATTATTTAACAAAGAGAAACTGAAGTTTATGGAATTTCCTATTTTAGAGATAACTTTAAGAAATGGATAAACCATAAGCTGCCCAGATGTCTAAGATAAGTGGTTTTATTTAAAAAAAGTAAAGCTTGTGAAAGATACTCCCATGATAGGCATTTCTAAAGGAACCACACACCTGTGGAATAATTTAGCATTGGCAGATTCTCTCTGTGCTTTTATTTATCTCAATCTCTTTTTTCCCAAATCCTCCTCAGTAGAAGTCAGTTATACTCTCTGAGCAGAGGACAGCCCCGTGGGCAGCACACTGGACATATGTCACCTCCCTACTGTCACCTTTGTCTCCAGCCTCTCTCTGGCCCTGTTTTGACTCTCCCCTTTTCCTTGGATAGGTTAGAGCGAGAAAAATCTCTCATTGTTCTGTCCTTTTCTAAGACTTAAAAAACTCACTGTGGAGATTAAACTTTGAAATCTTTGGTGTCTATTTAGCAAATTAACTAAAGACTTAAATATTCTACACTTTGTTTTGTAGAACACTGATAAAAAGGCTATCATTTTATAGGCTATCATTTTACACACTTTCTGCTGGAGGCAGAAAAAAAGTAACCCTTCTTTAACTTACTGAGCACTTACTCAGTTGAGTGCTTTTCTTTCATTACCTCATTTATTACTTCCTTAAAACAATCTGTGAGGTACACAGTATTTTTGCCTTTAACAAAAAAGTAAACTGAGGCACATATAAGTTAAATAAGCTATCTAAGATCTTAAAGCAGGTTAAAGAAGCTACCTAAGATCTTAAAACCTGTAAATGGTGCAACCAGGTTTCAAAACTTAGTTATATCTAAGCCCTAAGCATGTGATCTTAACCTCCACACTACATAGCTTCCCATAAATAAACCTCACAAAGTTTCACTGTGAATCATATTTGATGTAAAAGAGCTATTCATGAAGCTCTTCTTCCTATAAATAAGACTTCATTTTAAGATGACATGTTTGCTAGCAGCGGGCTCAGAGCTCAGAAAGATAAACATTTTAATCAGATACCACCTGTCCTTAGCAATAATTTAGCATTTCTGCATACTTTACTGTTTCCCCCTAAATATATGCTTAAATATCCCCTTTTATTTCCTGATCCTGATTTTTACTCATTTTTTCTGATTTTTGTTGATGTCAAAACATGTATTACAATTAAGAACAGAAGCAACAAAAGCTAAGATATTTCAGAATAACTAAAGACTAACCATTATATGAGGATCACTTATTTGGACCTGGAAAAAATTGACTTTTTATTATTAACTAAATTGACTCTTTGTTGATAAAAACATAATCACTTTTACTGTCTTCTTTCACTGCTGCCCCATAATTCTTTATTATTTCCTTTTTCCTGTAATAATTAAATATCTATAATTTATTTATGTTACTTGCTTTGTAGAACATGTGGCAGCCTAGAATGACAGTCTCCTCTTGCATATCTGCACATGCTCTCCTGGCCCCCAGTGGAAGGTAATGTCAGAATACAGACAAAATAAGTGTGTGTTGGATAATTGCTTTAACAAACCTGTTTTTTACATTACACCAATAAATTCATTCTATTTTTTTTTTTTTACAAATTTAAGACATAGAGACAAAAGCAAACCACCTTTCACAACCACCTTCCTTATAGCTGATTATTTTTATTACAGCTTAATTTATTTCCCACCCTTTGTAAATACTTTTGCATACACATCACATGGATTCAGAAATGTTATCTAATATTGCTTTTTACATGGCTATGTGTTTTACACACTGTACATATTCTAAAACTTTCATTTTTTATTATACGATACCCTAAAATTCAGCTGTTTTTGCCAAACATACGCATGACTCATTCTTTTTAACTGTTACATAGTATTTCATAGAATAAAAATATTAAGATTTATTTAGCCATTCCCCCATATAGAGACACTTAAATTGTTTCCAGGACATTGTTATTACAAACATTTCTGCAAAAGCATCCTTTTTTATGAATCCTTATATTGCATGTGTTACTCTACAGTATATATTGAGAAGTAGAATTTCTAGGTTATGGTATACATCTTAGTCAAAAAGATATTTCTGTGCTGGGAAGTTTTATTAGGATCATAAAGGCACAGGCACTGAAGTAAGAACCTCCTCAATCCTGCAGTCAAGAGTTACACAACATTTATCAACTTAGCAGCAGTTGTATTTTTCTGATGGAAAACACTGTAGTGGAGTCAAAAGAAAATTAGATGAACGCTCTCTGCCACTAATTAGAAGATGTGCACCCTCTTCAGACCCCTGTTTCCTCAGCTGTAGTCTTAGGAGATAGCGTTATATGATTTCTCAGAAATTTTCCAGATCTTTAAATTTTTCTTCTGTTATTTATATCTAATTTCAGTCCATTTTGATGAGAAAAGATATTTGGTATGATTGCAACCTTCTTAATTTTGTTAAGACTTGTTTTGTTACCTAATATGTGACCTATCTTGGACAATGTTATGTTTGCACTTGGGAAGAATGTATATTTAGCTGATGTTTGGCAGAATGTTTTGTATAGGTCTGTTAAGTCCTTTTGGTCTGTAGTATTATTCAAGTTTGCTGTTTCTATGTTGCTTTACTGTGTGCTTTTTCTATCCATTATTGAAAGTGGAGTATTGAAGTCTCTTAATATTGTGTTGTTATCTATTTCTCTCTTCATTTCTATTTATGTTTGCTTTAGATACTCTCAATAATATATTCACAATTCTACTGTGTTCCACTTTCAATCCTCCTCTTATTTAATCCACCCAAAAGTATGCCAAAATTTGGGGTAAAATTAGATCCATTTGGCCACCAGAAAAATATTAGAAAAATAAAAATGTAAGGCTTTCCCTCATTTTGCTATGACTTCCCAAGTTAGAATCTCCCACACTGCAAAGACAGTAAATACTAGCTCTCCAGTTCTTCACTGAAGTGAAACTACCAGAAGGGATGTAGCCCAGCATAAAAATTAAGCTTGACAAGCCTAACAGTTGGCCTCTTTGCTCTATTCTCACTGGTCTCAGAGGTCCCTAAGGAACTGTTTACCTCTGGAGTCAAGAAACAATAATTTAAATTTAAATCTATGAAAATAAATAAACTAATCCAGATTGGGTTACTGTTCTTATTGTTGATATTAATATCATCACCATTATGATTAATAGTGTCCATTAGAAGTAGTGTTTGTGCCTAGAAGAAAACCAAAAAGACACACTAGGATGAACACTGCAGAATGTATATATGTATGTTGAGTATTAATGTATTTTCTTAAAGTCAACAGTGGGAAAGGGTGTGGTGCTAAGGTAGCATTCTAATAGCAGCATAGATCCAATGGAACAACCTAGAAAGCAAAAAAGAATGCTTAAGAGGTATTTCTGAAAATCATTTGTAAATAATTGTATTTTGCAAAATGAATTACAGGTCTCACCTTTAATATGTGTCTTATTGGCATATTACCCATGTCATTATTAGAATAAAAATTCTCAATTCTAAGAACAGTTGAATATTGCTATAAACAATGTGTAAGTCATTCCATAGAGGTGCTTTGCCATGCCTGTCTCATCATTTGCTGTCTGCATAATGTAGAAGATACTATTAATATTTCTATTGTAAGGCTAGCAATAAAATGTTTCTGAAATATATTTTGCAAATAAAATTATTAAATACTCTATTGGTTTATTCAAAATAATCTTCACTAAAGCTTAGTTTGTTTGATTTCTACAGTGCATTCATTATGCAATGAAATAAAAACATCAACTCATATAATCAACCTATTTGAGAGAAATAGCAAAAGGTAAAGGAAAGAAAACACTTGTGATAGAAGTATTTTTCTGTCTTGATTGCTGACTATTCTATATTTTATATCTCTTCATATTACTCAGTATTAGTACTCAGAAAATTATTATGAAAACAGTAAAACAAAACACAACTTATATAGCCAAAGACAACAAAATGCAAAAATAATGTGCCCATATTTCTAATGTTTTATTCAATAACTGTCTCCTTAGTGATTGCTATGTGTTAGGCATCGTTTTAAGTCTTGGGATACTTAAGAGAACAAAACAGACAAAAATCCCTAATCTTGTGGAGCCTGTATTCCAGTCTCTATTTAAACATGTTTATGTATAATAATATGTTAACCTGTCATCAGTTCCTTATCACAGGCAGCACAAAGGAATTGCACTGTCTACCAACACCATCCATAGCCAAAAAAAAGCAGTGACTGTCTTAGGAACTTAAGATACAAAAGATGGCTGGTCACCTATCTGTCTAGTAGTACCCTCCTCCAGGTAATATTACACCTAGTTCAACCTCTTTGAAGGACATATTTACAAATATTAGTAAGAGTGGCTTTTGAGGAAAAAAAACTTTGTGTTCAGAATCTGTTTAATAGTAACACATTCTGGTGTAAAAACGTCTTTTGGCCTTTGGAATCATTCACAGTCATTCTCATCTGGATAAAAGCCACAAGCAAACAACTGGGTGGGTTGTTAAATAGTAACCATATCTTCTAGTTCTCTTACATTTTCTTATTCACTTGCTTTTTTGGTGGCAAATAGGAGAAAAGAAATAGAAGCCCAGTGGAGCGACTAAATTCCACTTGGTGAAGAATTAACTATTGAATATTGAGCAGACATGTTAAAGCCACTCAAGGATGACCTGGATGATTCTAGGACTTTAACTTCTCTCCTTTAGGATGTAACTGTTACCATGTTAACTTCATGAAGATACAGAGAAAAAGCAACTACAGAGTCCTGTCATCTATTACCAAGAGGCACAAATGTTTCTCAAACAACTGCTATGTATACTGTACATTGTAACTAACGTACATAGAGGTAAAAGACAATCTTTGCAGGAAGGAAATAAACATTAAAAAAATACAAAATGTCATATACCCACATTTATAGTCACTTTCCATCTTCCATTCAGACCATTCTTGCCTGTGGAGATAGAAAGCTAGAACAAAAACTTCATATTTTTGTAGATGGCATAGAAATGGAAAAATAGCAATATCTTCATAGCTCTATCCTGATAGCCCTGTCACCTAATGTTTACTAGTACTCAGAGACTTATGGCATAATTAAAGATCTGCAGTGGCCCCTCCCCACAGGGGAGATTAAGACATAATAAGGAAGAAAAACAGTAAAAATATATACTAAAGCAAATGCACATAGGTAAATTATAAAATTAAAAGAATAGAGCACATTAAAAGGAGGATTATGTTTGCATGAGAGAAAATGAATTTATTTTAAACCTTTAATCTTGATCCTTGAAATTTTAAGGATTTGGTAATTGTTTTTCAACCTTTATATGGTAAATTATTTAAATTCAATAGTCTTACTATTTCCCATTGCAAATCTATTTAAGTCCTTTGTGGGTCTCTCTGACGAAGTAATTTATATTCCTTCTTTTCTCTTTTCAGCTTTTTATGCTTAACAATGCCTAGTTTTAATAATAACTAGCCATCGTAAGTCAAGATGCAAAGGAAAATCTTACATCGTAAAAGAAATGTTATAACAAAAACAACTCTGAGATGACTGATGGGCGGAGGAAATTCTCTAAACAGAACCAGCATTTCCCAGATATTAAATTCAATACCAAAAAACTGCTTCAGACTTGAAATGCTGTATTCTGTCCTCTATGTAGAAGAATGGTGATGGGATTGTAATAGTTAAATTCTTCCAAATCACAGTGTGATGTAGTAGTTAAATTTTTATTTCCACAAAATTACCAGAGCTATTCGAATAGTACCTAAGTTGTTATCCTGGCTGTGCAATAACCAAAGGTCCCTGGTTCTGGTGTGACTCAAGGTGTATCTCGAGCCTGTGACTGATGGAGGACCTTGGGCATTTGGCAGGCTAGAGTCTGTAATAAAGAATCAGCGCCATCCACCTAGTGGTGGCCCAGACAAGAATTGATGATAATGATTGTTTCCCCATCAGCTAGGACTCACGTGTTCCTAGCGGGTGAAAAAAAAAAAAAAACAAAAAGCAGATTTACCACAGTTTGTGTCAAACAAGATACTCAGCACAATTCAGTAAAAATAAACCTTATTATTTCATTTATCCATTAACATTTCATTTTGGAGGCTTACCAACTAAAGCAGATTCAATCTTTTAAAAAAAGAAAAAAAAAGTTGGTATGCCAGGAACCAAGATAAAAGACCAAATTTGTAGTGTATGGTGCATATAGATACGATACTGAAAAATATCAGATTACCAGCCCCAGTGTTGCAGCAGCATGAAAAGCCAATGTCAGGGGAAGCAAACCCTGCACAGGCAAATGATTCATTTTAATAACACACTAAGGAAGAAGAGAAATGCAGAAAAGTATAACATTGGGGATATTTCTTTCTAATTCACTTAATGAACAACATATTAATGGCAACAGGCTTAGTAACTACCTTCATTTAATAGAATAGATGAAAACTAATAACATCATTACATGCCAACATCATTTTCCAGATCTCCCAGTTTACCATCAAAATCAACCAAATCCCAATTGCTAGAGCTTTATTCACATTCTGTAATTCATGATTTAGGATGGTAGAACACTTTTCCATGCTTACACACCCCATGTGAACCATTTCAGCCTAAAGAAGGATCTTCAAGCACATGTGTTTGAATTTAAATTGTATTAATGTGAAAATTTCTATTTTTAAAGAAGGGAAAACAAATTTTAAAAGCTTTAATATATTGTACTGGTAAAACAGGTCAAATGTAAAATAGTAATTAAATAATTTCAGTATAAATTTACTGAAAAAATTTATTTTAAAAATTAAAATAAGAGATGTGTTAATTTTATTGAATAGAAGGCACTTGAAAACCTATTTTTAATAATCTCAGAACAAGGTTGACTGTATTATTTGTCTATACACAATGTCTTTTTTTCTTTGCATTTTAATCTCTCTAAATGAGAAGCAGCTGGTTGTATTTAACACAGATCATTTATTTGATGTGGCTACTTGTGTGAGAATAATTCAGACTTCCCCAAGCTAAACCATGAAGAGATTGCCACTTTATTTTCAGTAATATTATTTATTTTTGAAAACCTGATCTTGATACATGAAGCCTATAGAAAATATGAAAGGATGATTTTTATTTTGTTGTATAGTACTTTTCATTAGGAACTGACACATCTCAAATTTTAAAATTTGAGTGAATGATCAAATACATCATATTATTATAAATAGTACTTTGCTTTGTTACTAATTATTGATTAATGAACCATAAAGATGAGTAATACACAAATCTCTACCCTGGAGAATGCTATAAGGTAGTGTAGAAAATAAAAATAATTCATATGTTTTTGTAATAGAAGATAGAGTAAAGGATGTGGCACAAAAATACAAAAATACAGTGAGAGTTCAAATAAGGGAAAAACTCCAAAGAATTTGAAATACCAGAGAAGAATTTCACAGAGAAATCTGAAGATAGGTTCGGGCATGTTGGATAGAGGGGGAAATAGAGGATATTCCATGCAGAGCGAACACAAATGCAAAGCTGTGAAGATGGAAAAGCATGTGTTGTGTTAGGGCATTGGTGTAAAGTCCAATTTTATTAGAATTTAAGAATATTATAAGGAAGTCATTGGAAATAAACCTAGGAAAGTAGGCTATCGGTAAATTGTGGCAGCCTTGAATGACTGACTTTATTCTGAAGTAATGAGAAGTCATGAAAAGGATTTGAGCAGGGGTAATGATATGATCAGATCTGGCTATTTGAAGATTAACATCATTAACTGTGTACAATGTGAGAGACGAGCTGGCAGGCTCTGCGTACTCAGGCAAGAAGGAACAGAGACCAGCATTACAGCGGTGACCATGGAAATAAGAAGGAAAGTAAGATGGATTAGACAGAGGAAACCTGGACAACTAGGCAAATAATTTAATGTAGGAGATGGAAAAGACAAAATAATAGTTTGGCATCTAGGTGACTAGAAAATTAGTGTTATAATTAATCACAATATATAGGTCCAGAGGAAAATTAGTTTTGCATGGGAAATTGATGAGCTCCATTTTGAACCAGTATTAATAGAATTCAAAATACCAGAAAGGTAGCAAGAAAGAGAGGTCAAAAATTATATCACTCCCCCTTTTTTGTTTCACATAAGTAGCAAATTCACCACCTTGAAGCATCATATGTGATACTAAATCATTTGTCAAATCCCATGAAGATGTCTTGGTCTAATTCTGACTCCATTTTTGACCATAGCTCACCAGTCTCATTTCACTCACATTTGAAGTAGAAACCATCTTCCTGGCTCTTATTGCTTCTATCCACATTTTCTTCAAACTTAAACAGAATTCATTAATTTCTCATCAATCAGATGTTGCCTCTCTTTTAACACCATCCTAAAGTAATTCCTGCTCACTAAGTTTTATCCCTTTCCCTTAATTATTTTAAAAATATTTTCCCCAACTATACTTTTTTCTGTTTCCCTCCAGTTAATATGTTTTAAATAAATGTATGCCTTCTCTATTTAAAATGAGATGAAACCATTCCATTTTCCCTCAGTGGTGCTGTTTTTCTTTTTTGCATTGACATTTAAGAGCAAATGAGTATTGTTTTTCCAGGATTTATGTGTACTTGATTTGATGAACTCACAAACCTGAAATCTTTACCACCTGTGCCCATCAAATTTGTTTGAGAAACAGCATATCAAAATACTATAAATGCCTAAGAAAAAAGCAACATATATACAAAATGAATCCAAATACAAAGTCCATGGTGAGGGTATTCTCGTTTGCTTTTTCTTTACATTTCTTCAACCTTGCTTCCCTCATTCCAGGAAAAATTATTCCACCATAGATTTACTTACATAAAAGTAATGTAGGTAGGGTTTTAATCCCATTTTACTCCCTAGAATTCCTAATTTGAAATCTCCTTATGACACTGCTTGGCTAAGTGCGCTAATCAAGCCATGAGTCACTCCACCCTTTTTGTGCCCCCAGCACTTTTTACAGAGCCCCATAATATAATGTTATGGTGTAATCACTGGCTTTCCTTCATATTGTGAGACCTTGAAGACAGGGACTATTTCATCTTTATTGTTATATGCTTCATGTCTGGCACAGTACCTGATACATAAAAAGTGGACCAATGTTTAATGAATAAATACATGAAGAAATGAATGGATGAATGTAAGAGATAGACCTAATGGCTATGCAAGGACCCTTCAGAAGCACCATGCTTAAAATGTCATATCTATTTCCTTGATTCTCTCTCCTGATAGTTTTCAATTTGTTTACAAATCTAAGGCCAAGCAACTTAGAATTAGTTTAAAAATACATGAGATAATATATGACATGCTTAATAAAATTAAGATGTGCTATCTTAAATGTATTGTTTTTAACAAATAAATATTGTGAGTAATGTTTACTTACTTTAAATTAAATTTGCTTTTTTCCATTATATTACCTTTGTAACCTTTTTTCTGATTATGAAAGTAATGCTGTTTGTGGTAAAAGACTTGGAAAATACCAAAAAGCATAAAGAAGATTAGATGACAATATGAAGATGGTTTTATATGTGGGATCTCCATCCTATTCCAAAGGTCTATATCTCTGTTCTTGTGCCAATTCCATGCTGTTTTGGTTACTATAGCCTTGTAGTAAAGATTGAAGTCTGGCAGACTGGGGTGGGTAAACCCACAGCTAATGGAGATGGGGTGCACTCTATGGGGGAAGGACACACTTGTGGCCATGGCTTGAGCGAGGCAAATGCACTTCATGTAACCAAAATGTTTGTACCCCCATAATATTCTGAATTAAAAAACAAAAATAAAAATAAAGTCACTCTTGATCTCCCCCAAAAAAAGCATAAAGAAGAAAAAAGTCATTTATTTTTTGACATATAAAATTTTACATTTTTATAGTTAATTCAATTCAGAGTTTTCTACTTCTGACTTTTATACTTGTAGATTTATGTTTATTTAGATATTAGATTAATATTTCTTTGCGAATATTCTTTATAAATATTTTATTTTATTTATCTTAAGTAATCATTTTTATAATAACATATTTCAGGCATGTGGAATGATATAGCTATACAGAGCTATAATGCAGCTTAAAAAAATAAAACACTAGCAACACAACCGAAGCCTTGTATGTAACCCCTCCATAACATTCCTAACTGCAATAATCCCCCTAGAGAGGGATTATTCTAGAGAGGAAGATATTGCAGTTCTGATTTTGACTTTATCATTTTTGAGCATGATCTATCCATAAAATTTGTTATATATTTCATATAATGTTGTGCTTATGAAATTGTTGGCATATATGGCATTGCTGCTTCATATGTATAAATTGTTTTACATATGTGGTTTTACACAAGTTCTTTCATGAATACTACCTATTTATGAATTCTCTGAAGGTTGCTTTTTTCATTTAATAATATGTTTTGAGATTTATCTGTATTGACACACATAATTGGCAACTCATTTTGTATTAATTTCGCCAATTTAAAATTAAGTGAATATAACTAATGCTGGTGCTTTATCTAGGGTTGCCCCAGAAGCAGACGCTGAGATAAAGCTTCAAGTGTGAGTAGTTTATGTGCACAATACAAGGAACTGTGGCAGAGGAGTGTGGAAGAGAGACAGGGAACAGAAAATAGCCAATCAAGAGTGCATTATGAAGCCAGCTACAACAGTGGGTGACCAGAGCTTAATTCTGTAGATTGGTGTAAAATACATCTTTCAAAGGGTATTTTATTCACCAACTCCCATCAGTCACCATTTGAGAGCTGCTCCTGAGGTATGTTGATTCTCTAATATTTCTGACTTGCAGGACATACTTGGAGAAAAATGCCTTCTGCACCTCAGAAAAAGCCCAAGCCCAAACACAGGTGCCAGCAATTGGAAGTCACCTGCGTACACCAAAATGCTACAGTTTGAGAAATATGGGCAGGACAATGGCCTTAACCAAATTGGGGTGGGCAACAGGGTAGTGAATACTCCTTTTGCACTAGCTTTAGAGTAGTCCATCTGTGCTATATAGTAGAAAAGCAGATCTTTAAAATATTACCTGACATATCTTCAGACTCAGGTTATATATCTGCCGAGGCTAGAACTTTAGAGATCTTGATAGAAAAATGTCAGGATGCTGGAATACCTTAGCCAATTTTCTCAAGCTTTCCTATTTCAAAGCTAAAAAGAAAACACAACCTTGCTTTATTTCTGTATCTAACAGTCCAGGACAGCTGCGATTCAGATAGCCATGAGCTTTAAAAATTGAAAAAGGCAAATTCTACACCCTAAGTGAAAGTTAGTGCAAGGAAACCCAAAGAAGCTAATAATAATGTTACAAATAAGAATAGGATCTAGGAGAAGCTACAATATGATTCACCAGCCCTTCTCAAGAACCTTGAGTACTAAACCTAAAGAAGGTATTAGCTAAGATATTTTATGTAAAAATGTAACTCCAATTTAATTATCTGAATTAAAAGACAGTGAAAAGAACTTTCCCTGTCATGCTACCTAGAGATATGATGAGAATTAGTTATCATTTCCAATTCCAAATAATTGTTCTGTACTGCCATAAGCCTCTAAGCTAAGAGTTGAAATATGGGTAGACCATTGAGGCCTAATACTAAGAAACAGAAACCACAGACTCCAGTTTCTCCTGAGACTATGACTCAATACAATCTCAGGTTCCAGTTACTAGTCTACAGCATTAACCAAATGTAAATTACCTAGATGCCTACCAAGATTTTAAAGAAAGAGAAACCCTAAACCTGGCAAGCAAATGCTTAGAAATACTCAATCCCTAAGCATTTCCTACACCATCAAACACAATAGAAAATGAGTTGCTAATAAATGGCAGCTACCAAAAAAAGAGTCCTTCTCCATGTCAGTATCAAATGTCAAGTAATTTACTGGACAATATAAAATTGTCAGGTAAAATCTTCCATGAAACAGATTGGCTGACCAAGGAGCTCACTATCCTTCCAGGTCAGGAAGAACTTAAAATTCCTGATGAGTAGAACCACTGTTTATAAATTTCCTCTTCTCATTTTCAAATGATAATTTTATTGAATTTTATATTTTATTTACTCCACTATTGTCTATTATGTTTGTTATAGATGTTTAAACAAATATAACACTTAGTCATAGAGTGCTCAACCATGAGAAGCTATATCTGAGATTGACAGCCATAAAGGAAAGATCCTGATCTAGAAGTACATAGAGTTTGTGCTCAATTTGGCAGCACATCTACTAGCAGTACATAGAGTTAACTGTACAATGCACATTTGTGCTTTTTACAGAGGAGGTGAATGTGATATTTTGTTCTGTATATAATAGTTACATTATGCTACATAGGAGCAATGCATATATTAAAAGAAATGTGAACATGTATGAATTAAAAGAAAATGTATGTGTTTTCTGGACAACCAAAGGTGATATAATGGAGGTGTATTGATTTTACCCACCAAATATCCTGACTACAGAACTCATCTTTTCTTTATGGACCTCTCTATTTCCAATACATTAGGTTTAGATGGGCTGCCCGAGTTCTTGGGGCATACTCTGACCTTATCCTTCACAAGTAGAATCCACAATTACTGCTTAAGAGGTGAGCACATGTCAACCAAATCGGCTTAAAGACTTTTGCTAAATGTATTGGGGGAAAAGCATTCTTATTCCACTGGCATCACTAAGCTTGTAGAATATAAGCCTGGGATTGCCAATATTCATCTTTGCTACCACTTACAGAGTTTCTTAGAATGAAACCAGCCAGGAAAGCAGAGCTGAGTGGCATAAAGAGAGATTCTTGATAACCTTGTGCAGGCACCTAAATTCAGCTATGCTCAAAGCCGACAAATACATCCTGCACTTCTCAGCAATTTAAGCCAGAAAATTCATTTTTCTGCTTCAGTAATTTCAAGATATGTTTCTGAAGCTTAGACTCTTGATAAATATAAGTATATTTCTGATCTTTCCCTCTATTTCAATAACTCAAACTTTTAATTTCTAAGTCTTTCTGTTATGTAGTATTTATTAAATTTCTCAGGGGAAAAAAAGCTTGCATAGAAAAACTTTCTAATTCCTTAAAATTCACATAGTCATCCCTCTCCTGTTTTAATATTATGAATATTTCCAAGAAAATCAAGAGCTTTGAGGGCATGTTTGGTTCCGTCACGGAAGTAGAGTTCACTATGAGTGCTACAGAATAAAAGATGTATTGTAGGAATCAGACCTTACCCAATTGTGGGAGGAGCTGAGTAATTGCCAGTCCAGAGGGAGAGTAGGATGATCAAAGAAGGAGTGGAATCCTCCTGAAGTGCTGGTGCAAGTCAAAAGTCAAAAAGTGAATGATTGCAAGGATGTCTGAAAAGAGCAGCACATCTAGCGAGCAAAGTGAGACTAAGCGGGGAGCTCGTGAGAGGTGTATGGGAGGCTACCTACGGCTGCTGTCGCTTTACAGGCAAGCATGCACTGAGGATCTGGACTGCTCGCTCTTAACTGCCAAGGACAGCAGTTGTGCAGAAGAACTACTTCTCCTGGTCACTTTAGCCACAAAGAGAATTAAGGTCGCTGTTTCACACTTGTGCCTTCCAAATCTCACACAAGTTCTCTTTTTGTCAACTTTAACTTAGAATCTTTCAGGGCAGAGGATTCTGGGAAATGTTGTTCTCAGTTTAACCAAGTTGACACAGAGCAATCCAAAACAATCCTTTTCTGGTCAACCGGGCATCAATGTACAGCTCTTTTAACCATATTTCTTATAAGACAAAAGGAAATCAATGCTTTTGCCTAACATGATGCAATTCTCTTGCATAAGTGAAAGTATACTATCCCTTTCCTCAGAAGAAGATACACAAAATAGCATCTTAGGGTGATTTCTTCTTCTAAATCATGCTTCCCTTTTGATATCCTGTAACTAAATACTGAGCTGTAAGTTTAACTACTGTGAACACATCTTATTTAGAAAGTAGGGGAATGAGAAAGGAAAGAAGAAATAAGAACGATCAGTTAATATAGACACAAATACATTATGTTAAAATAAAGAAAAACTACTTGTGACTACAATTCTCAATTCTGCAACTAGCCATGTGATCATAGGTGGTATTTGTAACTTTCTTCTTCTACTAGCTATGCTTTAGTTTCTGTGCTCCCAGAAAGCACCTCGCCTGGTGGTGGTATCTTTCCTGGTTGGATAATCAAAACCTTAATTTCTGAAAGTCTGTACCTTTACCAGTCCCAACTCTATTAGCCAGTTGCAGTTTTCTATTAAATTCTATTGTAGGATATGAAAGTACTATGGCACCTCAAAATACCTTTCCCATTCCAAACATGCTCCTCTTTATCCAACATATAGTAGCAACCCAATTTTTTGCCAATTGATTAGTTGGTGTGAGAAGTCCACAGTGGTCAGATGTCAGTATCAATAACCAGTTTGATGAAACTATTACTGAGTCCCTTGTGGAAATATCCCTCCCTTGGGAACTAAGACCTCCAAACCTACAGAGTCAAAATTTACAGGAATAAGAAGCAAAAATGTTGATAGATAGCCACTTTGTATCAACTCCTCGCACCTTAGTTAGTTAGTTATGGAAGAAGAATACCATGTATTGGTCTCAGATTCAGATTCAGATTTGGATACTATACCTAATTCCAGAGAACATTATTCCAGTCCCCAAATGTGTTGCTATCCAGCTGGCACTAGCTGGCACTGTAACTGAGTTTTCAAAAGGTCATTCTACTGTAGTATCAGGCCAGCTGCTTTGGGGTGATAAGTAGCATGCCAAGACCAGTGAATTCCATAAACATGAAACATTGCTCCACTGCATTTGTTATAAAAATAAGTTCATAGGTCAGAGACAATGCTGTTTAGAAGTCCATGATGTTGAATAACATGGTTATTCATGTATGCCTTGGATCCAAACTAACCATGGATGATGGTTTTGGCAGAAGCATTGCAGGTAGAGAAGGAAAATCCATATCCAGAGAAGAATCTATTCTAGGAAAAATAAAGCACCAACACTTCCATGATGAAAATGATCCAATATAATCACTCCGACAGCAGGTGGCTGACAATACGCCAGGCATATGGTGTCATATTAGTAGTTCTCAGGTTTTGTTTATTGACTGATTGGACATTCAGCAGTGGCCATGCCCAGATCAGCCCTGGGTTGTTGAGCCCATGCATCCCCTCCATCCTTGCTTCCATGGCCACTTTCTGTGTTCATTTAGCTAGGACAGCAGCGGCTAGGGAAAGTTATTGACTGATGTCCACAGAAGAGCAACTGTTCACAAGATTCTTAAAATCCTCCTTTACTGATATTGCTCTTCAGTGGGCATTCACATAGGTCACAGATATCTTCATACTCTTGTATACATTCAGATCTAGCCACATACCACTTTCTCAGATTGTCCTGTGACCAGTTTTCTGACTGTGTTCCTTCCAAGTCACTGACAATTCATCTAAACATTAAGCAGTGCATATGGATCTAAGTAGATCCACGTATTTGGCCATCTTTTCATCCAGGCAAAAAATAAACAACCAGGTGCAGTGCTCTGAGGACTTCCTTAGCACTGCCATTTAGGGTTACCTGAGAGGAGTTATAGCCTTGCAGCTTCCCATTTCAGAGTGATGCCAGCACATTGTGCAGAATCACCTATAAACCCGACCCCAAATTTTATTCTTCCCTAGTCTATTGGTCATAGGAAGCTCTCCATGAGACCATAGGTACAGGCTGAGCTGGAGGAAGCACCAAAGCAGAAATATTGGCCATGAGCCTCTGCCATACTTGCTCCTGCACTAACTTGAGCTTTCAAGACCTGCTTGAGCCTCTTCTGCTATGTACCACTTTCATTTGATGATGGAGTGCTGTTGTACATATCCAATGCTTTGGCTTGGTGCCAAACACTTGGTTTGTGATAGGTAGCACATGTGGCTTAGTAACTTACTGTACAATGGTTAAACTTTCAGTTACTTGTCTCTTGGCCATCAGCAAGCCTGAAACTGTTTTTAAAAGGAAAAGAGTTTTCTGCAGAGGAGGGAGAGCTCTGCTCCAAAATTGTTAAAGCTTTATGCTAGGATTTACTTGTATGGACCTGCCAAAGTTCCCATGCAGAATCCCTATCTACCACTGGCACTTTAGGCACCATAACATCTGCTCATTCATGTGCCCCAAGTTGTAAAGCAGTTAATATGGCAGTTTGGACCCTATACATTGCCTTCTCTTGCACTGATCTTACTCAAAATCGGTAGCCTTTAGAGATACTTCTTAAATGGGTCAGCATAACATGTCTAAATGAGATATATGTTGCTTCCAAAAATCCAGAGGCCCACGAGGTGTTGTGCCTCTTTCTTAGAAGGGGCCAGATGCAATAATTTGTCCTTCATCTTCAAAGGGATTTGTTGACATGCCCCAGACCAAGTTCACCAAGGTGGCAAGCCCCTGAACTTTGATGTGGTATTTCTGTATTATACACATCCTTACATTTCCAAGGTGGTGAGTTTTTCTCTTACATGTTGTGATGAGACGAGCCTTTTCAGAAGTATCAACACTAATACAGAAGAGTTAAATGATGGTGAACAGGACCTTCAAACCAGCCATCAAGCAATGTTTTGAAAGAAAGCAGAACACTAAGTAATGGAACTAAAGGCTCAAGTCCTAATGGCAATTTGAAAGGAAAAGTAGGCCTGCAGGGTAGGAAATCACTAAATTAGGCAAGAAATTATCCCCCCACATCAAAGAGAGAATGTTACATTCAGGACTAGTTCTGAAGGGCTTTTATCTTCTATTTTTCCCCTTGCTTTTAACACTTTGTATCTTTTCTACTCTTGACCTAAAAGCTGAATTTTATCAATTTTTCTTGCCACAATATATCAAGTTCTAATGCTCTCTGCTGTCTCCAAGATTAAAAGCAAACAATTCATAGCCAAAAGGCTCCCAACTATTTTCACAGCCATGGCTGTAACACTTCACCTCATCATGCAACTTGTTCTCAAGTCAAGATGAATTCCTCACCTTTCCTAGAGGAAAATACTGTGTTTTCTCAACTTCCAGTCTTTGCACATCCTGGTCCTTCACTGGGAATGACCTTCCTCCTCTTCTTCTCTTGAATTACTCAGTTTATCCTCAAGACTCAACTAAAATATCCTTCCTTCTCTGATTTCCTTGTTTCCCCCAAACAAGTGGATCAGTCCCATCTCTAGGTTACCCCCAGTATGCAGTCCATATTGTTAGAATGCTCACCACAGGAAGTGTTGTTTTTCTATCTATATGTGTCTATCTCAGTGACTAGAACAAAGGAGGAGCATAATAAACATTTGATCAATAAATAAATGGATAGATTTATTACCTTATGGTTTGTCCAAATCCTTCACTATAGCTCCCTATCTATTGACCTGTAATTTTCTATTGATTTATTTAAAACCTTTAAGAGAGAATTTATTTTTTCAAAACAGCCATGCAAGCAATTATCTAAAGTCACTAACAGAATGCTGCTTTGAATTGGTTTCTTTTTTTAGCGACCACTAAGAAAAGTCTGGTACTTAGTGTTTAATTAGTTGATATTTTTGGTGGCCCAACCTTGCATGAATCTCTGTATAAGAAAGAAAAAGAATTGACCTGTTAATTAAAATGTTGATCTTCTTTTTATAGTTTACTCTGTTAAAGTTATGTACTTACCCCAGAATAACAGACAGAGCCCTCAATTAAAGTCTTTGTTTTCCAACATACTGGCTGTGTGACCTTTGATAAATAACCTCATGATTGCTAAGTTATCTTTTCACTGTAAAATGAAGATAACAATTCCTGCCTATCTTAAAGGTTACTGTAAATATAAGTTTTTAAAGTGAGTACAAGCACTATTCATATGCAAGCATTATGAGTATCATGTGCCTACTGAACATATTAGTACATTTAGAGAGGTATTCTGTGGACATCCTCTGTGCCCTATGATTTATTTAACAGTGTATCTCTATTAACCTGCACAACATCTGAACAAAATAGAAACCTAATTAACACATATTTAAATATCTACGTTTCAAAGAAAATCATTGAAACAATGCCTGGAAAATTCAGGAATCTTTACTTTATAGATGGAATTAATTATTTTTTTCTATCATTACTGTAAGCTAATATGTTACTTTCATAAGAAACAAGTAGTTTGTAGTCACAACAATGTAGTCTAGCAGTTCTTGTGTATAGGCCAAATTCCGGCCCAGGTAAATCCTAACTCTGTTGTATAGAATAAATCGGCAAATTTAAGGAATCTATTAAATGCCAAAATTTCTGATTTTTTTGAGAACTACAAATTCTCAGTTATACCTGTTGACCTACAAATGCAAATGGCCACCAGAATACTGGAATATACTGACAATCAATTTTCCCTAAATTAGAAGCACCTGTGTCACTTTGCTCTGCTCGTGTGAGTTGTGAAGAGCTCAGAGCTCCAGCTGGCCTGACAGCTGCTTCATGATAGCAGGGTGGTGCAGCCATAATTGTGATGACAGCAATGGATATATGGCTACATTTCAAGGGAGAATCATCCTACCACTTAACATTTTTTCCTGTCCTGAAACCTCACCTTTATCTTGCTTTATATTCATAGTTCCATTCTCTATGGAGAAAACTGTAAATGAGATTCCTTAAAAATTAAGCATGTTCATTCATTTCACAAAGGTTTATTGAGTTCTTAACATGTGACAAAAGGGCGGCATGCGAGATGTGGCAATATAAAGGAAAATAAAAGGCTCACCGCAAACTCAGGGAGACAGACCTGTGAATGGCTTGTGTCCACAGGGGAGCAAAAGGTAAAACCAACTATTAATAATTTCATGAGAAAGAGTCAGGAAAGTCTTCTCAGAAAAGGTGGCATTTGAGCAAACTTGAGAGATGACTGCACCAAGTTAATAAATTTAGGGATTTCTAGAGTGAGAGAACAGCATATATTTAAGACCCAGGGTATTTATCTGCTTTGTAAATCCTGAAAACTACTAGTAATTTAGACTCTTTAAAAATAAATGAGTGTTTAGAGATGGAGAGCATAGTACAGGCCAGTAGGGATAGCCAGGGGATAAATGGAGAGTTGGTTGGGGGAGATTAACCATGCTATTACCTTGTGGTGGCAGATAGCCTCTCCTGGGCTTTAAATGATTGTATCAGTCAAGAACAAATCATGATACTGTAATTTGAGCAGGGAGAATTTAATATAAAGAATTACTAACTATAACAGGGTATTGGAGTAACCAAATATTAGCTAGTAAGAAGTAAAAAGGATGCTGGTGAATATAGCAATAGCAGGTATATGAAGTAGCCACTACCCCTTAGGATGAGACAGAGCTCAAGGAGGAGCCTAGATTTCCAACGTCTCACTCCCTAACTCCCACCCCAAAGGCCAAGATCCAGACCTTGCAGGAGAAGGCACAGAAGTGGCTCATTGGATACAGAGAGGATGGTGATCCTGCTCAGTTGGAACTTATTGGAAATATACCCTTTAGGGTGGCAGGGGAGATGCCCAGGGAGATGGCTCACTGGAAGCACTCTGTTACATTATATTAAATAAAACTGCCTGATGGGGAGATGCTGAGGAAGCTGCTGTCCGCTGAGTTCTGCCACCTGGCATAAACTGTGAGGCCAGACCCTGGAGAAGCTTCCTACACTGGGAAGAGCCTAGCACTGCAGAATCCACTCATGCTTTAGGACCCTGACAAAGGGAACACACTGGACCCACGAAGGAAAGCCTCTTCATCCTGCAGCATCTCGCCAACATCCCCTAGTAACAAAGCTTAACATCATGCCAGCTGCAAAGAAAAGTATTTAATTGGCCCAGCTTCATTTTCACAGAACAGGTAAAAAGGGTGAAATTAGAACTGTGAGGCAGCTGTGGAGAGAGCAGAGAACCAACACAATATCAAGAATGAACAAAGGCTCAGGAACTGGCGCCATCTCTAGAACTGGCAGTGAAGGCAGAGGCTGAAAACAGAGGAGTGGTGGAAAGTTGTTTTAAGAAGTAGTAAGATCCAAAGAATCCTTCCGTCCATCACTCTCTGCAGCTGGGTGACTGCCCTCCTTCAACCCAGAAATACTGGAATTTTATTCTTTGAAGACAAAATAGAAGGTCTCTGGACTGGGAAATTCCAAGCACAGTATGAAAATTTGACAAAAAAGTAAACATAGATGTAGTGAATACGGAATACTGAATTCCCTTACAGATTTCAGAAGGCTGGCTCAATGTTAACAACTTTTTAGTGTCCCACACTTAAAGTGAGAAGACAAGAATAAGACATCAGAGGAAGGCTCTAACATGAGCAATAGAGATAAAAACAAAAACTGAAACAAAAACCTGAAAGGGAGAAGAAAGTTCAAATGTTCTCAGAGAATAAGAGAAAATGTTGCATCCATGAAACAAAAATAGGATGCTAGATAAAAAGGGACATTTGTATAACAAAACAAAAAAAAGCAACATGATAAAAATCATGGTAGCAGAGATTAAAAACTCTATAGTAGTGATTAAAGATAATGTCAAAGAAATCATCCAGGAATTAGAGTAAAAAGAGAGATGGGAAATGAGAGACAGTTCAGGAGCTGCAATATTTGAATCAAGAAGTTTCAAAAACAGAAATCAGATTAAATCAGGGAATCATCGACAAAATAATTCAAAAAATATTTCCCAGCACTGAAAGACATGAGTTTCCAGATTTAAAGTGCCACTATGTGACAGCAGTAAAGATGAAAAAGAGACCCACACTCCAGCCTATAAGTGAAATTTCAGTATAACAAAGGTAAGCTTGAAAAGAAAAAAAATGACCTAGTATGCCATGCAAAAAGGAGGAATCAAATTAACTTCAGCCATCTCAACAGCATGACTGATCTCTAGA
This sequence comes from Cheirogaleus medius, assembly GCA_008086735.1. NCBI lineage: Eukaryota > Metazoa > Chordata > Mammalia > Primates > Cheirogaleidae > Cheirogaleus > Cheirogaleus medius. The sequence goes on along the minus strand of VBSM01000361.1, from coordinate 71,318,566 downwards.
AGGGAATGAAGAAGTACCTTCAAAATGGTGAAGAAAAAAATCTGTTCAGCATAGAAATTGATGTCCAGCCTACCAGTATTATGGTAAAATAAAGACATTTTCAAGTATGGAAATCCTCAAATATTGTATTTCCCATATACTCTTTCTCAGGAAATAAAGGATATGCTCCAATAAAACAAGAGAATAAACAAGAAAGAAGAAAAGAGGGGATCAAGGATACAGGACACCCAAATTAGAAGAAAATCAAGGGAATTTTTATCTTGGCAAGGAAGGAAAGTTCCTGGACAAGTGCTTTAAGGTATCTCTGAAGAGCAGTCTATTCAAATAGAAAAAGAAAGGAGATCTCCAGCTGAACAAACCCTTAAAAAACAATTTATAGATTACCTCATAAGAATGTTATTTGGGAAATGGGTACTGAAAGTCTGTTGGAAGGTTATGAAAAATTAGCAAAATGAAATCAGTCTAATGAAGAAGCAAGGCTATCATTAATTTCAAGAAAAATAAAAAGGACAAAAGGAAATGTAATCTTAGTAAATTTATAAAATGCTCAGCCAGAAATATTATTTACATAGTCATAATAATTTAAGCAATGAATATAGATGTAAAGAAAATCTTTTAATATAACTCTACTGTCAGAAATAAGAAGGGGAGGCAGAAGAGAGGGAAGTTTTAGGGTGTTTTAGTTTTAGGGAAGTTTTAGATACTCAACCAACATATTAGAAAGTCAATAGTAAACAACTAAAATGGAATAATCAAGATATAAGAGTATGTCCATATCATTTAGAAATATGGTAATATATAAAGAAGAAACCTCTAAAGGAGTCAAAAGTCATTGCCTCTGGGAAAGGAAACTGGAGAAGAGTTTGGCAGAAAATTACTATATTTTGTTACATATCAACTTATTCTATTTGACTTATAAATTATGTGCCTATATTATTTTTTAAAAAATAAAATCGATTTTAAAAGGACAAGAAAATATATTAGTTAAAAATGTTTTTTTCCATATTCACACTGATTAAACCAATGTATGTTAAGAATTGACTGTGTCCCAGCTCAATGCTATGCACTGGGCATAAAACTGGAATAAGACAGGTTCCTAACCTCAGGGAGCTCACGACATTAGAGGATGACAGAGGGATGGTGAGAAAATCATGAAACAAATAAATAAGAGGGCATTGCCATAAATGCTAGAATATGGTATGAATTGTAGCATAGGAAATGAAATTCTTTAAGAGAAATATAAGAGGAAAATTTTTTTGACAATAAATATTTTTACAGTTTAAAAGAGGTTGCTCAAGCAGGCTACCATATCATCTCCTTAATAATAGTAGACATAGGTACTCTTTTTTTTCACTTCCTCATATGTATGATACCCATATGGGATCTATTACCTACATCGTTGGATTTAATCCTCCTAACTCTAATGAGAGTTATTAGCAACTCTTATTAGACTTATTTCACAGATGAGCTGAATCATAGCAGCTTTAAGAATAGAAGAACTTCACATGAGTGCTAATGGCTGACACATGATTCAGCCTCAAAGAGAGGGAATAAACTAGATTATCTTCTTGGCTGTGATTCAACAGTGTATTTCTTTCTGTGGGTTGTAGTCAAGAAAAGTTGGAAAGTAACTTCTAAGGTTACCAGAACCTCACAATGGTTGTGAAATGGACGTGTGTGCTAGAACATGAAGATATCTTTGTCATGCGAAACAGTCATTTAAAAATTGGATTGTAACTATTTATTTACATAGATATATATAGTTACCAAAGAAAGTATTTCTTCTTTTCCTTTCCTTTCTTCTTAAAATTTCCATGTGAATGATTTCAAAACACAATCAAAGCATGCCTAAATGTTCTCTTCTTTTGTAATTTTCAAAATGCTAATATTAATTGTTCTCTTAATATATTCTGAATAATGTAATTTAAACTTTAGATACCTAACTCCGTTTTTCTGCCAATTTAGTCATTGTGTGCTTGCCACATTTGTCTCTTTATAACCTAAAATAAAGGATGGAAACTGAATAATAAAATGAAATGCTTAACTATATTTTGTATTCATTCTGCCATCCTATTATTGAAGTACTTTGAATAGTAACTACATGTGATCTGTATAACTATCACAATACTGCATTCTAATTGAAATGCAATGATAGATGCTATAAATATTTGATGTCCTTTCCCTCTATTGTTCTCTATGTATGCTTTCCATTTCAGCATCAGATGACCATTTTGAAAAGAGTAGTATGAGATTTCATATTTGCCAAGAGATTTATTTTTTATAATGCTTTAGAAATGCTTGGGAAATCAAGAGTTCAGCTGTTAGTATAAACCATTGCTTAAATTCTAGAAGCCTTTAAAATCCTCACCATAAAAGGTTATTTTCATATTTAAAATTCACTGTGAATTTATTTGTTTTTGGACCAGAAAATGAGTTGAGTGTTGTCTTTAAGCTACTGTAATTCCCAGGTGTGCTTCATATTAGAATCATGTCAAAACAAGTCTGTTGAAATTAAATTACCCGTGTTTCTTCTTTTACAAAACATTTTCAAATCTGGGAGGAAAGAGATCTAATAAAACAGTAGCAACAAGGTTCCTGTTCTCAAAATATGAATGGTAAATAAAATGTTTTACAGGCACACACAGACCTATTTTATGAATTTAGCTTTGCTATTCACTGATTTAAGCCGACTTGTACACATAAAAAGTAAATAACAAATCATGCAAGGCAGTGGTCCTAAACCCTTCTTCCCCTGCTCTGCTCTAGAGCATTTGCTATTTTCTACCATTTATTATGTTATGTGTGAAAATCTCATTTCTCCTACTATAATACAATGCTTTAAGGAAAGGGCCCCTTCTCTTATATATCTTTTTATTTTAAACAATACCTAGCTCTGATTTTGCACATACTTAGCAATCAATGAATTTATTGTATTAATATTATAGTTTTTAAAATCTCATCCTAGAGTCCAAATGCACGTATTAGTTGTTTTTTTTTTTTTGAAAATAATATCTGTCCATTCAAGAATATCTGAAAAACAGTAAAGGTAAAAAAAATCAAATGAACCACAGTTTCTTTATGTGAATATATCAGAGGCAGTGTTTTAAAATAATGACCTTCTTTTACCTTTTTCTTGTTTTTGGCTATTTTTTTTTCCTGGAGACAGGATTGCCCAAGCTGGAGTACAATGAAGTGATCTTAACTCACTGAAATCTCCAACTCCTGGTCTCAAAGGATCCTCCGGCCTCAGCTGCCTGAGTAGCTGAGACTACAGGCATGGACCACCAAGCCCCCAGCTTTCATGCTATTTTTAAATCACAGTAAACAGTTAAGTAGGTACATAATATTTCATTTAGTGCATATTACAACATTCTTTTGTTTTGAAGTATAAAGTTTCTTGCAAAGTAAGCTGCAAACTATGCCCCTCCCTCCCTGAGTTTTTGAAATGCAATGCATCACTTTGAGGACAAAAGCCTGTTAAGTGATTGGCGATGAGACCACAGCTCAAGGTGTAGGTTTTAGGATGTATTGTGTCCAACCAAGAGATACTCATGCTATCCACAGCTCTGAAGTGTGGGATCCTGGCTGGGGTTCATTAGATATTATTAGCAGTTTGTGTCTCCACTTTTCTACCTTGATCACTCGAAAAACTTACCTTCTCAAGAAGAGGAAGAAGTTCATATCTTTAAACAGCTGAAGACCTAATTGGCCCCAGTGCATTTCTAGTTGACACTAGGTCACTCCCTATTTACAGTTAGTCATAATGCTTCCATTAAAGCAAAATAATCCTTTAAAAGAAGACATGGCACCATATAATGGATAAAAGACCTAACTGTAAGAGCTAGAAACATAAAACTCTTAGAAGAAAGCATAGGAGGAAAGCCTCATGACATTGGATGTGTTAATGTTTTTTGGATATGGCACCAAAAGCACAGGCAACACAAGCAAAAATAGACAAATGGGACTACATCAAACTTAAAACTTTTGTGCCTCAAAGGACATAATCAAGAGAATGAAAAGATAACCTACAGAAAGAAAATATTTATAAATTACATATCTAATAAGGGATCAATGTCTAGAATATATAACAAACTCCTATAATTCAACAACAAAAAATCAATTAAAATATTAAATTATGGGCACAGACTCTAACAAACATTCTCCAAAGATAATATACAAAGGGCCAACAAGCATATAAAGAGATGCTTAACATTGCTACTCTTCAGAGTAATGCAAATCAAAATTGTAATGACATATCACCTCACACCCATTAGAAAGGCTAACTATTAAAAAAAAAAAAAGAAAGTAACAAGTGTTGACAAGGATATGGAGAAATTGGAAACCTTGTGCACTGTTGGTGGGAATGTAAATTGGTGTAGCCACTATGAAAAACAGTATGGATGTTCCTCAAAAAATTAAAAATATAACTACCATATGATCCAGCAATCCTACTTCTGGGTATTCATCAAAAAAAAAAAATCTAAAATAGGATATTGAAGAGATAGCTGTGCACTCATTTTCATGGCAGCACTATTTGCAATAGCTTAGAAGTGGAAGCAACCCAAAGGCCCATCAACAGATGAATGAAAATGTGGTACATACACACATGGAAGATTATTTAGCTTTAAAAAGAAAGGAAATTCTGACATATGCTACAGCATGGATAATTCTTGAAGGCATTATGCTAAGTGAAATAGTCCAGTCACAAAAAGACAAATACTATATGATTCAGCCTATTTGAAGTATCTAAAGTAGACTAATTCATAGAAACAAAGTAAACTGGTAGTTACCAGGAATTGGGGGAAGGGGAAGCGGGGAAGTGGTTTAGTGGATATATCATTTCAGATCTGCAAGATTAAAAAGTTCTAGAGATCTGTTTCACAATTGTGAGTATACTTAACACTACTGAAGTATATACTTAGGACCTGAAATCAGTATGGCAAAAATACATCTGCATTCAAATGTTTATCATAGCACTCTTCACAATAAGCCAAGACATGGAATTAACCTAAGTGTCCATCAATGGATGAATGGATAAAGAAAATAGGGTATATACACACAATAAAATGCTATTCAGTCATAAAAATGAAATCCTATCATTTGTGACAACATGAGTGAACCTGAAGAGCATTATGTTAAGCAAAATAAGCCAGGCACAGAAATACAAATATACCATATGATTGCAGTCACATGTGGAATCCGAAAAAAGATGATCTCATAGGAGGAGAGAATAGAATTATGGTTACCAGAGGCTTGGGTGGTTGAAGCTGGGGAGATGTTGGTAAAAGGATAATCACAGACAGGAAGGACAAAACAATTGTACAGAATAGGCAAACATACAGAAACAGAAACTAAATGAGTGATTGTCTGAGGCCATTGCTCTGATGGGGGTGGGGGGAGAAAAAGGGAATGATTACTAATGGTTAGGGAGTTCATTTATTGAATGAAAATGTTCTAATATTGATTTTGTTGATGGTTGCGCAGCTCTGTGAACATACTAAAAAACATTGAATTATATATTTTAAAATGATGAATTGTACGATATGTGAATTATATTTCAATAAAACTTTTAAATATAATAAAAGTATTTAAATCCCCCCAAAATGATTAAAATGACAAATTTTGTATTATGTGGGTTTTTAAAATTTGTTTTCCATAATAAAAAAGTCACTTATTCTTACCCTGGACCACAATGTGTCTACTTCCAATGCTTCCTTGAAGGTAAAATATGATGGAAAAAGAAGCTTGAATTGTGTACCTAAGGACAGAGATAAATTTTATTTCAGATTCAAGCAAAGAACAGAGAAAACTCTGATCACAGTGCATCAACTTTCTAGCCAAAAATTAACTATGAAAGGTACTTTGAAAGTGGATATGGAATTCATGAGAAAAACCTTCGTTGGGAAAGCTTGTGAAACTTCAATGCACCACCACTGTTGGCACTTAATGAAGAAATCCCTAAAGATAAATGTGTGACAGTAGATATAATAATCACAGGGGTGGTGGATCCTGTATGCTGTATCTTGTGGAAATAAACATGTTCTGTATCTTGGAAGAAAGATTTTGACAGAAACTTTCTTCATAAACTTGAATCAGGCTGAGGAAAAAAAGCCAGATGCTGAGAAAGCAACAAAGGAGGTGATATATTGTCTTGTTTGACTGCTATAAAAAATAAAATAAACTGGGTAGCTTATAAAAAAAAGAGGAATATATTTCTCAGAGTTCTGGAGGCTACATCCAAGATCAAGGCAGATTAGGTGTTTGGTGAGAAACTGCTTCCTCATTGACACCCGCCTTCTCACTCCAACTTCACATGGCAAAGGGGCAAGGGATCTCTCTCATACCACTTTTTATAAGGACATTAATCTCAGTTATGAGGGCTCCAACCCTATGACATAATCACCTTCCAAAGGCCTCATCTCCTAATACTATCACCTTGGGGGGGAGGGGAGGATTCAGTGTATGGATTTTGGGGAAACAAACTTCAGACTATAGCATGCATTTACACAGAGTCTGAGAAGAAGAAATAATGACTTTGTACTAGAAGAGGGAGTCCAGCATCACTGCAGGAATATAAGCCAGATGAGAAAACCACATGTGCACTTAGATGTGTGCTAATTATTTCAACTTTGCATTGTCTGCAGAGTGGGCCTATGGTGAATGGAGACAACTGATATTCATAAGACCTCTTCTAAGGAGATGCATGCATAATTTATTATAGTAAATTCCTGTATAAAGTCAGATCTTCAGAAAGCAACAAAATCGACTTGTAGTACTCAGGTTCATTATTCCATAGGCTTACCAGGCTTACAAACCATCAGTAAATATTTAATGTGTACTTATTATTCTGAGTATCAGGAACATGATGATTAACAAAAAGACATGGCTCTTTTAAGAGATTATAGTCTAGTTGAATAAAGTGATCCATACATCAACATTTTCAATGTAATATAGCGAATGCAGTAATAAGGTATGGACAAAGTGCCAAAGAAGCAGACTAAAAGGCACTTGGCCCAGCCTGCACATTTAGGAAATAATTCTTGGATTTGATGACTGACCTCAGTCTCAATGGATGAATATGACATAACCGTGAATATTAAGATGCTTTGGTAATAATGAACAGCACTATAGAGGGAATCCTTGGAAGGTGGGAAATTACATAATAAATTTAGAAAATGCAAACAGCTCAGTATAAGGGTAGAGGAAGAAGAGATTAGAATGTCCTATCTGGCCATAGTGGGCCGCATAAACCACATTAATACAATGTCCTCTGCTTCCATCTAGGGTTGGGATAACATGTGTCTTTATCAAATAGCTCTAATAAAAGTGTTTCTGTGGACAATATTTATTATGATGTCATCTCTTGAATGTGGCTCTTTTATATAAAGATTCAAGAAAACATAGAACAAGAAAAAGCTTATGTTTCTTCACTCACACAGGAAAAAGACATCTCTCCTGGTGAAATTGTATTTTGTCTTTTATTAGTCAATGAGGGCTATCTTTTAACCCATCAGACTTTCCTCTTTTCCTTGGAGTAGAAAAAGTTTACTTTTTTTTAGTTACAGAATATTATGGGGATACAAACGTTTTGGTTACATGTATTGCTTTTGTACAGTTTGAGTCAATGTTATAACTGTGCCCATCTCCCAGATAGTGTGCATTGTGCCCATTAGGTGTGAATTTACCTAACCCCTCTTCCCCCCTACCTGCTTGATTTCCATTGAGTTTTACTTCCATATGTGTATATAAGTGTTGATTGATTAGTTGCAGTTTACTAATGAGTACATGTGGTGACTGTTTTTCCATTCTCGTGATACTTCACTTAGAAGGATGGTCTCCAGTTCCATCCAGGTTGTTATAAAAGGCATTAGTTCTCCATATTTTATGGCTGAGTAGTATTCCACAGTATACATATACCACATTTTATTAATCTACTCATGTACTGATGAGCACTTGGGTTGATTCCACATCTTTGCAACTGTGAATTGTGCTGCAATAAACATTCTAATACAAGTGTCTTTTTTATAAAATGACTTTTTTTCCTTTGTGCAAATGCCCAATAGTAGGATTGCTGGATCAAATAGTAGGTCTACTTTTAGTTCTTTTAGTTATCTCTATTACTGCTTTCCATAGGGGTTGTACTAGTTTGTAGTCCCACCAAAAGTATGTCAGTGTTCCTTTTGGAGTAGAAAAAGTGAATACTCAGTTTTTCTTTTATTCATCGCAGCTTGCTTTATTTTAGGGTATATGGTCTAAAACACCTTCTTTCACCCTACCTTGGCTCTTTTTACCTCATAACTTTCTTTTTGTGCTTATACTGCATTCTAGTATTTTCTTTTTTCACTAGAAGGGAAGTTCCTTAAAGCCAGGCATTTTTCTATTTCATCTTAGGATGCCCATTGTATAGTGCAGTGGTTGGCATATGGTGCTCAGTATGTGTTTGAATGATTGATTCTTAAAATATTATTATATTTGAGTCTACTTTAACAGTTATTTTAAAAATAAAGTAGATAGCATATGATATAGAAATAAAATATATTTGTATTAACGAATGTGGGCTTTGTATACTTAATCCTTAACTCCTCAGTTTCTTAACCTAAATGGGGTCATGATGATTACAGCAATGGGTACATTTATTGAATGCCTGGCACCCACTAGACACTCCTCCCTTCCCACAGATGTGCCGAAGGCCCTCTCAGCACCTTCCCGTATGCTCTTCCTCCTGCGTGGAAGGCATGGCCTCCAGCTCTCCTACTGCAGCTCTGTCTCACTCTTCAGTTCTCAGCTCAACTGATTCCTTCCCAAAGAGGTCCTGACAACCTCCAGCCAAAACAGAGTCCTGCTCCCTCATTTCGCTTCATGAAATCTTCTCCGACACACTTGAACAGTGTTAGTCCCTCTCATTGTTGAACTCTAATAGAACTGTGAATGTACCATCCCAAAAAGACTTAAAGTACTATATTAAAATTGGAGTATCTTTTTATTTTCTTCTATCCCTTTCTAGATCATCTTAAATATTAAACTCTTAAACCAGGGTTGGCAATCTACGCCCACAGGACAAATCCTGCCCACTGCCTGCTTTTGTACAACTGAGCTAAGAATGGCTTTTACGTTTTTATATGGTTAGGAAATGAAAATCAAAAGGAGAACAGTTCATGGCATGTGCAAATTATATAAAATTCAGATTTCAATGCCCATAAACAAAGTTTTATTGAGACACAGATTCATTTCTATTTTTTTTTTATACAACAACAGAGTTGAATAGTTGTAACAGAGACCATGTGGACCCAAACCCTAAAATATTTTCTTTCTGACCCTTTACAGAAAACATTTGCTGACCTCTCTTTTAGAAGGCAAAGGTGATGTTTTATTCTTTTTAAAATCCCTATTTCTTAGTGAACAAGAAGTGCTTAGTGACTATTTTTTTTTTAATATTTAAACATTTCCTAGAAGTGTTAGACTTAGGAAAGAAAAGTATTTTTAAAAATCTCTTTAATGGAAGTCAGATAGTAGTTACCTATGGTGTTGGATAATGCCCAGGAGTGAGCACAACAGAAGCTTCTGGGGTATGGGAAATATTCTAACTTGATTTAGATGGTGGTTAGAATGTGTTCATTCCAAGAATTCTAAGAATTGTGCACTTATTTTAGTTTTTCTAAATATATATTTCAAAACAGTCAACCAAAAGAAGAAAAAATGAAACCTTGAGTGATTGGAATATTTCTAAAGACTCTTTGACCTCTAAAAATTGTGAGATTCTAAGACAGAATCCACTAAATAATGATTCAGATGATCCATACATGGCAAGGGCACATGTACCATTTTTACCCCATGGGCGTGAGTAGGTTACCAGCACACAGTTGGAATCAGGTAACTGTTCAGCCCAGCTCTTAAATGGCACATCTTTTAGATGTCCCTGTAAGGCCAGGGAAGAGCCTCATGTGCTCCAGTATTTAGCCAAAATCTCTAACTTTTCCACTGCTCCTTGCCTCTTCTCCCTGATTTATTCCTTGGCTGCTCTCATTCTCAATACTTGTTTTAGTATTGCTTTATGTGGTGGAACCTCGTCTGCTTTCTAATACTAATCTGTCCTACTTGATTCTAAATTTTTTGTGTCCTCTCTGTTTCAGCCAACCTGGCTCCCACTACAAGATAGGCCTGAATAGAAGATGATATAGCTGCAAACCAGGACACATAGCAGCTGGACAGGCCCTGGCCTCCTTGCCCATGGAGGGATTTGGGGCCCAGGAAAACTGGATGCAGAGTACAAACATGGAAGCAGGCCACACAGAAGTCTGCAGCAGAGCAATCAGAACTGGGAACTCGGGCAAGGTTTATGGGATCTGTCACATAGTATAAATATTAAAATGGAAAAGGAGAACATCTCCATAACCCAGGAAGTCTATCTTAACAGAAAGCACGAGGAATCTTGGAAATTGAAGGCAAGAACTCAGGCAAGTGACTGAGCATTAGTGATCAGAGAATCATAAAAGATGAGCATGCAAGAGGCAAAGGGAACTGAAAGCCAAATCTCTGATTCATCTTGAGATCTCCTATGGATTATGTTAAAGCAAAAACCAGTCCCCAGATAGGTGGGACCGAAGCCTGAAGGTGAAGACAAGTGGAATTACCTGGATGATGTATGGAGCAAATGAGCAGAAGACCGCTCTATATTTACACTATGGTCCTCCAGGAAGCCAGACACAGGTTTGCTACTCAGCCATAGTAGTTATGTTTATGCCCTTTGAGACTTATACTTTCTATTGTAGAACATTAAATTCTATTATATTAGATTCTATAGGGAACCCAGTAGTTATTGTAGCTCCTTTAGTTAACACTGATTTCAAATGTTAGCCAGAAATCATAAAAACTTGTGAAGAAATAGTTTGCTAAAATTTAAATTAATAAACAAAATCTCAAGTGGGAATTTTTGAACAAATAAATGAATGAACTACTCAGACATTCATTTATATGTGTAACTGCTAATCTGCCTTATCTGTTCTTAAAGCAATTTCCCAAGGATCTCTATTAAGAAATACTTTGTTCTTTAAACTTCTGTGTTGTATTTGAAACTATGAAAAGACCTTGCCTTTACTTTCAAGTACTATTTAATTCCAACTTTCTCTTATTTAGACTAACTTGATCTTCCAGGAATCTGAACTAATAAAATATTTTTATTGAAAATGAACTCTTTTGTTCTATGAGTTATAAAGTATTAAAAAAATTAAGCTGGTTACTTAAAAATCTTTTATTCTCTTCAAGTGACAACTGTTAATTTTTAATGTTTACTGAATTCAAAGAAGTCAGAAATATAAAGCTAAATTTAAAAGATATTTTTGTGTCTTATTGTCTGGCTTTCAAAATATGCCATTACACATGCAACAAATGGTTCAAAGCCAGAGTTTTATCATGAAATAATAGTTCTGAAAATGGAAAATTATTTTTCCATTGTATATTAGGGTTGAATATTTTATGATTTAGTTAACCTCCATTTAAGTGTTTTACTCTTTCTTCACAAAGAAAAATGTGAATTTATAAGAAACTACACTAATACCAATTATAAAATTGAAATATCTTTATTGTTATCTCTATAAGCATTCCAAGAGAGAAGGAATTGCACCAAAACTGTACCACTTACTCTTGCAAAGACTTCAGTCACAGAGGCATAGAATGAATGTGATACAAAGCCTGAATAAAATTATTCTATGCATTGCTCCACTTTGTTGAAGGAGTCCCCCTTGTCTCCCACCCCTGGGGCTTATATATGGACCATAAATATTTAAAGGAAAAAGATTGTGTCAGGAGGGATTGTGAAACTGAGGCCTCACTCCCCCTCCTCCCTCTTTCCCTGGTCTGATTTTAAAAACAAAAGCAAAAAACCTCACTACTCTCTAAAGCAGTATTTCTTATCTTGGTACCCATGAAAAGGAGATTGGTCAAGGCCCTAAAACTGTTCTCTTTTTTCCCATTAAATATATTAAACACTTTTTTTGTATTGTCTTAACATTCAAATATATGCCACTTTGTGAATCTAATTCTTCATTTTGTTGTTCTGCTAAATTTTGTTAAAGCTGGCTTGCTTTTTCAAGCGCTGTTTAAATATTTTTTGTGAACTCATGTTCCTTGAAACTTTATCAGTGTGATTTCTTTGTGGCATGGGTTTAAAGTATGTGTCTCCACAGACGATTCAATTGCTAAAATGCCAGGAACCTGTGTGTACTATGAGCCCAGAACCACTTTTACATAAATTTATGGTTTGAGTTTTTTCCCAGGTATATGGGGCATGTGAATTCTGGCCTCAAACCAAAGGGAAGGCTTGCTGAAAATTCTCAAAGGAAGAATTTCATTTTTCCCCCCATCTGTCCATGGCCAAGACCAAGAAAGGCAAGTATTCTTATTCTTTCTCTTCTCCCGAATAAGATATTTCACTACCGTAATATGTTTTTTGCAGATTCCTGGATTTGCCTCAGGGTTTTGCTCCAATCTCTCAACATAAACATGATCCCAAGTGTTCTCTTCCCATTAATATTCAAAACTTTAAATCACCAAGGATCAGCAGATACCCTTAGTGCAAATGCTGATGTTAGCACTGATCTAGACAGACTCATAATTTCTTATTGTTTCTGGTCTTTGAGAAGTTTTCTCACTTTACCTATAATTATACATTGTTTTTTTTTAGAGACAGAGTCTTGCTTTGTTGCTCATGCTGGAGTACAGCGGCATGATCCTATCTCACTGTAACGTCAACCTCTTGGGCTCAAGCAATCCTCCCACCTCAACTTCCCAAGTAGCTAGGACAACAGGCACACACCACCATGCCCAGATAATTTTTATTTACTTACTGATTTATTTTAGAGATGAGGTGTCTCTATGTTGCTCAGGCTGGTCTCAAACTCCTGGCCTCCAGTGTTCCTCCCAGCTAAGCCTCCCAAAGCCCTTGGATTACAGGTATGAGTCACTGCACCGGGCCTAATTATACATTTTTAAAAAATAATTTATCCAGTAATTTAGTTGTTCTTTCGCTTCAGATCCAGGTGGAAGGAGAATAACTCATCTGTAATTTGTACTTCTTAATGTAGAGAGCAAGAGCAAGAGAGCTGGTGAAACCACACAATGGAAATCCTTCTGCTCAGACTGGTGTCACTTTTGATCACATGTCATTGGCTAAAACAAGACACATGGCTGATCCTGACCTAAATGGTGTGGGAAAGTATGTTCCTCTCAAGGAAAACACTGTATGCACATAGCAGTGGATAGAGAGACAGATCCTCTTGCAGGAAGGGAAGAATGAGCAGTTGGGAACAATAATACAATCTATCACAACAGAGATCATAGGTAGAAGAGTAAATCTGGAAAGTAAGATGATGTGTTCACATCAGGCATGTTATGCTTGAAATGTCTGTGAGACATTTAGGCACAGATGCTTAATAAGCAATAGATATGTAGATGACCCAGAAGTTTAGGAGAAAAATCTGAAAAGGAGATATATATTTTAGAATCATTACCATTAAAAGTGGTATATGTATACCATGGAGCACCACTCAGCTATAAAATAAAACGGTGATCTAGTATCTTTTGTAACAACCCAGATGGAACTGGAGGTCACTCTTAGCAAAGTATCAAAAGAAGGGAAAAACAAATACCATATGTACTCAATACTAAATTGGAACTGATCAATCAATTCTTATGTGCACATATGGAAGACTCAAGGGAAATCAAGTAGGTGGGAGGAGAGAAGAGGGGATGGGTAAATTCACACCTAATGGGTACAATGCACACTACCTGAGTGAAGGGCACACTTATAACTTTGACTCAAACTGTACAAAAGCAAATTATGTAACCAAAACATGTGTACCCTTGTATGATTCTGAAATGAAAAAAAAATTAATTACTAAGAAAAAAATGAAATAGAAAAAATGGTAGTTAAAATCTTATAGAAGTAAATGAAATCTTTCAGGGACAAGAGAGTAGACTTGCCATTTGGACATTGACATTTGCATTCTTCCAATTTTCCTTCAAACACATAGCTTTCTAGGTCTTTCACTTTCTAATTTTTTTTATGGAGACATAAATGTCAAGAAATATTTCTGCACTCTAAGAAAAACAATAGTACAAATGTGATAAGCAGATAACTGAGACTTAGACTCAATGTTTGAAGGATACCAAAGGGAATTACAGGTGGAAGAGGCAGGGCATGTTCTGTCCAAAGGAACAGCTGGCACACTGCTCCAGCTAACTATTTCCAGGTGGAAGTACCAACCTAGGGGGTCCAGAGAGTCCAGGTTTCAGGGAAAGCTAAAAACGGAATTAATGTATAATATCCAAATTTTTAAATTTTGAATCAATTTATTACCAAGTATTGCAAGAGCCAAAAATAATCATTATTATCATAATATAGTAGGTGTAGACCAGATTTGGTCTGTGAAGTCACCAGCTTCCAATCTCTGATATAGAGTGAGAAGAGAGCAAAGAAAGAAACTTGATAACATTTGAGGAATCAGCAGTAAAAGACAGGTCCACTAAGTATAGTGGTTGAAGAAATATGAGAGGACAAGCGTCACAGATCTCAAGAATATTCTTGAATATTTCAAGAAGAACTTAATCTGGTTATTTTAAGCCATTGATGTTGTCCTATTTCTCAAACATTCACAAAATAAAATGCATTTTATATTACTTGAACTAAAAATATAGTCCTCTGAGATGCTGGTGTGTTAGGACATCTCTACAATTTTAAAAAGGTTAAGACATGACCTGGAAAGTGTCTGTATTGCAAGTTTTTACATATTTCTAAACCAAGACATTTTATTTACCATTGTTATGCACAATGTTTGTCCTTCAAGTGGACAAAATATATAATGATGTCTATAACATAATACAACAGAAATGTGGAAAATGTTATATAAGATGGTAAAATTTTATTTTTTAAATAATAGTTTAAAGCCAGAAAATATAACACAATTTGTGCTAAATCATTGTTCAAGCTATGGGAAATAACAATCTCTGAGTATCCAGGCGTATCTAACAAACATGCTAAAATTAGACAGAAAATGCATTAAGGAGAGACTGACATCAACTTTCAAGAAATCTTAAATGAAGGGTAGCATTTTCTGAGCAACTGCACTCAGCTGCTGAATACTGATCACTTAATGGCATGGATGTTATTTGAACCATAGTAAATAAAGCAATGCCTCATTAAATGTATATTTATTCCAGGTAGTCAAAGCCCATACTCCCTAAGATAAGGTGAAATTTATAGTTAAATGGATTGTTTAACAAAAGGAAAACACATTTCATTGATAATAAAGAACCTAAAATAAAGAACTAGAAAAGGAGAGAGAAAGGAGTAGAAACTTTGTTTAAGAAAATAATTCAGATTATTAAAGATTCATAGCTGAAAAGCTATGATCCCCCAAATCAAAAGACTTGACACCCAGTAATAAAGCCTCCGAAAGGAAAAAGTCTACCACAAAAGGCAATAAATGTAGGCCCACTCCACTGAGCCAGGAATGAAAAATATGTTTATGCATATATCCCTTATTAGCATGCCTCCAAAGAATATATATAGTTATCTGTTTTAACTCCTAGAAATATTTGGGGGAACCTTCATAATATGCATTGGAATTAACTCATTGTCATTACCAGAAACAGTAATGTAGTTGATCGTGTTTAGCTAAGTATAATAAAAATCTCTTTGGATTTTGTTTTGATCTTCCCATATTATTGTCCTCTCTCCTATATTTGTTTGGTGTCAGAGTCCCCACTTTCTTTGGGATATTGTGGGGAAAACTCAAAGATAATTATTTGTTGTACAAACTGTGTAAATGTACTGAAAACAAAAATTTATCTACAGAAAAGTGTTAAAATAGAGAAGCAATCTTCTGTTCCCTTCCTCAGTGTTACAATTCAGTTTCATTAATATTTTCTGAACACCTAGTATATGCTGGGTACTGAATATAAAAAATGAATATGACATAGTCTCTGCCACTTAGAAATTGAAAGGATATGGCAGAATTTTCTTCCATTACTTTTAATATCTCATTGGCTAGACAATGACTTCAATACTGAATAGATTATTGGGGAAATAGCTTTCTCTAGTGGGCCAATCTAAGCACTGTCTCAATAAACACATCATAAAAAAACTGATTTATTTGCAAGAGCATAGTTGAGAGAATTGGTTTTGTGTAGTCTTGTTGCTGTGGCACAAGGCTATTTCCCATTCTTTCAGTTGTATTATTTCATACCACTCATCCACTATCACCCCCCATCACCTGATGAAAATATTTAAAATGCTTTGGAAACTGGGTGCATGGGGCATTACCTTTGTAATTTTTCTGTAAATCTAAAACTATACTAAAATTTTGAGAGTTTCTTTTAAAAAAACCAGAATGTGTGGATAATGAGATTTTTATGCAGAAATTTTCAATATATTTTAATTATTAATTCAATTCAGCAATTATTACTCAATAGTCCAAAAATCTTAGCATACTGAAAAACAACCTGAGAAGCTAATACAATTATCTTTTGTATTAAGTATTTTCCTCAGATAAAAACAGAAATGAGACTTTCTTGGAGCTGACTTTTTCCCATTTTTTTCAACATATGTTCTAGAACCATAAGAACCAAAATATTTTAACGAATCTTAGTGAAGCTTAATGATCATCTGCCAATGTTTCCAAGGGGACATCAATGGCATTTTTATTGAGATAATTCTCTGTGGTATAACACTGCCCCATGTTTGAAAGGATAACTAATATTCTGGCCCCTGCCCCATAGCACTCTTCAGTTACTGTGACAACAAAAACAGCCCTACTTTCTAAAAACCTGCAGGGAGTAGGTTCCATCTGGCATCACTGGTCCAATTCCGGTTTTTAGAAAAGGGTAAATGGAAGTCCAGAAAAGTTAAATGGCTTGATTAAGGTCACAGAGCTACCAAAGTTCAAACTAGCAGATGGGCTTTTTCTTAATTAATATTCCAAAGACACAAGAATGTTTTTTGATGCTATAGTGTTCTTTTCAAGTTTTCTGAATTTTTGGTGTTTGGATTTAATGTGAATTAACAAAAAAAATTCTCAAGCAAGGGAGTTGAAGGCTTGTGTGGAATTAACCTGGCCATACATAAAGTTGGATTTAGTACTTGGTTTTAAGTTACTAACAGGATTTTTAAAATTTCATTTTCTCTTAACAGGAGCATATGTCTCATCACTCTTAAGGACAGCTTAATAAAACCGTTAAAAGATTTAAAGCAAGCAGTGAGGATGGGAAAATATTCCATTTCTTTCCAGAAGAGCCAAGGTAGATAAATGACTGCAAGAACAGGATTAGTGGGAACCACTTCCACACTGGCTGTGCACCCAAAAAGAGAATTCTATATACCTATAGTGAAGGTACAGAAAGGAAGGCCAAGGTCAAGTCAGTGAATGCTGGACTGGCAAGATCATCCCTCATATAAGTTGGTTAAGGAAATTTGGGGCCCAGGAAAAGATACTGAAGGATAAGGAGGGAAAAATTATAAACCTAAAGACTCAGACAAAGGACAAGCCTGTGAATTCTGCATACTACCTAAGCAGAAAATTATTTTATGAAACCCCTTGGAGTTCTCAATCTCATGTAAGAAGACAAAGTAGAATCTCAGACAAAGGTACTACTAATGAGGCACTACCTATATCAAAGTTATAGAACAATGAACATTTATGTGCTGAAAAGCACAGCATCAAATATGTGTAATAAAATCTATTAGAAACATGGAAAATTGAGGTAAAAGCCCTACAAATTTTTAAACACTATGTCAACACTTCTTATGTGTCTTAGTATATTCAGGCTGCTATAGCAAAGTACCATAAACTAGGTGGCTTATAAACAATAGAAATTTATTTACCACATTTTTGGAGACTAGGACATCCAAGACCAAGGTGCCAGCGGGTTCAGTGTCTGATGAGGGCCCATTTTCTGTTTCATAGATGGCACCTTCTAGCTGTGCCCTCACATTGTGGAAAGGATGAAGGAGCTTCCTTGGACCTATTTATAAGGAGACTGTCCCACTCATCTCCCAAAGGTGCTACCTCTTAACACCATAACATTGGTGATTATATTTCAACATATGGATTTGGGGGAGTAAGGAAATACAAAAATTCAAACCATGGCATCATGCTTTGATAGCTCAAAAGGATTACTTTTTAAAAACTCAGAAAATGTTAAAAAGGGTAAAATTATCCTAATTAATAAGATTGAGTTTAGACAAAAAATATATAACTTATATTAGAAAATATATCCTTTTCAAGAATTCATGAAACAAAGATTAATCAACTACTAGGACATAAAACTTCAATTATGCTGGAATAGAAGTGACAAAAGCCATATCCTCTGACTAAAATGAATAAAACTGTAATTTAATGATAATGGCTTAAACAAAAGGCTCATCTTTGTGGAATATGGAAAACATCTCCTAAATAATTATTGGGTTAAAGGAAACCCAAAACTTCCAGCAAAGAATATTGAGGAACTCTCAAAAAATAAGAACTCTTCTATTAACATGTTATAAGATATGACAAAGCTATACTCAAACACCTAACCTCTTATACTTAAATTACTTAATAGAGAAATATAAATAAAAAGAACAAGTACTCTAACAAAATAAAACATAAAATGTTAGAGCAACAAAAATAATCAAAGTCAAACTATAAACTTAGAGGAAAAGGTAGTTTGATCACTAAAAGCAAAGACTGGTTCTCTGGGGGAAATTTTCCTTTGAAAGAATAATCGGAATTAGTGGGAAAAATATAAATATATTTTTGGAAAAGTTACTGAGGCTATCTTTGGTCCCATACTGTTCCCTGAGTACCCAATGTTATTGCTGATTTAGAACCCAGAAGTAACTGCAGGTCATAGATCCAAAAGGCACACACCTTATGATAAACTCGTGGCTTCCCTATAATCTGGATTTTACTTGCTTTCCCTCCCTTCAGAGTTTTTGTCCCAACAGTGCTATCCACAAACAACTAGAGATTCTCTCAACATGCTTTTAACTGATTATTCTTAAAACCAAGCTCCTTCTTCTGTATTTAGCATAAATGAATAAATCTGTTTATCTGTCTGGATCTCCAAGTCCAAGCTAGAAACAGTGTCCTGACCTGTTCCAGTACTTCTTCTCTGTGCCGGTGGCCCTCTGCTGCCCCCTCTTGGTTGTGAGCAGTACTCTCTCAAACACTGGGGCCTATAGCTTAAATCTCTGAATAAAACCTCCAGTGTTTCAGAAATACCTGTGTAAAAGCCACCAATTCTAGGCCTTAGCTGCTGGAAAGCATTTCTAGACTTACCCTGGGCCAGAAGGGAACCTATTTCCAGGAAGGAAAGGACCTAGTCCTGGCAGGATTCACCACCTGCTGACTAACGAGCCCTTAGGCCTTGAATAAATACAGCGATAGCCAGGCAGTAGTCACCGTGGGCATTGAGACTGTGCTGGCTTCAGATGTGACCTGGAGCAGTCCCAGATGTGGCAGCCACAAGAGAGCACTTGCTTCACTGCTCTCACAACTCCAGGCAACCTAGCATGAAGACTGAGACTCCTTCTGTTTGGGGGAAAGTGAGGGAAAAGAATGAGAGATTTTGCCTGGTAAACCAGAATTCTCCACTATTTTATCCAAGGCCACCAAGGCAATGCCACTAGGAGTCTGCAAGAGTCACAGTGTTACTGGGCTTGGAATACCCCCTTGGTGCTGATAGGGGTGCCATGACCAAAGACTTAGATCAAAACACTCAATTCCTTTTGCTTACTTGAAAAGCCTTTTTAAGAAGGATGGGTACAAACAAGCCCACACTGTGAAGAGTAGAATAAATACCTAACTCTTCAATGCCCAGAGACAAATGAACAT
The DNA here is from genome assembly GCA_008086735.1 of Cheirogaleus medius. NCBI lineage: Eukaryota > Metazoa > Chordata > Mammalia > Primates > Cheirogaleidae > Cheirogaleus > Cheirogaleus medius. The sequence goes on along the minus strand of VBSM01000361.1, from coordinate 71,298,698 downwards.
CCATAAGCATCAGGAACATCCAGGAAAACATGACCTCACCAAATGAACTGAATAAGGCACTGGTGACCAATCCCAAAGAGATGGAGATATGTGAGCTTTCAGACAAAGAATTCAAAATAGCTGTTCTGAAAAAAAAACTCAATGAATTTCAAGATAACACAGGAAGGAATTCAGAAGCCTATTAAAGAAATTTAACAAAGAGATTGAAATAATTTTTAAAAATCAAGTTCTGATACTAAAAAATTCAGTTGACAAACTAAAAAATGCATCAGAGTCTCTCAATAGCAGAACTGATTGAGCAAAAGAAAGAATTAATGAGCTTTAAGATAGGCTATATGAAAATACACAGTCAGGAGATAAAAAAGAAAAAATAATAAAAAAGAATGAAGCACAACTACAAGATCTAGAAAATATCCTCAAAAGGGCAAATCTAAAAGTTATTGGCCTTAAAAAGGAGGTAGAGAGAGATTGGGGTAGAAAATTTATTCAAAGAAAGAATAACAGAGAACTTTCCAAACCTAGAGAAAGATATCAAAATTTAGGTACTAGAAGGTCATAAAACACCAAGTAAGGCCGAGCACGGTGGCTCACGCCTGTAATCCTAGCACTCTGGGAGGCCAAGG
>VBSM01000361.1:71202167-71287842 GCA_008086735.1 Cheirogaleus medius | reverse complement strand
AGAGAAAAGTATGTTTGCTTGTTTGTTTACTTTGTATCACCTGGATAATTGCCTCAATTTTCTCCTTCAGCATTTAGACCTGTGCTGTCCAATGTGGGAACTATTGAGAACTTGCAATGTGTTGGGCCAAACTGAAATGTGACGTTAAGTGTATAACACAAACCAGATTCTAAAGACTTGGTATGAAAAACACTGTAAAACATCCCATTAATAATTTTTATATTAATGTCATGTTGAGATGATAATATTTTGGATATATTGAAGTAAATACATTATTAAAATTACTTTCATCTGTTTCTTTTTCCTGTTTTTAATGTGGCCACTAAAAATTTTAAATTACAAATATGGCTCACAGTTAATTTCTATTGGAAAGTACTGACTTAGACATTGCCTGAATAACATATTTAACAAGAATTCAAAAATCTGATAAGTGCCAAAATAGAAGTTGTTGGTTTCTTTCTATAGCATAATAACATTTTTTTGTGAATGCATGCTTTATTTTAATAGCAGTTCTTCAATGTGATTTTATTATATGTTATCAACTCCTAGGTGAGGTCAATAAATCTTAAAACCTATTTTAACTAACTGCCCTTGAGATGCAAAATGTTTTAGAAATGCCGTTAAAATTTTTTCAAGTAGTCATTCCCTTCTCAATGATTATAAAACAGTACATTAACATTAGAAATATATTTGAATTCTCTATTCACTTTATTATTTCCATAGTGACTATTTCCTTTTTTCCCCTGAATTTATGTATGTTCCGCCTGAAATAAATGTATTTTTGTAGACATCTACTTCACTGATACTAATATGTCTGGTTATCATGGGAATTACTGGTGTAGACTTCAGCAGTGAAAAGAACATTGTTCATTTGCTATTTTACCATTAAGGTAATAAGGAGAGCATTTGACATTTGACATTGTATTGTAGTTTTTGAAATTTTTTCAAAAATAACAATGTCTTAACTGATGAAAGGATGTCTTTAATCAAAATATGATCTCTTTCAATTCTAAGTTTATACTGACCCCTATGGGTTATTATATCCTAATCTATTTCTGACTTATTCTTAAAATACTTAAAAATGTTTGCATTTAGGATTTTATTATTTTTGGAAGAAAGCCATAAAATACTCTCCATATGTCCTTTATTTCCTTGGATTATAAAACATAAACTATGCACAAATATTATTCATTCTTTGACAATTAATTTTGGGGCACCAAAATGTTTTAGTCCTCATTAGTTTCAGCATTGATCTGCTGAAGACAAGGGAACTAAGTGGTCTAATTTCTAATTTCTAGAAACATGTGACATGATTATTTTCTTTAAAATATGTTCCATTCTCACAATATATCATGGATATAGTCCATTTAAAAATTAACTTTAAAGTTTATACAGAGATTTGTGTAAGGTAGGAAGGATCTGGGACCAAGGTTGAGTCTAATTTTGGTCAACCTTGATGGAAGGTCGTTGATACTAGGTTAAACTGGGAACTTTTAATGTTGGTATACAAGATTCTAAACCATAACTGTGTGGATTTCAATAAGAATTACAGGACGAGGTAAAAGGTTACAGATCTTTATTTTCTTTATGCTAAAGATATGGTTTTATTGCCATGCAGGTAAATTCTGAAAGCAAAATTATTATTTTGGTAAATATTCTCTCAACACAAATGACTGATAGCCAACAAGTCTATATTTCAGAGTAACTTATTTAGTTACATAAACCTAAATTTTATACCTAAATGATTCTGGGAATTACATTGGTTAATACTGATTTTTATGAATCCACTATTGAAATTTTTACTATGACCAGGATAAGCTTGCTAACCCTTTTTACATTTTTCTCAGGCTAAAATGATCATATCGATGCTCTACTTGGGAACTTCAATTCTTTATTTATCCATGTATGAGAATGAACCTGAACTGTCTTCTGAGGAAAACTCTAAGCCTACCTATAGTATTCCAGAATTCTCTCAGCCCATTTCTGTGCATGTCTACTCTGATATGATCTTGCTTTTACTCCTGAATTTCCCTACAGGACTATTAATTTCACATTTCACTTATTCAAATATTAAATTTTATATCTCGTTCTTATTTGGCAACATAGAGAATTCATGCTCAGATTCTTGCCAAAGAATATAACCTTGAGTTCTCTGATGCCACACTCTTATCAAAAGTTTAGTTACGAAAAAAATATCCTAGTATTGCCAGGAGGCTATGCAGTTCATCCTTCCCTCCACCAGTATTTCTTAAACCAGTGGTCCCCAACCTTTTTAGCACCAGGGACAGGTTTCATGGAAGACAATTTTTCCACTTCCACAGACAGGGGTGGGGTGGGGCGTGGGAGCATTGCGGAGCTCAAGCAGTGATGCGCAGCCCGTTTCCTAACAGGTACCAGGCTGCGAGCCGGTGGTCAGGGACCTCAGTCTTAACTATATTCCACAGTATAATTATTCTGGTATATATTAATACATGTTTCATGAGAAATAAAAGAGGTTTTCCAAGGTCAAATAAGTTTAGAGAACATTAGGAGAGAAGGAATTCTTAGATACTTCAAAATGCTAATGGACAGTAACAATCACAAGAACATAATATGCAGTACCGCACCACTGTCTTCTCCTCTCTATCTTCTTCTTTCTCAGCTTCACAGTTTTTCTCTATTGAGTCCCCAGATGTCTCTGTTGTCGCTCCCTGTGATCCACACCTGAGCTGCAACTGCTCTCCACTTTCCTCAATCCAATATTCTACCTTCCAGCAGACACAATCCGACAATTGATGTCTCTAGTCAGCTACCTTGGCTGTTTTCCTCTAGCATTCAAATTCGACTACTTTACTCTAAAATATTTACGGCAGAGCAAAAGATCAAGAACAGCAAAAACAAGTTTGAAGAAAAGAATAAGGTAAAGAAACTCACCCTTCTAGATAGCAAGACATTTGAAAGCAATTGTTAATGTAATTAAAATTATGTGTGAGAGACACAAGGATGGACAATTCAATCCGTAAAACAGAACAGAAAGTCCAGAAACAGACATGTGTGTATGAAAATGTGACATATGACAGTAATAGTATTGCAGGTGAGCAAGAAAGAATGTGTTATTCTCCAATTCATACTAGGACAATTGATTATCTATATGAAAAACTAAAATACAGTTGGACATAGTGGTATAGTGGAGGTAGATCAAACTGACCAGTTGCTAAATATTCAAGAATTTCAAATGCTTCTTGTTAAACTACTGTAGCTGGGATTCAGCCATGCTGTGAGTATTTTAAACAACAGAAATCAGCAAATGCTACATATTAATATCAGGGCTCACCCACTCAACCCAGAACCAGTTTACCAGCATATCACTGCATTTCTACCTCACACCATACACAAAAATCAGTTTTAAATGAATTAAAAACTTAAGTGTGAAGAGCTAAGTTTAAGACAGAGCAAAATACACAGAGGAAAATATCTTTAAAATCTTGGGACTGAGGAGTTCTCAGCAATGAAGTCATGTAACTTAAGGGACAAGTTTGCTAAATTTGACTACATCATAACAATTTGTAAAACTACACTAAGGGATCATCAAAGGATACCATAGAAAGGTTAAAGGATAAGACCAAATTGGAGGATGATAATTGCCACACACATAACAAAGAATTAATATTCAAAAATATATTAAATCCATATACTAATCAATAAAGAATAGATGGATATCCCTCTGAAAAATAGGCAAAAGACTTAAAAAGGAATTTTTTACAGGAGAGGATATCCTAATGACCAATACAAAAAGAAGAGTTCTCAACCTTACTAGTTATCAGGGAAGCACAAATTAATAGCATAATGAGACAATTCACATCTCTTATATTCATTAAAGTGTGACAAACCCAAGTGTTGGTAAATATGTGGAACAATTCATACCCTGTGGGAGAAAGTGTATATTGAGAAAACCACTTTAAAGAGCAATTTGCAAGAGTCAGTAAATTCAAGATACTGTAGCACAGATTGCTAGTTGGTCCCTAACATTCATTCACTATATTCATTTCTTGTGGAAGGGGGGTGGAGCAAAGCAATCAGGAGCAATTCTGTTTGTGAAGTTTCATTTCTTGTGAAATGAAAGTGGAAAGTTCATGGTTATTTTTATAGGTCTAAAATATTTCAAATTGTAAAGATGTTTAAAGTTTATTGGGTGACACACACCTACCTCACTTTTTGATATGTTGCATTTAAGTGCCCATTAGGCATCCAGATGAATCCCCCTGTGGAGACTAAAATGTGGATCTGGAATTCTTTCTTGAAATTCTCTACTATAAACATGCCATCCTCCTTAATTAGCTTTGGTAGATCCTTTTCTGATATCCCCTACTTGTAGATTCCCCAAAATGTCTTCCCAAGGCTTGTGATAGAACAAACTTATGTACAGAGGTTATGATCTTTATAGGTAACATACCACTATTGTATCTGTATATGAAGCAGTCTCATATAAATTATAATACTATAGGCCTGCCGGAGAAAAAGACATGTCTCTTAGATCAGAAGTCGCATCTGAGTAGGAGCTCTCTAGATGATCCATAAAGATTAAATGTCATTTGGGCCTCATCCATAAAAATATCAAGGTGTCTGGGAAACAAACTTCTATGTTATGGATCACGATATGATAGCCTTCCCAGGTATATAGACCAGGAAATTCTAGGGAACCTGTGGAAATTATCTGAGAAATTGAAGTAGCCCTTTGGGTTGAGGTTATGCCTATTCTAGGTTGGCAAGCCACAGAAGCTAATTAGTCTTGGTAGGGAAAAAAGAGAAGGCAACTAGACTGTATTGATTGTTTACACATGGTGCTATCATTTATAAGAGCATGTCATAAGATTTAATCCTCACAACTCTGCAAGGTAGGTATATTACTAATGAAGATACTGAGATTCTGTCAAGTATCTTAGATAGATATTTTGACAATTTATACTGAAAGCAGAGTTTAAAATGCAGAACTTGGGGTAAAGGGTGTGTGGAGTTGATATTAATAACCAAAGGTACAAACCAAAGTCAACAGCTTTTCCCCACCTGATTATTCTTCCTGTGTTAAAACTTTTGGTTCCATATTCAGGCTTCATGTAATTCTACACATTTCTTTTTGATCCTCTTCCTCAATCCTTTATCTTCAACTGTAATTGCAATAAATTACTTTAAATTTTTTATCTCATTAACTCCTGGTTTTCAAGCTTGCATTTTCAAGCACGTTTCAGAAACTTCAAGTTCAACATGTCCATACTAAACCCATTATCTTTTATCAATCGCATTTCTTCCTTTTTGCTCCCTGTCAGTTAATGGTCACAGATTTCCTGGATTCCTAGGTGTTACCCCACCTCCACCATGCAATTTTTGTAGATTTTATGACACTTTCCTACTAGATATGGCAATGACCATTTCAAGTTATTTCTGTGTGTCAAACTCTTTTCCCAGAATATTTTCAGGGACCAATAACTACAAAAAATAAGAACCAGAACTTTTTAATGAATATATTCCCTGCAGATGTGTACTGTCACCTAAAACGTAAGGGTTGCACATGTTTCAATGGCTCATGACATTCAAAATCAATTATATGTTTCAGTTTTTATAATTAGCATCTCTCATCTAGTTTAACATTTTTGAACGTGCAAACTTCTTGTAATATTTTAATAGGACAAGAAAATAAAAAAAAATGTGCCTCAACAGCAAACAGAAGTGATACAGAGAACTGAAAACATCCAGGTGAATATAAATATCCCATGAAAACTTGTCCTGGGCAGTGGGCTGCAGGATTAAGTTGCGAACGTAAGTGAAAAAAGTAGATGCAAAAGTGAGAGAAATGGGAAATAAGTGGAGGTGGAGCGGATAAACACTGGAAAAGATGAATCAATTCCCCCAAAAAGCAGTACGAAAGGTTCCTCTGATATGGGAGGGCAAAACGTCAACCACCACCTCAGCTCTGTGAACTACTAATGTCCAAATTCAAGTAAACGGTAAAGGCAGGTTTTTCCTCACGCCTTATTCTAAATTTGGCAAACTACCGCCACCCCTGCGGCAGCTACAAGCTTCTCCCCGGCATTCTTAAGGCAATCACCTGGAGAACAGTCTCCCAGCCCAGGGACGTGCATGCGCAAGCTCAGCACAGCGCTCTCCAAGCGTCACGCACCCTTTCGGGCCTGGAAGGAAGTGACGCACAGCTGGGGGGCGGGTGGGTTCTGCGCCGGAAGTGTCTAGCAGATAGTAAATAAGCCCCAAAAGGCCAAAGAGACGCTGTCTCCATCTTGTCTGCACCCGCGGCTACTGCGACGTTGCGGAGATGGGGAGCGTCCTGGGGCTGTGCTCCATGGCGAGCTGGGTAAGGTGTTTTTTTGCAGCCCCCGCGGTGCTAGCGTGAGAGGCGGAAGAGAAGGCAAGCGGGGCTGGGTGAGGCCTGTCGGGAAGGTGGTACCCCACCCAGTAGGGAGTGCCTTCAGTCCCCATTTTCTTCTCTTCGCCTCTGGTCACTCCGATTCAGCTTTAGGGCCTTTGGTCTTGCGAAGGACCATGGTGGCCGTAAAGTGCAGTGGCGATGGGAAGATGACCCAACTGGAAGAAGTAACGGGAGCTAGTAGTGCCCCTCCCCCACCCTTCCTTCGTGAAAGCTGTCTCCTTTCAGGCTTTTTTTGCTTTTTTTCTTTTGTGTCTGCTTAGGCCATCTCTACAAAAGTCTTTAGCTCCGTCTCTCTATGGAGTACCCACTCTCTTCTCGTCATCTCTTCCCTGGCGACCTCAGACTGCAGCACTGTCATTCCCGGAGGCATGTTGGCCTCTTTGTTCTGTGGCGCAGACTATGATTAAGAAGTGCCGGTTATTTGGGACAGCCTAGCCGTAATATTGATGCAGTAATACAGTTTTCGAAATGAGTAGTCCTAGCTCTGCCATTGGGTCTTCGGCTTTAATGATATTAGTGAATTACTATGCTTCTCAAGTAATAATTTTTGCACCTGAAAAATCTGGTCAGTTCTGTGGTATTAAACATCTTTGGTCTTTTTAGACATTAAGCATGCGTGCGTAATCTGAAATTTCATGCTTATAGGTGTACGCTGCATTTTAATTAAAGAGTTGTTAGAATAAAACCATTTTCAGTATAGTGGCAATATTTCTTGTTCCAGGTGGCACCAATTTTAGTTTACTTAAGGTAACCTCTCCCTCGTCCTAAATAATGGATAAAACATTAACACTACAGTTAATAAAGATATGTGTAATTTTGGGCTAGGTATTTGGGGCCAAATCATATATCTTTAGTCTGATTTCTAAATTCCCTTTCTAACGATTGCTTATCCGACTTCCCACAATGATTCCATTTTATATATATGTATCTATATCAACCAACATATTTATTATTTTACATACGTGTTTATTTTACATCTTTTCAAAAAGGTTTTGATATTACTTGAACTATAAATGTTACATTTTAATATGTCGAGATTGTTACTCCATCCAGGTCATTTTCTTGATTCTGTTTTTTGCAGTTGGGCATGGAAATGTGGTATTATTTGGTATATATTATGTGGTTTTATTTCGGGAAGATATTAGAGAGTCTACTTGAGCCTGTTTTATACAAAAGAAGCATATTTAGCGTAATAAAAGGTATTGAAAACTAATAAGTGATTGTTATGTAATATTGTTTTCAATTTTGGGGGGGTGGGAAGATGTCATGTAATTTAATTTGTAATCTCAGAGTTTGTCCAGTATCAAATGGGCATGCTGTAGTTCTTTGTATAAGAGATTTAAAAGAAGGGATACATGTTTTCTATTTTATTCCTGATCTCCTTTTTTGTCTGAAGGATGATTATCATTTTAAAAAAAGGTTTTAAGTATATTCGTATGTGTTTTAAGTCAGAAAGAAAATAGCTTTAGTGAACACCATGGAAAAAAACTGTGTTATTATTAATATTTTAACGTGTTGGATAACAGCCTTTATTGACTAGAAGAACATCCGTGCTAAAATTGACACTACTTTTTAGTCACTGTTAATACCGAAGTACATTAGAAAAGTCATAACAAGGAGGCAGTTTTCTTCTGATAATTAGATGTCTGGCAGATATAGAAGCTGGATGGCCAAGGTTACTCATCATACTTCTAAGTCCTTATGGTTGGTCCGAGAATTAATTAATTAATATATATATATATCTTGCTGTGTTTCCCAGACTGGAGTGCGTTGGCTATTCATAGGTGGAGTCATAGCACACTGCAGCCTTTAACTCCTGGGCTCAAGTGAACTTCTCTCCTCAACCTCCCCAGTAGCTGGGACTACAGGCTTGCACCACCTCACCCAGCTTAGATTTTATTTTAGAGTTTGCAGTTTCAGTCATTTTTCTGCCCTTTTCTTCCTTATGCCTTTATCTCTTTATTAATTAATTATTCAATTTTAGTGCACGCCAGTAGTAATTGAAGGAGAATTTGCCTTATGGTAAACAAATCACCTCTTACACATTCTTTTTTTTTTCTTTTTTTACTCTTTTTCTTTTTTTTTGCAACTTCACCAGTCAACATGGACCAACTCTTACACATTCTTAATAGTCAATATTTACTTAGACGTTTTGGTGAAATTAAAATTTATTCAAATTTTCAAAAGTAGCATTCAGGTCATTAAATTAGATCAGGGCCAGAATTAAAAACAAACCAACCTCATGCTTTCTTAGTTCAAGTTTCTGCAGGCTAGTCAAATTTAATGAAAGTTTTTTTCTTATAAAATAATTATAGAAAATTTCTGAACTGTAAAAAAGTATAAAAGGAAAAAATTATAATAACCATTGAGCAAAGACAGGAATGTTAAATTGTTGATTTTTTTTGTTTGCTTTTTAAGAGGCCTAGAGTTAGAATGATCATAATCCTTGGTTCATGGCAGTATCTTTATTGATTCATGTAGGGTTGTCTTTTTTTTTTTTTTTTTTTTTTACTGGTAATTACTTTAAACATTATAAACATTTCTGGACCTCCCACTAAATCCCGTATTACCAGCCACATGTACCTATTTATGTGCTTTTTCACCCTTCCAGTCTCAACATTGGTGTCAGTGAGTAGAACTGGCTTTTTGAGTGCCTGAATCTTGAATGCAGTAACTATCATTTCTTTGCTCAAGATACTGAAAATAGTTAAATGATTAAGAAGAAAGAGCTAGTGATTTCTGAGTGCCTATTTTGTGCCAAATTATCCTAGATTTTTATTAATACAATGATTTGTAGAAATGATTCATAGTTGCTGTCAATGGTCAAACAGTAGAGTGCAAAGAAAGTAAAAATGTTCCCTCAAAATCCCACCACCAGTGACATTCCTTCTCTTTCCATGCATATATACAAATGGATGAATAGACAAAAAATACTTTCTTAGGAATGGTAGCATGTTAAACATGCTTTGTTTTTAAGCAAAGATTAAGTCTAATTTTTCTTGAATTTAACAAAAAATAAAGGAATTGTTGAATGTTAAGAACTTCATCAGGAGATTCTTAAAATTCCTAAAAAGATTCTTCTGAGGAGTTGTTTCTATAGCAGTGATTTTCAACTGGGCACAGTTCCCCGCCCCCAACCAAGGCATGGCATTTGGCAATGTCTGCAGACATTTTTCCTTGTCATGGCTTGGGGTGAGAAGTGCCACTGGTGTCTAGTGGGTAGAAGCCAGGGATGTTAAATATTCTTCAGTGTACAGCACAACCTCCAACAACAAAGAATTATTCAGTCCAAAATGTCACGAGTGCCATGGTTGAGAAAACCTGTTTTAAGCTTAAGAAAAAGATTGTATAAAACATTGAAAGTGGAGTGAATTTTTAAAGGACATTTTAATTTTAGACTCATTGCTAATAAAGGTGGAAAAAATTAATATTCACTTGTCCTCCTGCCATCCTGGTTCTTATAATTGTATAATTTTTAAATTCAAGTCTATACGCACGTAGTTCTACGTGGCTTAAGAAAAACAGTACACTACCTCCATTTCTACCTTTTAGGGGTAGTGTTTCTTTAGGTATTTATCACCATATTTCTAAATAGCATGCATATGGTGTATTCTTGATTTTGTTGTTGTTGTTGTTTTTGTTTTAGACATTGTCTTCTAACTATGGAACATGAAGAGGAAGAGTAGCAACCTTCCTTCATTTCAAGTGGCCCTCATCCCCTACCCCTACCAAAATCACACACTTGTAGTGTCCCTTTATCCCTTTATAACACTAATAATTTTGATAAAAGGAACATTATTGTGACTATTTAAATGAGCTATTATATGTAAAGCTATAGTAAGCACTTAAATATGTTCTTTATTATTTTTATTATTGTGCAGTGCCCTTCGCAGTTCTCCCGTGTAATAAATATACAATGACTTTTCCTTTCACGTACAACCTTTTTGTGCTCATTGGAGTTACTGCTTAACTTTAATTTCTTTGTATGTAGTTCATTTAACCCCAGACTTTTCCCCAGCTGTATGCATCTCTCAGTAAGTTCAAGTGCATGTGATGATTGATCTAGCCTTGGTGGTTCTCTCTCCTGGAATCTTCTCCTGCTCTAGTTTACTGTACTGATAACAACTGTTTTTATCCTGAATCTCATTTTGTCCTCAAATGACGATGTACATTGCCTCTCTTGGGTTGAAACTCTTTTTTCTGTATTCCTTGTTCTCTTTCTTGGTTTATAATCTATTTTTATGAAGTTTTCTTTGACAGAAGAGCATAAGAGGTACACTTATGGCCACAGAATTCTAGGTTGGAAGTCATTTTCCCTCAGAATTTTGAAGGCATTGCTCCTTTGTAATCTCACTTGTAGTGTTGTGGTGTTGCTGCTGGGTATTCTGAAATCATTTTAGGAACCTTTTCTTTGTGGTCTCTCCCTCTTCCCCCACCCCATCAATTGATTAAATTTGAGTTCTTTAATTATTTTCTTCTCTGTATTTTCTGTATTCTCTGTTACTCAGATAGTATGCTTCCTGGACTGAAACTCTGGGTTTCTTGTTTTCTATTGTACATCTCATTGGCTTTTTGCATTACTTTCTGAGAAATTTCATCGATTGTTTTCAGGACTTCTGTTGAGTTTTTAAACCTCTCTCATATCATTTTTAATAACCAAGAGTTCTTTCTTGTTCTCTGTTCCATTTTAGTAGCATCCTGTGCTTGTTTCATGGAACGATATCCTTTCTTATATAATCCATATGATCTATATAATATATTCCATAAGTATGTTAAAAATACTAGATATTTTTATGCTTTCATTTCTCTTGCATAGTTTGTTTCCTTTAAGTTCCCCTATGTACCCCCAACTCCCACCCTTTTTATTCATGCTAGAGTTTTGCTCAATATTCAATGGTCCTTGACTATTCATATTTAGGAATGAGACACTAAAGAGCTTGGTAGGACTTGTTAACTGTACTTTGCAGTGAAACGATTTGGCTGTGCCATTTTATTGCAGAAGCCTATTACAAGTATTTTTATCTAGGCCTCTTGATATATCCAGAGCGAACTTCCAATCTCCTGCCTGGGGAATATATCTGCATTCTGGGAGCCAAGTGGGAAAAGAATGGTGAAGTTCTCACATTCGGTGTACAAAATTTAATTTTATGTTTTTAGTTTGGTACCCATGTTGTCAGCTCTATTTGGTGCTCATCTGTCAAGACCCCTGTTTTATCCTCTTTAGTTGGTTAGCGCAAGAAATGGAATGAAGTCTGGGAATCCAAACTACTCTTTGAAAAGATGTTCATACAATCATCCTATTTTCATTCTAGCTTCAGTATAGCTTTAAGAGGTACCTAGTGCCACCAATTCCTGATCTTTTCTGACATTCTGCTAAACAAATTGTGTTGCTTGTTAACTTTCTCCTTTAATGACTTAGAATTCAGCTTTCTTGCTCTTTTAAGGCAGTTAATATTTTCTGCTTTTCACCTGTTAGATTTGTTCCCCTGTTCTTTTTGACCTTTCAGTTTTATTCCTTCTTTAAAAAAAATTCGTTTTTCATTTTATTGGGGTTTCTATGGGGAGTATAGGTAAGTTCATATATTGTCTGCCATCTTTAACCAGAAGCCCTTTGTACTACTATTTTTATGTTGCCATTATGGTTTATACCCTACAAACACTGTCTGAGGCCCAGCATTTTATGTTTTAATAAGGTTTCTAGGTAATTCTGATATGTGCTACAGTTTGAGAACCACTGCTCTAAACTTAAGTGGATTCAAAACTCTCCACTGTTCCTTTCTACTATGACTTCTCCCTAATTTTTTATTTTAATGTTATCTCCTGGTTAACAATATTGTCATCCAGTAGATTTTTTCAAAAAAGATTCATGGGTGCAGAAATCCTTGAGTTCTTTTATATTTGAAAATGCTGGCTAAATTCTTGAGAAACATTTTGGAATAGTATAATAATATACTCATTTCCTTCAGAACATATAGTTATTTTTCCATTGTGTTCAGTCTTACATCAGCCTGCTATCTACCCCCTCCTAACACACTTCTGCACATGTGCATGTGACTTATTTCTTCTGGTTGAGTATCTGAAGAGTTTATCTTTGAAATTAAATAATGAGATAAGTCTGACCTTAAATCTTTTATCACTTTTTTCTTCCCCAAAATAGTGTGTTCTTTTGGTCCACAGATTTATTTCCTCATCTAAGGAATTTTTCTTATGTTAGATCTTTGAATGTTCTTTTTTTCCTTTTCTTTTTGCTTTTATTTTTTTAATGTTCTTTTGTTCATTTAGAGGGTTCTTTAAGGACTTTTTTTTTAGTAAAGTTATAAGTTACATACAGCAAAATTCACTCTTTGTAGTATACAGTTCCTCGAGTTTTGACAAATGCATATAGTCATGCAGCAGCTACAGAACAGTCATAATGCTAAAAAATTCTGCTATCCCAACCTTGGCAACCCCTGTTTTCTGTCTTTAGAGTTTTTGCCTTTCTAGAATGTCATAAATGAAAACATACAGCATATATAGCTTTTTGAGTCTGGCTTCTTTTACTTAGTATGATTCATTTGAGATTCATTCATATTGTTCCCTGAATTAGTAGTTTGTTCATTTCTATTGTTGAGAAGCATTTTATGCTTCATTTTTATGAGAAGCATTTTATTTTAGATGTACCACAATTTGTCTATTCACCACTTGAGTTTTGATGATTATAAATAAAGTAGCTATAAGCATTCCTATAAAGGCTTTTTGTGTGATGGTAAGTTCTTATTTCACTTGGGTAAATATCTAGGAGTGGGATTGCTGGATCATATAGTAGGTGTATGTTGATTTATAAGAAACTGCCAAATTGATTTCCAAAATGGCTATACCATTTTTCATTCCCTAAGAGAATTCTAATTGTGCTGCATTCTTGTCAGTAGTTGGTATTATCATTTTATTTGACTTTAGCCATTCCAGTATGTGTGTAGTCGTATCTCTATGATTTTAACGTGCATTTACCTAATAACTAATGATAGTGAGTACTTGTGCTTATTTGCAGTCCATATGTCATCTTTGGTTAAGTATCTATTCAAATACTTTGCCCATTTTTTAACTGGGTTGTTTGTTTTCTTATTACTGAGTTTTGAGAATTCCTTTTAGATTCTGGACACAAATGATTTATCGGATACCTTTCTTGCAAATATTTTCTTAAAGTCTGTGGCTTGCCATTTTTTTCTCTCAACAGTGTCTTTCAAAAAGGCAAAAGTTCTTAATCTTGATGAGGCCCAATTTATGCATTTTTTCTTTTGTGTTTTTTAGGAAATCTTAATTTTCATATATGGTTTGATTATGGCATAAAGTTAACTTTTGAAAAAACATGGATATCTAGTTATTTCAGCACCATTGATTAAAAAGATTATCCTTTTCATATTAATTTGTTTTGGTGCCTTCATCAAAACTCCCTTGGCCATATTTGTGTGAGTCTATTTTTGAACTTTATTATGTTCCATTTATTTTTGTGTCCACCGTTTTGCCCATGCCACTGTTTTGATTCTGTAACTTTAAAGTTAGTCTTGAAATCAGGTAGTATGTCTTTCAGCTTTGCTTTTTGTCAAAATTGTTTGAGCTATTCTAGTTCCTTTGCCTTTTCATACAAATTTTTGAAGCACCTAGTTTATTTCTATAAAACTGCTGCTGGGATTGTGATTAGAATTGGGTGAATATATAGATCACCTTGGAAAGACATCTTAAAAATATTGAGTCTTCCAGTCCACGAACCCCGTATATCTTGCCCTTTATTTAGATTTTTGGTTTCTTTCACCAGTGTTTTATAGTTTTCATCATTTGGCATCTTGTACATATTTTGTTAGATTTATATCCAAGTATTTAATTTCAGTTTCTAATTGTTTTTACTATTAATAATACATGGAAATATGATTGATATGTGTATATTGACCATGTATCCTGATATCTTACTAAAGTCACTTGTTCTAGTTGCATTTCTGTAGGTTCTTTGGAATTTTCTATGCAGACAGTTGTGTTATATGTGAATAGAGTAGTTTTATATCTTCCATTCCAATTTGTATGTCTTACATTTCTTTTTCTTGCCTCATTGTATTGGCTAGCACCTCCACTGTGAAGTTGAATACAAATGGCCAGAGCAGATACCTTTTCCTTGTTTCAGATCTTAGGGAGTAAAGCATTCAGACTTTCACCATTAAATATGAATGAGAACTATAGATATTAATAAATGCCCTTTCTCAAGTTGAGAGTGTTCTCTTCCATTCCTTGTTTGCTGAGCGCTTGTATCATGAATAGATACTGAATTTTGTCAGATAGCTTTTCTATATCTATTGACATGACCATAATGCTTTTTCTTTAGTCTGTTAATATGGTGGATTTCATTGACTGATTTTTAAAAGTGGAACCAGCCTTACTTTCCCAGACTAAACCCTACCTGGTCACTATCTATCCTTTTTATATCCTTTTATATTACTTTTATAGTTTGACTTAATAAAATGTCATTGAGAATTTTAATGTTTATATTCATGAGGGATTTGGGTCTTTTTTATGATGTCTTTGGATTTATTATCAATTATTCTGGCCCACTTTTTAAATAAGAAAGATATATGTATTTACCATTTCTATTGTTCTTCATTCCTTTGTGTGTTGATTCAGATTTCTTTCTGGTATAATTTTCCTTTAAAGAATTTCTACTTTAAAGATTTCCTTCAATATTTCTGGTACTTTAGGTCTGCTAGTTTTGGAATCTCTGGTCTTTTCCATGCCTGCAAAATGTCTTTATTTTGCTGTAATTTTTGAAAGATACTGTCACTAAGTACACAATTCTGTGTTTACAGTTTTTTCTTTCAGTGCTGACTTTTGGCTTGAAATGTTTCTTACTAGAAGTGTGATTTATTTGTTCCTTTGTATATAATGTGAATTTATTTTTTGCCTGCTTTAAGATTTTTCTGGTTATCATTGTTTTTAAGTAATTTGATTATGATGTGACTTGGTGTAGTTTTCATCATGTTTATCATGCTAGGGCTTTGTTAAGCATCTTGATCTGTGAGTTTATAGTTTTCATTAAGTTTGGGAAAGTTTTAGCAATTATTTCCTCAAAAGGATCCACTTGTCTCTTCTCTCTAGTTTACTTCTCTCAGTTGAAGTCCAATTCGTGAACTCCGGTTTCACTTATATTAAGCTGCTTGAAGTTGTTTGACAATGCTCTGATCCTTTATTTTTATTTCTCTTTCATTCTGGATCATGTCTATTGTTAGGTCTTCAGGTTCATTAGTCTTTTCTTATGTGTCTTATTGGTGTTGGGGGGAGGCTTAGATATATTAGTTTTCATTTCTAGAAGTTTGATATGGGTCTTTTAAATTATCTTTCATGTCTATCCTTAACATGATCAAGTTTTCCTCTGCCGCCTCGAGCATGTGAAATACAGGTAAAATAATATTACAATGTCCTATTTATAAATGAACTCAGTCATCTATATCATTTCTAAGTTGGTTTTGACTGATCAATTCTCATTATAGGTTGTATTTTCCTGCTTTGTATGCCTGCTGATTTTTTATTAGATGTCAGGTGTAAATTTTACCTTGAATGCCAGATATACTTGTAAAGTATAAAAAGTATTCTTGGGCTTTGTTCTTGGATGTAGATTCTTTACTTGGAGAGAATTTGATCTTTTTGATGTTTGCTTTTAAGCTTTGTTAAGTGGAACCAGTGCAGCCTTTAGTCTTATGGCTGATTTTTCTCCAGTACTGAGTAATAGCCTTCTAATATCTCTACCAAATGACTCATGGATTATAAGGTTTTTCTACTCTGGGTGGTAGAACTCCCAGATACCACCTTCAAGCCCCTTGAATAATTTATTCACATGATCAGTGCTCAGCTAGAGCTTGCTTTCTGTGTAGCTTTGTCCTCTCCAGGGTTCTGCCCCATGAACTCTACCTACTTGTGAACTCTAGCTGCCTTCACTTCCCTGAACTCCCAACTCTGTTTCCTTAAGTTACATAGACTGCCAGGCTCTGTCTGGATCCCCTTCCCTGCACTGGACATTCTCCCCAGGCAGAAAGATGGGCCAGTCATAGGGCTGACATTGCCTTCTCTCAGAAATTACTACCCTACATTGCCTGTTGTTCATTGTCTGAAAAACCATTCTTTAGTATTTTTTCCATTGCTTAGTCTTGTCACTGTTTGTCCATCTTGACCTGAATTTATGGTAATTATTCCAAGCCTTTTCCATCAGTAATTTTATTTTCAGCTATGTCTTTTTTGTTCCTTGATAGTTAACTTATTCTTTGATTTTCCCGTTTTCATTTCTTTCTTTAGCTCTTTAATTAACCCTTTCCATCATGTTCTGTCTTTTTTCATTTTATTTTTGAGAATCTCTTTTTTTTTTAGCTTTTTGTTATTTTTCTGGAGCTTAAGTGAAATACTAGTAGAGAATTTCCTTTTCTTACTGAGTTGTGTTTATTTCAGACCAGAATCTGTATGTCTTTTTTTTTTATTCCTTTCTTTGAGGAGAGCTGTTTATTTTTAATTTTTGCTAGAGTATGTTTGCTTAGTTATCGTGACCTTTATTAAGTTTCTTGCTGAAACTTAAAATAAAGCAACTCTGTTCCTACCTTATATTGGTTGCTTCAGTGTGCTGGCTATATATTCCTTTACTATGGTATCTAAGACTCCCCCCCTCCCCCCTGTCCCCGCCAGAGTTACAGGTGTAGGGCTGGAATGTCTTAGTTCATCCAACTTCTGAAGTCTGATGGTATGGTAGAGCTCAGTCTAGCTTATGGTCAGTCCTTATTAGAATACTTAACTCTTTGCCCTTTTGAGATATTTATTGTTAAATACCCTATACCAATGGAACCTCTCCTGGACAGGAAGATACCCTATTCCCTTGGGTCTACTACTAGTAGAGTTTATTGGACAAAGTTAGCTAGCCCCAGTTGTTTACTTATCCTTTTTGCCTGACTCTAGTTGTAGTTTTCATTGTTATTACCATCACCAAGTCAAAAGAGGGAGAAGATAGGGGTACCAATTCACTTTTTTTCCTCCCTGGAGGTATTGGAGAATTCTCAGAATTTTGTGGATTCACCAGTATGATTTCTGGGAACTAAGGGGCAAGGGCTGGAGGTGTGCTTAGCAGCTATGCTACTCATGATTATTCCATTTCTTTTCTTAGCTAAATTTTGGTTGCTGCTGGTGATTTCCTTTCCCTTTGTTGTCTTAATAAATTTATTCATTTTGCTTAGTATATAGTGCAAGGACTTTTTTGTTTGACTTGTAGATAATGTATATGAATCAAATACCTTTGTCCCTTTGTAATTACTTTTCTTGTTTTTTGTCTTTTTTGAACAGGTAGAATGTAAATTTTCATTCTATTATTTTAAGCTATACTGATTTTTAATAATATTCTTTTTCCCAGATACCATGTTTGTGTGGTAGTGCCCCGTGTTTGCTGTGCAGATGCTGTCCTAGTGGAAACAATTCCACTGTAACTAGATTGATCTATGCACTTTTCTTGCTTGTTGGAGTGTGTGTAGCTTGTGTAATGTTGATACCAGGAATGGAAGAACAACTGAATAAGGTTAGTTTTTTTTTCTTATTTATTAACTGAAGCTGTAGTGTGTGTGTATATATATATATATATATATATACACACACATATATATCTACAAAACTGATTTGGGGGTATTGAAAAGAAAATAATATAAAAATAAGATAATATATAATCCCAGTTTAAACTCATAATCTCTTAGGGAAGGCAAACAAAGGTAAAATAAGTTAGCTTGTTACATTTTATGATGGTGGTACAGAAAATGTGCTGTGTTAATATAAGGAAAGACGTAATTCTAACCAGGTGTCAGAATGTCAGTGGGTTTCATGGAAAAAGGGTCATGCTGAGAATGATTTGAACTTTTGTATGCAGAGATTGGAAATAAGAAGCATATGAGTATAAAAGAGCTTTTTGTGCACAGTATCTGTGCTTTAGGTTAATCTGGTAATTAGGAAAGTATAGAAGTCAAACAGTTAAGTATAGAGGCTGTTACAGTGGTGTAATCAAGAAGTATATAGAGGGCCGGAAATAGATTTTTCTGGATGTGGAATTTACTGACGGAGTCTGGCATTTAAATATTGGCAGTGATAGAATCATAAATAACAACCAGATTCTATTCCTAGAAAACTGGGAGGAAAGTGTTTCTGTTAACCTAGAAAGAAAAATTATAAAACGTGGCTTTTTTTTCCTTCAGAGAATCAGGTTGTGGAAGGAGATGGGAAACATACAATAAATTTTTTTTCTAACATGTTGACTTGTGGAATTGCAGTCATTTATATGTCTTGCTTCAGGCTGCTATGACAAGAATATGATAGGCTTAAGTCCAGGCACGGTGGCTCACACCTATAATCCTAGCACTCTGGGAGGCTGAGGTGGGCGGATCGCTCAAGGTCAGGAGTTTGAGACCAGCCTGAGCAAGAGCGAGACCCCATCTCTACTAAAAATAGAACGAAATTGGCAATAGTTGGCAAATATATATATAAAGAATATGATAGGTTTAAACAACAGAAATTTATTTCTCAATTCTGGAGGCTGAATGTCCGAGACCAGGATACCAGCATGGTCAAGTCCTGGCTCTTCCTGGTCTTATATATGGCCATCCTCTTCCTCGCATTGCTGAGAGAAAGAAGCAGCAGCTCCTGTCTTTTCCTAAAGGCCACTAATTCCATCATGAGGGCTCCACTCTCGTGATCTAATTACCTCCCAAAGACCCCATCTCTCAATATCCTCCCATTGGGGATTAGGGTTTCAGCATTCAATCTGGGGTAGACACAAACATGAAGTCCATAACAATATAAAGCAGGAAGTAGAAAACATGAGTGTGTAATTAATTCAAAAGAGAAATCAGAGCTAGAGACTGTCTTGGGGATAGAGATTGAAAATTGATACCATGGAAGCTTATGCTGAAGACCATTCAGAATGAGCAGAGCTAGAACGTTGCCAAAAGATCTTACTTAAGGGAGTTCCCCTTACTTAGGGGAACCTCTGAAGGAGCAATAGAAAAGAAGAACCAAGAGAATGTACAGGCTATAGGAAGAGAGTTTTACGAATGACAGGGACAGTGTCCCTGTAAAAAAGAGATTAAGGAATGTGAGGATTAAGCAGTAGCCTTTGGGTTTGACAACTAGTACATGACTGGTATCTTGAAAAAGTTTCTTTAGAGTGCTGGGGGGCTGGAAGGAGGGGGAGGAAATCATTCATTCATATATATGTGTATGTATATATATATATATGAATAATATATGTAGTTCTGAATAATAGTTCCATTTTTTTCACATACAAATTCTTTTTTGTGCTCTAATTCCAGTATGACTTTCTGAAATGGTCAGCAGTCTTTTTTAAGATTCTAGGTTAAAACATGAAATTGCCAGCTGTTATGCTGTTGAGCCATATCCATTCGTGATCAAAAATAGCACCTGTAGAATAAGGGACAAAAACTAAAAATTGATGTTAGTAATACTGGCTTTGAAAAGCCATTATTGTTCTCTTTAGTGCTTAGAAGGAGAATTAGTTACTCCATGATTCTTTAAACTTTTATTGACTGTATTTTTCTTTTTTCTTATACATGCAATTCAGTACATCACAGTTGAATGCAAGTTTTAAGAATTTAGCATAAATCTTTAGCTCAAAATAAGCATCCAGTTTAGGCTTGCTATTGGTAGTTTATAATTTGCTCACATGGAAGTTTAACTCTTTTTCATTTTATTTGATTAAACTGTATCAGACTCATATGGATGGTGATCATAATCTATAAAGTAAACTCCCATTTTCCAAGCCTTTACTTAAACTATTGGATTACATAGAATTTTCGCCCAATGAAAAAATTATGCTTCATAAACTTCTGTTTTGTTTTTCTAGATTCCTGGATTTTGTGAGAATGAGAAAGGTGTTGTCCCTTGTAATATTCTGGTTGGCTATAAAGCTGTATACCGTTTGTGCTTTGGCTTGGCTATGTTCTATCTTCTCCTATCTTTACTAATGATTAAGGTGAAGAGTAGCAGTGATCCTAGAGCTGCAGTGCACAATGGGTAGGTTTTTGAATAAACTTCAATATAAAAGTCTGGGTAGCCTTTTCTCAGTAATTTCTGGTCTATCTAAAGAAACTTTAAGGTGAAATAAACTTATATAATTTGCAGAATTATTTTGTCTATTCATGAATGACAAGATTTAAGAAAATCTTGTCTGTACTAGAGAATGTCATACTTTGGGTATTAAATAATAGCCTTGATAATTAGTAATTAACTTCTGATCTATAATGGTTTTTTTTAATCCTAAAAAAGAGGATCTATCGTATTTGTGATTATTAAAGGAAGAGCTGTTTTTCCTCCTACTCTTAGCTTTTGATGGACCAGTCCCTCTACATAGAATTCATAGCTCCCTAGTCCTACAGAGCAACCAAAATAGAAAACTTTATATCTAAGCAAGGTATTGATTTCTTTAAATGGTTGGTTGTATTGTACAACTCAGAAACATCAGGGTTCCTTTTATCAGTCTCCCTTAATATAGAGCACCACTTCCAGTATTCTATTTGAATGTTTTGATTTAATATGTGCTATTGCTTATCTAATGACATGTGCTACTAAAGACAGCAGGAGTAAACAAGTGGAATATAAATACTAATGAAAAAATATGTGACAGGTTGATTTTGTTTATTTTGTTCCTTTAGTCATTGATTGTTCATTGTGCATTTATTAAAACGATTTATTTGTACAACGTACCTTATACCTTCACATGTTATCCCACTTGTATAAAATAAACCTGTGAAATGAAACTAATATTCTTATTTTATCATAATGAATTAGTGGAAATTATATCTTATTAAAACTGTCTCAAAAGCACTTTAATGTAATAGTCATCCTTTCTGATTTTCAGGATCTTCTCAGAATAGAATAGTCACATAGAATGTAGCTGTTCTTTAAGATTCAGTTGTTTCATATGTGAAAATATTTGTTGAATAAATATTTATTAATAATACATCATATATTTTTTTGTTTTAGATTTTGGTTCTTTAAATTTGCTGCAGCAGTTGCAATTATTATTGGGGCATTCTTCATTCCAGAAGGAACTTTTACAACTGGTAAGAAATCTTTTTTTTCTTAAATTGTTTGATGTGGATATTTTATAAAGTAATCCAAAATAATTGTTACCTGGAATAACAACTATAGTTTGTTTTTTGTTGCATTTTGTGTGTGTGTGTGTGTGTGTGTGTGTGTGTTTTCTCCCTTGCTTACATAGCATTTATATAAAATTTTATTTTCCTTTTTTACTGTGATTATGGAAAGGGCATAATAAAAGCCAAACCAGTCACTCACTTGTATGTGTGCTTTTTCTTTCTTTCAGTGTGGTTTTATGTAGGTATGGCAGGTGCCTTTTGCTTCATCCTCATACAGCTAGTCTTACTTATTGATTTTGCCCATTCATGGAATGAATCATGGGTTGAAAAAATGGAAGAAGGGAACTCGAGATGTTGGTACGCAGGTAAGCTTTTATCTCACAGAACAACTGCAAGATAATTGAACTTTGAAGATGAGACTAGATAATGTAGACTGTAGGAAAATCATTTAGGATTTTTATGGTTGGTTTTTCTGTGAAGAGGTTTTTAGTTTATATGTTTGTGGGTGGCATAATATCACATTATGTCAGCAACTTGTTGAGCAGATCTTTGGCAAATTAACTGGGAATATACCCAAGAACCAGGAAAGAATCCAAAGGAACCTGAATAGCTAAAATAAATGTTCCAAAGCCTATTGTTGAAAGTATGTGTATTTTATAGTGTAATTCCCTAGCCTACAGCAGGTTGAATGTAAAATATTAAAGGGAAGAGGACTGTTAGAAATAGATAAACACAATGGTACAATTCATAAATAGCAGCAAACAGAAAAAATACCAAAAGCAACTCCAGGACATTTTATATAACTGCAGAGGATGCTTTTACGTGTATCAGTAACAGCTGAGGGAATTTCTATAGTAATGCAATTAATGATTGATGAGCTTGAGTCCTATAATGTTGTACACTAAATCAGGAATTAAAATATAGATGCTTAAAGGGATATCAAGAATGAGGGAAGAGGACTAAGTTTGCACATACTCAATTTTGGTCCAAATAGTGGGGACTGTGAATGAATTGGAAAGTGTGAATGCCCCACTGTGCATAGCTACTGCTCATTTCCATCTCTTAGTTGCCTTGTGGGAATATAAACTCAGTATTGCCTGATTTTTCTTAGAATAAGCCATAAATCTGGATTTTTTTGTAGAAATAATCTGGCTTTCAGCTAAAAAAAAAAAAATTAAAATCAGAGTACAGGCCAAGTTCAATGTATCTGCTGGCCCAGTATTTCTCTTATACAACTAGTTTGTGGTGTTTGATCTGAGGTTAAGGTCGAAAGAATTTGGTGCTCAAAGAAATAAGCTTAGTCATTTGGAAACTTCACTTATGTAGAGTACGTTATTCTTTAATACAAAGTCTAATGTAAGGGTTTCTGTCTGTTTTGTTCTCCCTGCTGTATCCCCAGGGCCTGGATCGTTGTAGGCATTCAATAAATATTTGTTAGATGGATACCCTGTCAGCGAGGCAAATCTATATAAATACTTGTACATTAAACCCATATTAGCACAAAGACTAAAATGTTGTGTATGTTAAAATTTATGTAGAAGAATCCTAGGTTGACTTTTTAAATAATGACTTACTCTTGCATACTATATATATTTTTTAAGATTTTAGTTGACAAAAAGCATCATTGTTTTGTGGGTTTAACATCAACTATGAAAATAATTTTGTCTGTTAATGCCCTTGTTTACAACTGAATAATTAGTGTTCTTTAGAATCCTAAAGTAGTATTCCTCTTACAGTTACTTTTCTTTATTTTAAAAATAATGGCCAATGTATGTGTATGTGGTTTTTAAACTCTGTAATATAGATATTACTACTAATAAAAATCATAATAGTATGTTACTAACTTATTGTCCTTTAAAATATATAATAGTGAGCTATGTGTAATGACTATAGAATTCTTTAGCAATAAAGGTCAAAATTAATTTTCTTCCCTGCTTTCATAGCCTGCATAGTGCTGATAACGTTAGTTGCTTAAAATATATTTTTGAATAAAATGACATTGTTTATAAAACAGGTCCCATGCCTAATTCCTAATGTTTGTGATAAAAAGCTAATTATCCAATTATATTTCTTTCACAGCCTTGTTATCAGCTACAGCTCTGAATTATCTACTGTCTTTAGTTGCTATCGTCCTGTTCTTTGTCTACTACACTCATCCAGCCAGTTGTTCAGAAAATAAGGCGTTCATCAGTGTCAACATGCTCCTCTGCATTGGTGCTTCTGTAATGTCTATACTGCCAAAAATCCAAGTATGCTCTTCATGACATTGGTTTTTATGAAGCCTGTACCTTTCTAAGGTTTCAAAACTCTAGAATGATGTAAGAATATTTATCTATGTTGCTTAATTTCTTTTTTGTAGGAATCACAACCAAGATCTGGGTTGTTACAGTCTTCAGTAATTACAGTCTACACAATGTATTTGACATGGTCTGCTATGACCAATGAACCAGGTATGTTCTGTTTGTGTAATTTGTTTTTAATGAGTTCTGCAGTTTTCTTTCAGAGATTGTCAATTTTTTGAAATAAGCTCCTTAAAAATAAGGCTTCCAGAGGAATAAAGAATGTAAATAATACCATTTTCATCTTTATTACCATTTTAAAATACTTTATTGCTAAAAAATGCTAACAATCATGTAAGCCTTTAGCAAGTTGTAATCTTTTTGCTGGTGGAAGGTCTCGCCTAGATGTTGATGGCTGCTGACTGATCAGGGTAGTGGTTGCAGAAGGTTGCGGTGGCTATTTCAGTTTCCTAAAGACACTGAACTTTGCTGCATCAGTTATTCTTTTCTTTCAAGAAATATTTCTGTGTAGCATGTAAGACTGATAGCATTTTGTCCACAGTAGAACATCTTCCAAAATTGGAGTCAGTCTTCTCAAACTCTGCCTCTGCATAATCAACTAAGTTTATGTAATGGTCTAAATCTTTTTTTGTCATTTCATCAGTATTCATAGCATCTTCATCAGAAACAGATTGCAACTCAAGAAACTACTTTGCTCATTTATAAGAAGCAACTCCTCATCTGTTCAAGTTGGATTATGAGTTTGCTGCAGTTCAGTCTTCAGGCTCCAATTCTAGTTCTCTTGCTGTTTCTACCACATCTGCAGTTACTTCCTCCACTGAAGTCTTGAACCCCTCAAAGTCATCCATGAGGATTAACAACTTCCCACACTCTGTTAATATTGATATTTTGACCTCTTCCCATGAATCATGAACATACTTAATGGCATCTAGAATGGTAAATCCTTTCCAGAAGAGTTTCAATTTACTCTGCCCACATCCATCAGGGGAATAACTATGGCAGCTATAGCCTTCCTAAGTGTATTTTTAAATATTAAGACTTGGAAGTCAGAATCATTCTTGATCTGTGGGCTACAGAATGGATGTTGTGTTAGCAGGCACAAAACAACATTAATCTCACTTGTACATCTCCATCAGAACTCTTGGATGACCGGGTCCATTGTCAGTGGGTAGTCATATTTTGAAAGGGATTTTTTTCTGAACAGTAGTTCCCAACATTGGGCTTAAAATCTTCAGTAGAGCATGCTGTAAACAGATGTGCTATCATCCAGGCTTTGTTTTCATTTATAGAGCAAGGCAGAGTAGATTTAGCATAATTCCTGAGGGCCCTGAGATTTTTAGAATACTAAATGAACATTGGCTTCTACTTAAAATCACTGGCTGCATTAGCCCCTTAGAGAATCAGCCTGTCCTTTGAAGTTTTGGAACCAAGCATTGATATCTCTTCTATAGATATGAAAGTTCTAGATGGCATCTTCCAATATAAAGTTTTCTCTTCATTGAAAATCTGTTGTTTAGTGTAGCCACCTTCATCAGTTATCTTAGCTAGATCTTTTGGATAACTTGCTATAGCTTCTACATCAGCACTTGCTTCACCTTGCACTTTTATGTAAGGGAGATGGCTTCTTTCCTTAAACCTCATGAACTAGTGTCTGCTAACTTCAAACTTTTCTTTTCGAACTTCCTCACCTCTCTCAGCCTTTGTAGGATTGAAGAGAGTTAGGGCTTTGCTCTGGATTAGGCCTTGGCTTAAGAGA
The DNA here is from genome assembly GCA_008086735.1 of Cheirogaleus medius. NCBI lineage: Eukaryota > Metazoa > Chordata > Mammalia > Primates > Cheirogaleidae > Cheirogaleus > Cheirogaleus medius. The sequence goes on along the minus strand of VBSM01000361.1, from coordinate 71,262,219 downwards.
ATATTGTGGCTGGTTTGATCTATCCAGACCACTCAGACTTCCTCCATATCAGCAAGATGGCCGTTTCACTTTCTTACCATTCGTATGTTCACTGGAGTAGCACTTCTAATTTCTTTCAATAATTTTTTCTTTTGCATTCACTGCTTGGCTAACTCCTTGAGCTAGGCAAGAGGACTAGCTTTCAGCTTATTTCATGCTTATGACATGCCTTCCTCACTAAACTTAATCATTTCTAGCTTTTGATTTAAAGTGAGAAACATAAGACTGTTCCTTTCACTTGAATACTTAGAGGCCATTGTAGAGTTATTAATTGACCTAATTTCAGTGTTGTGTCTCGGAATAAGGAGGCCTGAGGAGGAGAAGAGAAAGAGACAGCAATGGCTGATCGGTGGAGCAGTCATAACACACACATTTATTTCAGTTAACTGTCTTATATGGGCGTGGTTCATGGCACCCCAAAGGAATGTTACAATGGTAACATCAAAATCACTGATCACAGATCACCATAAGAGATACAATAATAACAGACAAGTTTGAAATATATAAGAGTTACAAAATGTGACACAGACACAGTGAGCCCATAATGTTGGAAAAATAGCACCAATAGACTTTTTCAACACAGGATTGCCACAAATCTTCAATTTGTAAAAAGCACAATATCTGTGAAGTGTTTTTTTTTTTTTAGGTGTAATATAATGAGAGGTGTGCCTGTATAAGAAATTGTGTGAGAATTACAAGAAGCGTATCCAGTTTGCATATTGCTTAAGATCGATATATAGAAAGAAATAATAGCTCTTCAAATTCCTGCTAATTTAACTGTAAATTGTATAAATTTTTCACATTACTGAATTACTCTATGACTACCATGCAATTAAATATGATCATTGGGCTTTGTAATGAATCTTTTCATAGGCTGGTTATATAGCATTCCATGGGAATAGGAACCAATATAAGTCAGTAAGAGGGAACAAATTAGAAATTAATTACTATTTTTAAAAGAGGAAGAAAATGATGTTTTCTCCTAAAAAAATTATAAAATATGTTATCTGAATCTCATTTCATTGAGTTTACAAACTCTGTAGATACTTTATCATAGGTACTTTATCACTTGGATGAAGGTGGAGTTTTTTTTGTGTTTTGTATATTATAGAAACCTTCCTTTTCCTAGGTTAAGTGGTTAGAAAAAATTATTAGTAATTTGCTTTAGAGATTAGCTTTATCCAATTGGTTTTAAGATCAGAATTATTTTCATTAGTAAGATGGAGTTTGACAGATGTCAGAAAAAATATACTTTGGACCAACCCTACTTTAATTCTTTCTTACAAAAGAATAAATCTGAATAAACAGTAGGTTATTATGCCTTATTTGGTCATTCCTGCAAAGTGTTTGCTAGGGTTCTCACAACTGGTATTTTTTGTAAGCCGTCTTGCTTTTTTAACAATGTACTTTGACAAATGGATAAACCTTATAAAGTCAGTATTATAATCTCTTTCTTGTGGTAGGAAAACCTAGTGCATTGTGGTTTAGAACACCTGCATTTTATTTCTAAATCTATTAGAATTTTACTAACCTTGAATGGTCGTCTAATATTTCACCTATTTCCTAATCAATAAAGAGTTAATATATCTCTCAGTTCTCACATGTGGTTTAAAATTAAATTATTTAACTTTTTCAATCACGTCTATAAAATTAGAACTATAAAACTTAAAAGGAAAATACCCTTGAATTATCTTATTATTAATAAATACAAGTTGTTTTCAAGTATTTTGGTGTTATATTTGTGCCTTTTGCAGTAAAATTTTTTGAATTTTCAAGGGTATAAAGAATTAAAAAGAATTCATGCTGTAAAAAATAATTTTTATATTATTCTGACATTTTAATTTGGCCTTAATTTACGTTACAGAAACAAATTGCAACCCAAGTCTACTAAGCATAATTGGCTACAATACAACAAGCACAATCCCAAAGGAAGGTCAATCAGTTCAGTGGTGGCATGCTCAAGGAATTATAGGACTAATCCTCTTTTTATTGTGTGTGTTTTATTCAAGGTAAGAAAAACTATGGAATTTTCTTTTAAATGACAAGTCCAGCTATTTATGAATTGTTTCTGTTTAAAAATGCTCTTTTCCTTCTTTCTTCCTAAACTTTCTTTCATGCAGCATCCGCACTTCGAACAATAGTCAGGTCAATAAATTGACTCTAACAAGTGATGAATCAACATTAATAGAAGATGGTGGAGCCAGAAGTGATGGATCACTGGAGGATGGTGATGATGTGCATCGAGCTGTAGATAATGAAAGGGATGGTGTCACTTACAGTTACTCCTTCTTTCACTTCATGCTTTTCCTGGCTTCACTTTATATCATGATGACCCTTACCAACTGGTACAGGTACTTATATTTCATAAAAACTTTGGATGTGGGAATTCTGATGGATTTTTTAGGACTTTTTTGCAAAATGATGTGATATGAAGTACTTTTTCGCTTGTGATGTATTTCAAAATTTACAGCTAAATGAAAAGTGACCAGCATGAGAAATGAGAAGTTTACCTTTTTGCTTTAGCAGTAACAGAATCATTGAAATAGTTCCAAATCTTGAAGAGATTAAAATAAAATGTTTCATGAAACACTTTTTTTTTACATAAATGTATATTGATAGCTGATCTGACATAACATTTATTTTTTTAATATTATAAACTCATTCCCAACATAGTGCAGTAAAAGGTACCTCTTTTTTGTTTTGTTTGAACTTTGTCATTAAAAGTTCTGAAAATTATGAAATTGAAGTGTGAATACATTAACATAGATGGATTCTTAGAATTCTTTAAAACTATAATTTGTGCTTTTTTATCAGTTCAAAATTCATAAACCTTTTTCTGATAAGAATAAGGTAGTGATTTGTAGTATTTTCATTTTTAAAAATTCTAAATTTGTCCATAAGAAAGATTTGATTAAGATTCAAATTGAACTGTATGGTTCTGGCAGTTTTTAATAATTTTTTAAACTATTTGTAAAACAGCTTTCAGTACCAGCAATAGATGGAGAAGAAAAAGTTATTCTTTGCTGTATTTCTTTAAGAGCAGCCTTTACTGACTTTTATTATTGAAAAGAATATATTTTTTAAAATTCTTACACTGTAGCATATTAAGCTATAAGAATCCAAATAGTTCTTAGTAATTCAGGGCTTTAGCTGTTAGATAATAATAAATGTTAAGACTTTAGATCAAAAAGATTTTTGGTATGTTTTATTAACACAAAAATCAGCTAACCTTGGTGGGATAAATTCCCTTCCCAGTCTCTTAAATCTGAGAAGGGATAGGTGGAGGGAGGTCAGGACAAGGGAGTCTCATATACACCTTGAACAATCTTTTATGTAATAGTAGTATTTATTCAGAGGTTACTTTCTGTTTCTCTTCTGTGTATCTAATAACATGCCAGAAATACATAAAGTGCCTCAGAGTAATATGCGAAATAACTACTTTGGAGACTTACGTGTGTTCTCTTAAAGGAAATTACTGATTTTTACCTTCACACCAGGTATTAAAGCAGTGTGGAAAGCAAGGTAGCAAAGGAGATGCAGCAACAATATCTCTTATATCACAGATTGTGTACAAAGAACACTACTGAATTAATGAAGTATCATAGCTTGATGGCTGATAATCCAACTCCCTCTGCCCTTTTTAAAAGTTTTCTCTTAAATTTTAGGTATGAACCCTCTCGTGAGATGAAAAGTCAGTGGACGGCTGTCTGGGTGAAAATCTCTTCCAGTTGGATTGGCATCGTGCTGTATGTTTGGACACTGGTGGCACCACTTGTTCTTACAAATCGTGATTTTGACTGAATGGGACTTCTGCCATGAAAGTCCCACTCTGATCATTGTTCATTTAAAAAGAATATTCCCAACTTTTGTAAAGTTGTGTATGTACGTGCTTCCCATGTTACTTCTCCACTGTTGTTCTGGCATGAATTAGATTTTACCGCTTGCCAATTTATTATTTTCTTGCCAAGTGCACTGATAAGTGAATTAGAATCAATTGTAAAGGGAGAGTTTTATGAGTATGATGTTAACATTGTTAGGCTTATCCTCTGCCCTGTATCTGTGAAGTTAAGAGCGAAAACAAAACTGCTTGACAGTTTGAGTTTAAAATTGTGTTAGACCTTAAGCTGTTTCAGAAAGCATAAAAGCAAATGTATGGCTGCCTTTTGAAATATTTGATAAATTGTTTTTCAGGAGACTGCAAAGAAGGTAGCTATTTTAAAATGCCAGTTGTCTGAAAAATCTTTTCAGGTTTTTCCCTTGATATGAGAGTAAGGAACTTATACAGGTAGGGAGTGTTTGCTGGACAATAGTGTAGGTTTTATGTATGGGGGTTGAAGCACAGAGCCATTAAAGACAGGCTGGTGGTGATAGGTACTAAATTGAATACCCATTGAGATTATAATCTTCCTTGGGTAGAGATGGCCTTCGCTAACAAAATGAACTTTGTTTTGGTCATTATATACCCATGCAAAAGTTTGGGTTCAACAGAGATACTAGGGACTAAAGGATTTAGACACGGTTATGAAAAGGATAATCATGGATTAGAAAGGAAGTTATTGAAAGCCATTTTGAAAGTTTTGAAAATCAAAGGTGGTAAATTTTTGAGAGGGCAAGAAGAAACTGAAAAATGCTAGACTTCAGTAGGTACTTAAATAAAATCTAATCAAGTTCTCTCATTTTAAAAATGAAGAAACTGAAGGTCAGACTTAAATAGCTCAATAGCTAATTAGTGGTAAAGCTGGGAGATTCCAAGTCTGCCTACAATACCTAGCATTCTCTGTGACATTTAAAAATAATTTCTATTCAAAATACATGCTTAATTGATTTTATCATTACTGGTGGATAACTTATGTGATATAGATTGCTGATCTTCAGCATGCCTTCTGACCATAAACTGAGGTCAGCAGAATGATGAAATATTTTAGAATAAACTCCTGCTTACAGTACACTACACAGTTTAAAAGATGTTTAAAATGCTTTTGTATTTACTTCCAAGTAGCTGAAATATGTAGATTATTAGAATCTTTCAACCTGAAAATCAAGCATTATGACAGTAAACTTAGGTAGAAATTCTTAGTTATTTGTATGTGTCATTAGTGTCTAATGAAACTTTTAAAATCTACATTTGCTTCTTTAAAAGTATTTATTAATACTTAATATAACAATTCAGCTTATTCCCGAACCTTATGGTGTGTGTTGATATTGTGTTCCACAATTTTGAATGGCTGTGTTTTGTCTCTAAATAAATGAATTCAGAAAAAGTGTGCAGTATATTGATTCTTTAGCAACTCAAATTTAGGTGGCTGTAGTAATGCTCAGAACCTGGCACTTGAAAGTAATTGCCCATTTCCTGTTCTGATAACTGAATTGTTTCAAAGATAGTTTTTACCCTTATAGTTGTAAGTGAGCCCTTAAGTTGGACCTCAAAGGTAGTGGTATTCTCACCCTAAAGAGCCTTCAGTAGGTCAATTAGTTTAGTTTGGGGAATATTTTTAATATATTCCATTTCCAGAAATTTTTTTTTAGTTGCCAATTGATGCTTCCCTTCTTTTACTGACACTTAAGATAGTATAAAAATTTCCCTTACTAAAAAATGTGTAGGACTCTACTACTGATAAAATACTCCAACCCCTATGAGTTACCAAGCATTAGTATATTTTATTTAATAATTATTTTGAAATGATCTGAGTTTCTCCAGTATTTTAGGCAGTATAGTGCCCATAAAAGTCTCGGGCATTTATCCCAGATAAATAAAATCTTACATGCATTCAGAAATCTGCATATAAGGCATATAAGTGTTCATAGCAGCTTTACTTGAATAGCCAAAATTGTAAACAACCCAGATCTCCTTCAGTGGGGGGATGAACAGTAATAAACACACTGTAATACATCTATACCATCAACTACTACTTAATAAAAAATCAGTGAACTAATAGTATATGCAACACCTTGAATGATAAGTGAAAAAAGCCCCATCCCAAATCACAAACAGTATAATTCCATTTATAGAACATTCTTGTAGTGATAACATAATAGAAATGGAGAATGTATTAATGGTTGCTTGGAATTAGGGATGGGAGAGAGAAAGATCCTTGTGGATCATGGATTGTGCCTTTGGTGTTGTATCTAAAATGTCATCGCCAAACCCAAGGTCATCTAGATTTTTCTTCTGTTATCTTGTAAACATTTTATAATTTTGCATTTATGTCTGTGATCCATTTTGAGTTAATTTTTGTGAAGAGTGTAATGTCTGTCTAGATTCATTTTTTGCATGTGGATATCCAGTTCCAGCACCATATTTTGAAAAGACTATCTTTGCTCCATTATATTGCCTTTGCCCCTTTTTCAAAGACCAGTTTACTATATGTAGATCTATTTCTGGGCTGTCTGTTCTGTTCCTTTGATCTATTTGTTCTTTAACTAGTACTACACTATCGTAACTACTGTAACTTCATAGTAAGACTTGAAGACAAGTAGTATCAGTCTTCCAATGTCAGTTTTCTTCTTCAATATTGTGTTAGTTATTTTGGGTTGTTTGCCTCTGCATATAAACTTTAGTTCTTTGATTTCTTTCATAGAGTTTTGTAACTTGTTTCATGTAGATATTGCACATATTTTGTTAGATTTATACCTAAATATTTAATTTTGGAGGATGCTTATATAAATGACATTGGGTTTTTAATTTTAAATTCCACTTGTTCATTGCTAGTATATAAGAATGCAATTTACTTTTGTATATTAACCATATATCCTGCAAGCTTGCTATGACTACTTATGAGTTACAGTTTTGTCTGTTCTTTTGGATTTTCTACATAGGTGATCATGTCATCTGCTAACAGAGATAATTTTTGTTCTTCCTTCCCAAGCACTATATCTTTTATTTCTTTTGCCTTACTGCATTAACTAGGACTTCTGTTACAGTGTTGAAAAGGAATGGTGAGAAGGGACATCCTTGTCTTTGTCCTGACCTTAGTAGGAAAGTTTCTAATTTCTCACCATTAAGTATGTTAGCTGTAGGATTTTTGGTAGATACTCGTTATCAAGTTGAAAAAGTTGCCCGCCATTCCTATTTTACAGCGTTTTTGTCATGCATAAGGTTTGGATTTTGTCAGACACTTTTTCTGGATCTAATATGATCAAGTGGTTTTTTCTTAGCCTGTTGATATAATGGATTATATTGATTTTCACATGTTGAACCAGCCTTGTATACTTGGGATAAATCCCACTTAGTTCTGGTGTATAGTTCTTTTATACATTGTTACATTCAATTTGCTAAATATTTTTTGAGGAAAAATATCTATGTTCATGAAAGATACTGGTTTGTAGTTTTCTTGTCTTGTAATATTTTTGTCTGATTTGGTATTAGGGTGATGCTGGCCTCACAGATTAGGTTAGGAAGTATTCTCTCTGCTTCTGTCTTCTGAAAGACTTTGTAGAGAATTGGTATAGTTTCTTAAGTGTTTAGAAGAATTCACCAATGAACCTTAGCGTTTTCTGTTTTGGAAGGTGGTTAATTATTCACTTTTAAAAGCAGATATAGATCTATTCAGAGTGTTTTTTCTGGTGTGAGTATTCACAGATTTTGTCTTTCAAGGACTTGGTCCATTTTATCTAGGTTATCAGATTTGTGGACATAACAGTTGTTCATGATACCTTTATTTTAATGTCCATGGGTTCTGTAGTGATAACCCTCTTTCATCTTTGCTACGAATAATTTGTCTTTTTTTCTTAGTCTGGCTAGATAGAAGCTTATTGGTTTTATTGGTCTTTCAAAGGCCAGCTTTTGGTTTCATCCATTTTCTCTATTGATTTCCTATTTTCAGTTCATTGATTTCTTCTCTAATTTTTTTCTGCTTGCTTTGGATTTAATTTCTACTTTTTCTAATTTCCAAAGGTGGAAGCTTGCCATATTACTTTTAGATCTTCTTTTCTAATACATGCATTCAATACTAGAAATTTCCCTCTAAACAGTACTTTCCACCAATTTTGATAAGTTGTATGTTCATTTAGTTCAAAATGCTTTTAAATTTTTCTGGGTATCTTTTTGGCCCATGTGAAGTGGGTTTCTTTAAACATATAGTTGGGTCTTGTTTTTTGCTGCACTCTTTCTGACAATCTTTTAATTGGTCCAGTTAGACCACTGACATTCAAGGTAATTATTTGTATTTGGAGAAATATCTACCATAATGTTAACTGTTTTCTATTTGTTGTCCTTGTTCTTTGTTCCTGTATTTGTCTTCCACTTTTTCTGCCTTTTACGGTTTTAATTACACATTTTATATGATTCTATTTTTCTCTCCTTTCTAGCATATCGGTTATCCTTTTTTTAGTGGTTGCTCTAGAGTTTGCAATATACATTTACACATAATCCAAGTCCACTTTCAAATAATATACTGCTTCATGAGCAGTGAGGACTTTATAGTAACAAAATAATCCATTTCTCCCTTCTGTCCCTTTTATCACTGATGTCATTCATTACATTTATAAGCATACTTAAGCCTGGCTTATAAATATATATACATACACACATACATGTAAGCACACATAATCAAATACACTGTTGCTATTATTTTTAATGAACTGATAATTAAGAATTGGTATCATGGTTATATTTTATATGGGAACAAGTTGATATAACTTAATAGTAAAACACTACATCTGGTATTTGTGGAACATTTTAAATTACTGATACAATTTAGTAGTTTTAAGATTATAGGTGTCTTCAAATAGTTTGGGTAAAATACTTGTAGTAATTTGTCTATTTTCAAATTAATCTATTTTTAAATTTCAGGTACATTTATAAAATTCATTTGTTTTTCATTCTCATCTGTGCTTTCTTAATCTTAACAGAAGATTTTGTTTCAATAGTCTTTAAATAAACAAGCCCTGGCTTTGTGTTCTCACTTCCATATTTGTTTTCTGTCATTGATTTCTGTTATTTTTATTTCCTTCCATTTTATTTGGCTTTATCCTGTTGTTTGACTTAATCTGGATGGTTAGCTCATTTTGTTTTTATTCCTTTCTAACAAAAGCATTTAAGCCTAGATTTTTTTTCCCTAGATACCACTTAAACTACATCTTACAAGTCTTGGTATGTCGGGGTATTAAGTCTTTAACATGATTATTTCCAATATTTCTTGTTTGATCCAAAGTTTAGTTCTTTTTCAATTTCCAAAAATGTTAAGGAATCTCGAAATGGTACTACTGGTTTCTAGTTTATTTGTATTGTAGTTAGTCTGATACCAATTCCTTAAAATTTATTGCCTGATTTTATGACCTAACGTGTCGTTATCAATTCTCAAAAAACATTTTGTGTGCCTGAAATGAAGGACTAGGCTCTAATCCTAATCCTTGGATGCAGCATCCTATGTGTTAATCATGAGTGTCAGTGGACATTCTTCAGTCTGCACACCCTTTTTTCTCACTGCTCTAAACTCCTCTAAGTATGCCATTTGTATGAAACACACACTGACACACCCTAAAAGAGTATTAGCTGTCTGTAAGTCACAAGCTTTTATGGTCCTTTTATCTCCCTAAGGCAAAAGAAAGCGAGAGGGATAAACATGGGGGGTACCTTTTAATTGTCTTCACACTGTGGTACTTGTTTCCCAGACAGAATAGAGACTTCTTGTGGTAAACACAAGCTAGATTATTTTTAAAGAAACCAGATCTTCAATTTCCATGTGTGCTCTCTTTCCTAAAACTGGTCTGCCTGAAAAGGTGCTCAGGACAAGGCATTATCCCCATCCCTTTTAACCATTACTCTTCATACCTGACAAAACACAGATACACTTTTTATCCATTCTGAATCTTTCCAAGGCACTTTGGAAAATTTTCCAGAGAGAAAGAGATGACACTAACTAGTTTAAAAATCTCTTTGTAATTTAAGTGGTTTCTAATTTTTTGCTTTTCAACATAACTGAAAGATCTAATTGAGTCACCAGTTGACAGATCACAAAAAATAACTTGATAATAGTGAATTCTGGTATATAATTTTGAACAAGTTCAAAGAATTGAGTAACACTGCTATACAAAATTTCTTTCTCATCTACTTGTTCTGTTCCATATTATAAGCAAACTTTCTTAGGATTTTAATATCAATATAAATAGGAATATTACTGATACTGTATAACTTACTATAAAAACCTGAGACATGTTTATTCCACTTTTTATGTATTTCTGATAAAACTTTTTAATAATAGATCAAAATTTGGACTATACTGTATTAATAAAACAATACAAGCTATAACAGATTAACCCTCCAAAACTCTGGCAGAATAGTAATTGTTCCTTCCTCATCTGAAGTCTAAAATGAGTGTGGGTGGCTCTCCTGTAAGCAGTGATTCTGAAAGCCAAGTTCCTTCCTGATTGTGTACCTTGGAAGCTACGTACGCCTCTGTATCAAGCACTTCAGCATCTGAAGTGCTGCATGTAACTTCTCCTCTTCTATTTATCTTTGCAAACAGCTAGGTGGAAATAATCTACTTGTATGATATAAAAAGGAAATGGTTTGGTAACCATTTAAGTCACTACCACATCTTTTTATACTGTTTTGATAAGTTGTGTATTTACAGTTGGAGATAAATTTTTTAAATGCCTAGAATCTTACAGGAAACAATTTCAAATTTAGTTGTAAAGAAGTGTGACAGGATCATAAATGTATAACTTTCAATGCATAATAAGAAAATTCTTTGGGGAAAGTGAAATGGATGATGGGGATCAAATCATGGTATTTACATTCCTTTAAATAAATTTTAAAGCAGCACGTAACAACTGTATTTTAAAATGGCAGTATTACCAACATCCTAAATTCCCTCCCACTATTTAAACTTAAGATGAAAAATCTTAAAATGACAATTACCTCCCTCATGGTAGTTTTTAAGTTTTTCAAAATTATTTTTAGAGTGCTTTTAGAGCTCTAAAATGCCCAAGGAGAAGAAAATTGATCATATCCTATAATGACAAAGGGAAGAGAAAGAGAAAAAAGTCTATTCAGTTTTCTCCTTTCAGTTTCTAAACTCTTCTTCTTACCTTAACAACCTTTAGGAAAGTGATCTCTTCAGCTCACATAGAAAACTTTCAGGGTTCTTGGATCTTGAATTCATCAAGATCCCAATGTCAGAGTCAAGCACATTAGGCTCTAACATCTTTCTATAAGGGTTTCCTATCTTTCCTATCTTTCTGTGATAGGCCTTACTTTGAATATTTACATCATAGTAAAAGAAATTCTAAAACACTGAGCTATAATATGGCCTCTGAAATTCTTCATCAAATAGCCCTATCCAATATTCAGATATTAACTGCAGTCTTTCCAGCCCTCTACCTGAAGGTAGAATCCTTCAAGTGATAAAATGCCCTGGCCTTGCATTAAGTCTCCAAAATTCTTGTGAGCAACTTTCAAAAGGGAGGAGAATTGACTATTTCTCTTACCTTCTCTCAGGGTAAAACTTAATAGGCCCTTGGTGGCATCCAGTGATAATGGTCTTACCTCATTTGGGAAAATGAGAGAGGCACACTTCACTCAGTTTTTTATTAGAAATACAGAAAGCTAGCCAGTAAAATTTTTAACAAAGAACTTTAAAATACATTAAATTTAGAGACATTATATTACTCCTGTGTAGCAATATACAGTCTGTTTTTTGAGATGAGGCACAAAGATGTTGGTATGACTCATATTAAGAGTAATGGACAACAGTTTAAAGCCACTCCCTCTTATGAGAAAAAAAAAAGTTTCATTCATGTGGGTGTCACCTCTAAAGAAGACACATATCAGACACTACTACTCAACATTCATTATATTTATTTTACTAAATAGTATGGTTCAAAAAACACAAACCAGAAAACCTTTACTTAAAATTAGTCCAACTAAGTGGATGGGGTTGACTCCATCCCATCCCACCCCCCCTCTTTCTATGTATATGGAGCTGGAACCTTATCAGACAGTGAGCACTCTTGAAAACTTAACCTTTCCTGTTGAGTATTAATGAACTTTTTTGAACATAAATGAACTTCTCTGAACCAAGAGAGACAAATGAAGTTTTACAAGATACAGGCACTTTATGTTCCCAGTTTTAAAAATAAGCCAAGTGAAAAATATTTAATAAAAGTAACCGGAACAGAGAAAGCTTTAGGAGTTCTACCATTAGTTCAAATGACTTACACTCAATGCAAACAGACAGCATCAAACAAGTAAAACAAACAAAAACGAAAGTTTAATTGCGGTTAATGGTCAGATTTGTTTTAAAAAAAAAATCCAATTTACTACAATTGGAGAAAAATGACCACTTGAATCCAACTTAAAGATATGTCAATAATGTGCATAAAATCTGTGTACTTATGCAGCTGAGTAACATTTGAAAGCTTTGCAAGAATGTGTGGTTAGTGAGAAAAAGCAAAAGGTGCTTTTATTCCACAGTATCTGATTAAACAAAACAAAGCAATTTACAAAAAAAGTACCAAATGATACTTTAAAATAAATAGTTCATCATTTTGATGAATATATACATGTAGAGTCCACTTCTTGGGGATTTAGCTATCTAAAAGTGGCATATCACTATCCAGAGGTGCAGGAGCAAGTTCGCATAAATAAAACAGTGTAGCTTCACTAGCTTCAGCTTCAGTCAATGGCTCCAGGCGAACAAGCTTACTTTGGGTTGGTTCTGGGTCTAGGCTGCTATCCAGAAGCTCATCAACTTCTATGGGTTTATCTACAGAGGACATAACTTCTGATGATGCTGTTGTACTCCCCTGTTCAACAGTAGAAGCAGGGTTCCCATCAAGGAATGCAAGAAGTGGAAAGGCAGTGTACTGGATAAGCTGCTTATCTATAAAGATCAGAAAAACACTCTTTTATCACCAGCTTATACTATGTTCAAGCCGAAGGGAGAAAAATGAAAACAGAGATGTGCACATATGCAATCACCACTCTTATATAGCCAAACAAAAAATGACATGATGCTTTGTGTCAGTAAATTTTAAAATTTGCAAGTCAGAGAAGTTAGTCTTTATTCAACAATGAGATTCTTTCAGTTCTCCTAAAGTTAACTAACAACAAACAAACAAACCCCACCCCCAACTTTAAGAACTGTTACCTTAACCTACTGTTCAATTTTCTCTAATGCTGGAACCTTGACACACTATGCAGAGAAGTGAAGCCAGCATAGTTTTGTTCAATTGTTAAATATGACAAGACTTTCCTTGGTTTGCATTTGTTTCTACATATGATTCAAAAAAATCTATAGAAGCTAATACTATATCTATACCTACCTGGTTTGGATTTAGATTTTCTTCCCTCTTCTGAAACTGGCTGAACTACATTGTTCTTGGTAGTTTCTAATCCTTTATTCTCAGACTAAAAGAAAAAAAACAATATAAAAGTACTTGTTGCATATTTTATATGTTCCTGAAAAATATCAAAAAATAAAAAATTGATATAAATATTGGTATGTTATCTGAAATATATGGGAAGGGGGAACATCAGGAAAAATGGACTACAGAGAGAAATTTGAGTAGAGGTAACAAGACTGGTTAAGAAAACTATTATTATCACCAAGGGATGAAACAAAGAATCTGAACTAGAATGATAAAAAATATGAAATGCAAAGGTTATCTCAAATAGTAGAATAGAATTTGTCAAGGGTAAAAGATGGGAATGAATCAAAGACAACTGGTTTCAAAATGCTAATTTAGAGATAACTCTTTAAGCAATTAAATTCATTTTAAACAGTTTTGATCAAAAAATGTATTACACATTTCACTCATAAACAGAATATTTAGCATTAGAGAACAAATGTAGAATAGCTCAGGATTACATGGTGACATCCTGAGAACTATTTGTCCCTACACTTAGAAGCCACTAAGTTGAGGTGGTGCTTCTTCTTGTCCTTTTTGTGGCTCTTTAAGTTCTTTTCTGTCATTTAAATAGCTTCTTTCAACCACCGTCTTCTCTCCTTACATCTGATTGTGGTAGGGAAACTAAATCTTTAATGTTAAATTCTTCAGTGTTCTTTTCAACGATGTTCAAATTCTGAGGTGCAGAGGGGTTCACAATTTTTCCTGAATAGCTGTAAATCCCAGATACCTGCAAGTCCCAGATATCTGCATGCTGTTTAAGTATACATGATATAATAAACATCTATAAACTAATTTTAATAATTCCCGATATTCATCATAAAATGATGCAGTGTAAGTTTCAGGATTCAGAGAAGAAAATGGCTTCCAAAATATAATAAAAACTACTAAACCTTTCTAAAAATTTACAAAAACATTTTTATCTTTTAGCATTCACAGTACATACATAAACGTTAATCCAATGATACCTCTCCTATTTTTGTACTTCCTAAAATAGGTATTTTCCAAAGATGCTACTGTTACTCTAAAACATGAGAACCAGGATGACAAAAGGGTTTCATTTCCCATGCAAATTCTCATTCATTACAGTGGCCATTTAGAATACATTACTGAGGAGTATAAGACATTCTGATTTATTAGGAAAGTGTTATAATCCATGTCATATAATACCTGCCACAAGCAAGGGAATGACAGCTGATATGCTAATTATTTGAAAATATTAATCTGGATTCAGAACTATAATGAAAACTCACTGTCTAATTTTTCCATAATATTGTAGAGCAATATCCAATTTGCTCCTTAACTGCTATTTCTGAAAACTGTATTCAAGCTATTGGTTTGGGGAATAAGGAAAATGATCCAAGAATAAAGAATGATTCAATGCCTACCAATAAAAAGTAAAGCACATCCTCTAAATGAATGTATGAGTCCATTCAACAGAAAGTCTATGACTTAAAAACATTCAACACCACCATATTTACTGAAACACAGAGCTAAGATGTTCCACAGAATCTTTATAATGTAAATCTAGGCAAACTATGGTCCATATGCCAAATTTAGCATGCTGCCTGTCTATAAATAAAGTTTTACTGGAACACAGCCACACATTAAGTGTTTGTATCTGCTTTTGCACTACAACTGCAGAACTGAGTAGCTAAAACACAGAACATATGGCCTTCAAAACCAAAAATATTTACTACTGGCCCTCTACAGAAAAAGTATTCTAACCTCTAATATAAATCATCCAGATACTGAATGTATAATCAACTTCCTAGTTCACCACTTCATAAATCCTTTTAGCTCATGCTGTAACTTTGAAAATACAGGAAATCTGGTCAAGCTACTCTCAATGATGATAGTAGTCACGAACATTCCACCCCTATTCACTCAGATTTATTTGAGATGTGCTCATTTTTGGACTACAAAGAATAAAAATAAAAATAAAATTCTGACTTTACTAATCTGGAATATGGACTTGATTTACCTTTATGTTCAATGAAAAACAAGGGTTACTAAACAATGTAGTGTAAGACAGAGGAAGTATATACCTATTCAAGACAATAAGTTATACTAAACGACAATGATTTATAAACATCTGCTCTAACAACTTCAAATTTTCCTTACTACTCACTAGGAAACCAGTTCTAAAGACTCTCCTGTCAACATCTGCTGAGCCCAAGTTCCTGTGTTTAAAAAAATAATAATCTTTATTACTTAAAAAAAAAGTCCAAAACCCATACATCACTGTTCCAACTTACTTCTCTTCCAATTAGGAAAAATTCCTGAGTTTTTACTGCATGCTAATAAAATGAAGGAATATACAGGAAAATATAGGTACCAGTAAATTTTCAATAAAAAATGCTGAGAAGTTGTTTAAAGAAGGAATAAGAATGTAAAATGTAGCACATAAAACATGAAGAAATGTTTTAATTATTTATTTCAAAGATATACCTCAATATGCCAAGGTCAGTTAGGTGCTCTCCCAGCATCAAAAGAAGCTGATTTCATACTAGTAGTTAATCCCACAAGTTCCAACAGAATTGGACAATAACTTACCAAATAACCAAAAGCTAATTTTTCATTTAGAATTTTATTATCTTGATCACACACATTAGGTAAGAATATAAAATGCTTTTTGTAACTGGGAGTGATACTGCTCTCTTCTTTCTAGGGGCTTTTTTCAGATATTTATAGCTAGGGTCCTGAGCAACATGAATTAAAACTTACTTTTGTATTATTGATGTAATCTGTGGGACTCATCTGCACAGAACTAGTGAAAAGCTGAAAGACCAAACAAGAAAGATAAGTTTAAAAAAATATTAAAAAAGAATTGTGTGTTCAAAATTTTTATACAGCCAAGTTGGGTGAAGAGATGTAGCTCCTGCACTAGGAAGTTTACATATAGTAAACAAGTTTGGAAGAGAAAAGCAGGAAAGCAAAAAGAAAAACAAACAAAAGCAGAATAAGATAGCCATGCATTAAATAGAAATTTATGTTGTAGAATTTCTTATGAAACAGTGGGATAAATCACTTGAGACAATGGTGGTTTTCCCCACCTCCCCTCTCCTTTATGATTCTACATTCAATTGCATTTATTTTTTTTCTCTAAGTGCCTTTGGCCTTAAGTGGCCCAGGCTGAGATCTGTGCTCTGACACTAAGACTTCACTGAATACCTGCTAATCAGGTAACACATTTATAGAATCTGCTCTATGACAGTGTCTCCTAAACTATACCTCAAGCAGAACCCTCTGACAAAATGGCAAATCTACTTGTTGGTTCTATTCATCTCATCTAGTAAGGGAAATCAGTGCTAAGACAACTGCTTATTGTACTCCTCAGTCCAGCCAGTTTACAGATAAAATTGTTTAAGTAATAAGCTTCGAAGTCATTCATTACACAGGCATTTACTGAGCATCTAAGAAATAATTGTCATCATTAAGAATACAAGATAAAGACGTTATTCTTGCTCTCCAGGAGCTTACAATCTAAAGGCTGAAGTAAGACCAACATCAAATAGTAACATACACAATCCAGTATTTTAACAAAGGATGGTGGGGCTCAACAGCACTAAGGAGTTAAGAGAATGGGAAGGGAGTAAAGTACATACAGACACACACACACACGATCAAACAAAAAGGCCTTGAAACAACTATGTGATATATATCAGTACCTGGATAGTGTTAGGTTCGAACTTGGAAAGGAGAGGATGAAGGGTATAACATTAGCAACAACAAAGAAAGTAGGGTATGTTCTAGAAATAGGTAAGACCAGTGAATGTAGAAATAACATAGAAGTTCTGAACTGAATAGTGAGTTATATACACAAGTTCAAAAAGTACAGCAAGGTCAGTGGATGAGGCCATATCCTCTCAGCAAGAAAGCCTTGGGAATGGCCTGACCAATGAAATAAGGTCATTTTATGAGAATGAGCATACCAAATGGTTTATAGGATAGAATGAAATGCAGAGTAGCCACAGGTAGATCTTTCTTACATTCTCTCTAGACATTGATTCTTCTCCTTAAAGTTCCACATTCACAGTAGTCCTATAAAAATCCCTGGCTTTTCCTTTTCTTTTTATATCCTCTTTCTCCTTTCATTCCAACTACCAGTTCCAGAAGAGAAAGATAGCTCAGATCCTTGAGAGTAGATAGTTACACATGATAACTAATCTCTGCCAGTTCAGCCTGTTATTTCCTAACAGGCCTAACCAGATTTTGCCCCAAACTGAGGGTGGCACCTGAGGAGGGCCAGCAGTGTAAGCTTCTGTCTTCCCCTCTTTGCTCCCACAACCCGTATACCCCATTGACTCAGGAATATCTTACATGTATTCCCAGCAGACAAATGATACAAAGTAGAAAAAAAGAGACCATATATTATTATGAGCTGACACAGCTGGCTGAATTTTAAGGTCAGGCCCCTCATGCTGACTATACTCTGAGATACCCAGTACTGAATTCTGCAGAAAGAAGCTATTCTTCAGCACATTTATTCACATTTTTACCATCTTTGCCAGTCCAGAAAACAAGGTAACCCATAGATTTTTTGTTTATGACAATACAGCATAATTCAAGAATAAAATAATAAGGATCTTGAATGAGAGAAGCAAAAGTGGAAACAGAGAGTAGGGATGCCTTGTGAATACTATTTTAGAAAACAGATAGGAATACTATTTTAGAAAACAGATAGGATTTAGTCGTCAGTGATGAGATAAAGATAAAGAAGGGAAACCAAGGTGATTCTGTGATAACTATCCTGGGTGATTAAACAGAAGTCTAATACCACTATAGAAAATAAGAAAGCTGTAAAGGGTAACTCATATAGAGAATAAAGGAAAGTATGGCATTGAAAATAATCTGAGGCAAGATATAATTGATGATCCCAAAGGCATGGAATTAGAATTTATGCCAAGTTTACTTTAAAAAATGTTAAGAGCTGGAGATACATATTTGAGAGCAATCTCACAAGCCAAAGTCACATCACATAGGAAGAGTTGAAAAAGAAGGTAGAAAAAAATAAAAAGGAGGATAAAAGATTGGGTGCATTGGGAATGCCCGTAAGTTAAGACATTAGAAAAAAGAAAAGCTCTTAGAGAAAATAGAGATGGTTTGGCAGACAGGAAAAGAACAAAAAAGTCCAGTGCCTCTAAAATCAATGAAAAAAGTCTGTTGCACAGAACACTCATTAGTAATAACAGTGTTAATTATTTATAATTCTTGCAACAGTCCTTCATGTTAACCATTAGCCACATTTAATAGATGAGAAAACCAGGTAAGACAGGTTAATTTTACAAGGTTAGTAACATAGCTAGTAAATAACATGAGTCAATAATGGAACCCAGACTTACCTGAGTCAAAACAAACCTTCCACTAGCCCATTGGACTGATTTAGCAAAACAAACCAAAAAACCACACACAGTCTACTTATAATGAATGGAAAACCAAGACAACAGAGACATCACAGGGTTAGAGTAAATAAGCACAATAATAGAAGGTTTCAGAAAAAAACAGAGTAAAAAAGAGGTAACAAATATAACTGCTCATTTCTAATATTTTATAGTAAAAAAGTTAGAGAAACAGAATGGTAAATGAGCAAAATGTCAAAATGATTGTTTTTTAAGAAAGAGAAGATCTGAACCTATTGAAGGCACATGGGAAAGGACAGAGAAAAAATATATACAGACAGCAGGCAGCAGTATAAATTAGCTTTAAAGAGCTAATTTTAAAGAGCATTTCCTCTAATAAGAAAAGATATGAAATTGGAAACAGACACATCTTATGAGAGGACCAGGGCACAGTGAATTATCTTCTGTGAACAGGGAGGAGCTGGCTGGATAAGGTCTTGAGGGAAAGTGTGATAAATGTTCCAAAGCTGAATTAAAATGATCTAGTTAAAGATGGCAAAGATTCGTAAATGGCTAGAATTATGGGATTTTACTTCATTAGTGATTTAAAGGGAAGAGATTTTAAAAGGTCCCTGGATTCTAGAGTGGGGATAAGAGCTGAGAGAATCAAGGTCTGTCAGGTTACCATTAACAAGTTGAAGTAGGTCATCAACACGAATGCTTAATTCACTTAATATAGTTACACAGGTCAGCATGGAAAGGAAATCTTCAAAGAAAGTGAAATCCACTCTCAGAGGTGCTGATGATTTGGAAAGGGTGATAAAGTCACGGATCACTGACAAAGACTAATGAAAAGTATAGGAGTAAAGTGGTAAATTAATGGACTTGAAATAAGATTGAGAGTAAAAAAGACTAATTCCTTTAGCCTCACTGAGAAGTTCTTGAAAAGGTAAAACTATAGAATCTTTTGATGTGACAGAAGCTGCAACTTAAGGCAAGAAACACAGAAAAAGGAGTAACAAAATTTTTCTGGATAAAAAGAGAAAGCTGTTCACAACAGAAAATGGACAAAGGACAAAGAAAAAGATTCATCTAAGCAAGACCAGGCCATCTAGGAAGCTGTAAGGGAAGGAGGAATAGCAGGAACAAGAGGGAAGACAGTAAGAAAGGTGATTAAGTGCCAGAAACGGTAGATAAGGATTCATAGCCCAGATAATATTGGAGTCAAGTTCATAGAGATGGTAGTGGAGACTGAAGCAGGGGATCCTTGGGACTCAAGACATAAAAATATAGCAAATATATTTGAGTAGAAAATGTTAATTCCTAAAGTATTAATAAATGTGTCCATGCTATTTCTTGGCTAAGTACTTCTATTACTAATTTTCACAGATTTCTATTCAGTAACAATTTATTTCAGAGCAAAACATAACACAGTGACAAGTCCAGACAAGACCTGGATTTAATAGTACTGCTGAAAAGATTTGATATGTTGTCACAGGAGATTAACTGAACTGCCCTACCCAGGAGCAGGTAGTGATTACCCTCCTTCAAAGTCCCAAACTCATTTTTTCCTTCTTTCTGATAAACAAAACCGTTCATTTTAAAAAAAGAAAATGCAAAAATCACAGTGTATAATACAGAAAAAAAATATGTGTCTATTTTTTAAATAATATACATAAATACACAAATTACCAGTACACAAAAGATTATCCAAAGTACCTACATCAACCAGGAGATCTGGGTCTATGCTAAACTGTCTTCCTGATAGCATGGCTTGGAAGTCCTCTAAACTGCAATCAATACTGTCAAGATAATCCAACAGCTCAACCCTAAGAAAAAAAGATATAAAAAAACCAAATGTTAGGTTTCCATGTTTTTATATTTAAAAATCACCATTATAACCTGGTTAGGTAAAATATTGCTAGCAACTGCTGAATCCTTACCAGTTCTTAATCTCAAGAGAATTTAAGATTCGGGATTCCTGAAAAGGTGGTTAACTCAGAACTCACAGTCTTTACACAAAACTTTAGTATTTGCAGAAAAAAGCTTCTGCAACACAATCTGATTCACCTTTTTCCTCTATACTATTATAAAATGTTTAAACTCATTACTGATTATTTTCTTTAAGTTACAAAACAAGTCCCTTAATAGAAATTATATTATTCTATATAGTCCTAATACAAAGACAAACACAAAAAATCACAAACACTTTATGTATACTCAAAACAAGTATTTCATTAAAGAAATGTGAGGAGTTGCCAGAAAAATCCAAATATTACTCTTGGGAAAATTAAATTCCTTTCACTACAGAGCTCAACCCTGAACAAAACAGAGAAAGACAGACTACATGGGTTTATCATCTCAAAGGAAGATCACTCAAAGAGTAACAGAATATGTGAACTGAACACAGAAAGCAAATAATTTTAGACAATATCTAGATGAGCACTCACTTTCCCAAAAGATTGATGTTATCATTCAAAATGGAATCCATCATGGTCACAGGATCTTCTGTGGTCAGACTGGATGAGCCATTTAGCTGGACAGCACTAGACATGAGAGGGCTGGTACCATCACTGCCTGAACTTAGGGATTCTCTGGCTGCTTCACTCTGCTCTCCACTCTGAATGACAGGTGCATACTCATCTTCATTGTCATCCTCAACAATGACAATATCAGGGTACTGGCTACAGCTAGATCAAAAATATGAGAAAGAACCAATTACATTATTAGACAAGTTCCATAAATTCTATCCATTCATTCCCCATGAAAACTTTCTCCCCATACCACATATTGAACGGCTTAAATTTCCCACGTAGCTTAATTACAGTATTGATACTTCATAGGATACAAGATTACAAAGCATCAATGAAAACTATTCGACTCCAAAATAAAAAAGTCAATCAATTCTCATTATTTCTTCATTTGGGGGGAAAGAAGAGGTGAGGCTTTATCAGGTTGAATAATTTGGCTAAATTATTATATTCAGTTTAATAATCCTAATATGAGACAGATACTAATTTATTAAAGAACAAAGTAGTTTTGAATTTATTTCCATAGGAAGAAAAGTGATCAATATTTTCACAAATTTTATCTCATAAACTCCTTACTTGGAGGGATCAGATATAACATCCTCATTAGTTTCTGGAATAACTGGAATATTTTCTTCATCTGCATTATCATCAGTAACATCATAAATAATAATGTCATCTGAAATCCGCTCCCTTGGCTTTAAACCTTCAGTGCGACTGTGTGGAACCTAAAAAATCAGGGAGAAAAATATGTCTAAAATTGAAATCATACTATCAAACAAGTTATTTAAAAAGTAACTGGGCACCTAATGGTAAGCAAAACAGATATGCCTTCTGCTTTTATGGGGCTGATATACTAATTGGTATTAATTCCACCAATTTACAGAGGTATGAGGTACATTATGTGCATTCTACTTAATTGCTTCTTTTACTTATAAGGGACCCTGAAGATGACATATCTAAGAATGTTTCTATGGAAAGATCTTCAAATCTGAAATATTTTTTAAAGAGTAAAAACAAAAAAAGTCTTAAAATTTCACTAGAAATTTCAAGTATAATTATTGATCGCCACTGTGCTGACAGATTATTTCAGCTCAAGTTACTCTGCTTTTACACACATTTTCTTACTCATTAACCACTTTGGTATGAGCGTTGACTATAGCTGACAGCCACAGATGAACATGCACAGCCGAGCGGTGACTTTAGCCAACAGCTGTGATATGAACGCGCACAGCCAAAAGCTTTTACTTTTACAGCTTTTATCTCTGCAGTTGCAGTGTGTATGTTCAGCTAATAAGTTACTACGAATCTGTGACCTTTTAACAAGTCCTTAGTAGGAGTTATTATAGTTATTTTCCTAAAGCTGCCTGTAAAGTAAAACAAGTTTTCAGTGCTTTAAAGCTTTCCTCATCACACAAGAGCAAAACGGATTCATCATCAATGCACAGCACAAACTACTGTGCGGACTATGAGTGCTGGCTGTGGGCAAGGTTTCATGGCCGGTGAGCATGGTACCGAAGTGGTTAACTAGCTTCAACAATAAAAAAAAAGTACTTCAATTATGTCACAGTTAAATGTCAGCCTGGCTTTTTATTTTTTATTAATATTAAGGTACAAACATATTCAGGCCACAGTTACATTAATAAGTTCAATTCTCCAAAGCAAACTAATCATTACTATAACATAAACAAATCTACAAATTTAAATACAACAATACAGAGGCAAAATACACGAAATATTTTAAAATATATAAATCCAGTTAAATTAAAAAATCTTCATCTGTTTACATGAGCCTTCAATCCTAAAAACAAAATAGTTTTAGGTATGCTTGATTATTCAGAAACAGTGGTGGCAAGAGGAATCAGATGGGAGGTTAACTTATATGCCCACAAACAAAAATCTTGGTAATTTAATAATAAAGCTGAAACAATATTTACAATTCTAAAATTTGAAGGTAACAATGACAAATAAGATAATAAAAAAGGTTTAGACTCTGTACTGGACTAATTTGCCACTGGATGTAAGTTTGACAAATTATCTAGAGTATGTGACAAAAATGAAGGTAAACGAAAATATTTTGAAATTTTTTTTTAAAAAGTTAAAAGCTGTCTAGTCAGTGCACATTTATAATAAAAGATGGAAATAAAATAACCAATAGAAGAATGCATATTACATTATTATAATTATATTACATTATCATCTTCAATTAATATTATATAGCATTGAAACAAATGAACTAAATCTCTATGTTCAACAAATCTGAAAATCAACACCAAGTAAAAAAAGCCACACTGCAAAATGATATGTACAAAATGGTATCATTTATATGAAGTTTAGAAATATGCAAACTAATACCAAATACTGTTCTTAGATTCACACATACAAAATGGCCATGGGAATGAAAAATATTAATTCTAGATAGTGATTACCTCTAGGTGAGATGAGAGAGGAAGAGGGGAGATGAAAAAGGGAGAGAAATGAACTCACAAATAGGCAACTGGGACAACTATATTTTTAATGATTTATTTCTTAAAATAGGCTGAAGCAAATATTGAAAAAGGACACGATTTAATAAAGCTGTGGGATGAGCACTTAAATTATTCTTCACTAAACTTTGAATGCATGAAACACTGCCATAATAAAATCTAGTTTGAGACAAATATAAAATAGACTCTTAATGAAAAAAAATTACTTTATGATGGTGATTATCAGTTGGTTCTTTGACTATGTGTTGAAATAGATTCTTCTTTTGGGCTCCATTAGTGTTTAGAAGTAGAGGCCTGAAAATGAAGAATATTCACACAGTTCAGTGAAGTAAACATACGAGAAATTTAAATTGTTTCTACTTACACACACATGCACACACTCTCTCTCACTTTAACAATGAATAAAAAATTTCAGTAAGAATTAACAAAGAACTCTTAAAAATGATTATATCTTAGGAATAGAAACTGAGGAAAGAGAATGTCTAGAACTTTAAGTTCTCCATTCTTCTATAATACTTTTGTTATAATATATATAATAAACTAGTCTCTCCAGATATACTTCACTACCTACTGAACTACACAACTCTTTATGAACTGTATTTACATAGTAAAAAAAAAATAGGTAGTATCTTTCAGAACTAATTAGGGGAGACAGAGTTAAAGGCACAAAGCCCTAATCATAATCGAGCTTTCCCACTATCTTACAACCTTACAGATAATCTTCTTCTCTTTCCAACTATCCCTTTTGTCCATTATTCTTCTTATATTTTAGCTGTGACAAGGGTAGCTACTGATATTTACTGGTATTATAACCCATAGGCGAGATACAGGTTTAAAATGACTATTGAGTGGATTAAACATACAAGAGATCAAATAAAACAATTGTTGATTTTTTTTCAAAATATAGTCTCATTTTTTAGAATTTCCCTCACTTAGGCCTCCCAATGCTACTTTAAATTGCTAATGTGAATGAAAAATGAATTCTTTATTAGCTGTATGTATGTCTATAAAGTGACCACTTAGGGTAGGCTATGCCTTATCTCTCAAAAACATCAGCAAGATAAAAGAAGTAGAAAATAGTACCACTCTTGAGATGTAATGAGTATAATTTAACAAGGGAGGACTGTTCTTTTGGGACAACAGGCATACACTACTCAGCAAATATAGGCCACTCATAGTTAGACACTAAAAAGTTTTGACTGTCTATGTATAGGTCAAAATGTTTTATAATAAAAACTTACCTTTTACGTTTTAAACTCACAAGTTGGTTATTCTGAACCAATGTAACAATAAACTGGACAATCTGAAAGGAAAATAAATAAAAATTCTTCCTATATGACTCTCAATTTTTTATAAAACTAATTCTTTTAAAAACTAATTCAGATGATATACATCCTATATTCTAAGTCACATATTTTTTACATATTAACATTTGAAATTTGGATACATCTTACAACTGACAGCTAAAGAAACATACCAGTTTCCAGGAGTTATTTGTTTTCCTAATAAATACAAAACTTGCCTGGATGTAGATCCCAACTTTTACTTCAAATACTTTCAAGATTACATTACAATGCAAAAGAGAAATTTGTGTTCAATAGGTGACATTTTTCTTATACAATGTAATATAATCAGAGGCAAAACAAACTGTCAATCCTCTCAGAATAGATCATAAATTTTCAAGTTACAGAAAGTTTACTGGCTGAGTCTATAAAGATTAATGATGAGGCACATCTGTCAAAGCTTCCCCCAACAATCAAGAGAAGTTGATTTAATCTTTAGCATCTGATTAAATTTTGAGGGAAAACTATTAAACAGATCAAAACATACAAACAA
The DNA here is from genome assembly GCA_008086735.1 of Cheirogaleus medius. Classification (NCBI taxonomy): domain Eukaryota; kingdom Metazoa; phylum Chordata; class Mammalia; order Primates; family Cheirogaleidae; genus Cheirogaleus; species Cheirogaleus medius. The sequence goes on along the minus strand of VBSM01000361.1, from coordinate 71,236,638 downwards.
GCCTTCATATTTTGTAGCAGTGTTTCTGAAAGTGTGGTCTATCGGCTAGCAGCATTGGCCTAAGAACTTGTTAGACATGTAAATTCTTAGCCCTACTGCATAATTGGTGAATGTGAAATACAGAGCATAGGGCCCAGCAGTATGTTTAGCAAGCTCTCCAGTGTGGCTAGATACTGATGTGAGTGAGAACCACTGGCTTAAGATATGCCTTGAAATTATATTGTCAATTTCCTAAAGGTGCTAACAAATTGAGGATCAAAGAGGTATTGTATAGCTATCAGAGCTATCCTACACCTCTAACATTGTGCATTCCCTCCCCCCAAAGAGGCTACTCTACAATCAATCTCTTTTCAATGGACAAAAATACAGATATTTTAACTTAAGAGTTAGAAAACATTAGAGTCTTTGAAAAAAAGGTTAGTCCCTAAAATGCCTATTCAAAAGAAAATGCTAACAGCTAATGAAAAGACAACAGTTAAGCTTAAAGATAGCTATAAACCAATTCAACTTAAATGTTTTTTTACTTATAAATTTATGGAAAGATTCTAAAAATATCAGTGGTTGAATTTATAACAACATAAATCATGGACTAAATTTATCACGAGATTTATTCTACATCTAAGTTCTCTTTTGACACTTCTGCATCATGTTGTACAGGGTTTTTCTCTGAAGATGAGGCATCTAACATTTACAGCATCTAACTTCTGTACCTGACAAGTCCTTTACCTGGTACTTCACACATACTATTCTCAATTAATCCTTGGCCAAAGAGTAAATGGCAGAGTGAGGAACCAATTCCAGAGCAGAGTAAAAATTATTGGTTGGTTGTTATCATGTATTTTGTAAGCTCCACTCACCAAAACACATAGATTCAAACTCTAATTTCAGCAGACAAAATGTTAGTGTCCGTTCATGAAAAATTAAAATATAATGTAAATATTTTACCAACCATCCTTGCTTTTAGAAAAAAAAAAGTCTACAGATTACGGAGCATTGAAGCTGATCATTAACTAAAACATTGTTTCTGAAAAATACTAACAGATTTTTCTCCATAAGTACAAGTTAAGGTACATCTATTGTTTTAAATTAGATATTCTTAACAGGGCTGTGTATTAGAACTGCCTATAGATATTTTAAAAACGTATGTACTCAGACTAAACACTTAGAATTGAACTCTACTATATTCAACCTTCACTTGCATACTGATTTTTTAAAAAATGGTATATTTATTTTTACTACAGTCCAAAGGCTGCTACTGCTATTCATCTCTGCTCTAAGCCTGCTCCACCAGACCCAGATCCTGTCAGTCATAACCCTATTTTTAGCTCAAGGGCTTTCTGAGCAGGAACAAGTTGAAACTCCCCTCCCCCTCAAAAAACCTGTTGCTTAAACTCAGAGTCCAGTTTCCTCACAAGCAAAAAATAGCTATCTTAATCACTTTTGTTTCACCTCGTATTAAGAAATGAAAGCTGATATCCAAAGATTAAATCACAAGGACACAATGAAACAGACGGATTCCAATTCCCCCATTAAATATTCAACTCATACTAAAATCTAGGGTCATTTTACAACACTTTATTAACTGCTTTTCTGCATAGACTATTAATGGCATACATTGATAAACCATTTCTTGAACTCATAGTATGGTTAACTGATTTGAAAATAATAGTCATTTATCTTCTGAGATTTTTAACTAAGCCTTTTATAGTTAAAAAAAAATAACCAAAACATAGCAAGGCTGTTTTATAATATTAATTTAAAAAGTTAAGAAATTGGTAGTGTATTAAGCTCCTAACAATAAAGTATCTCAAAATTGTTGTATTAGGCAAAAGATCATTTACTAAAAGCTACTGAGACATTATCTGGGAGTTTAGAATGACCAGCTTTGGCAAATGAGAAATGCTTTTATTAAAAAGAATATATAACACTTAGCTTAACTTGATTTCTTTGTTTTACTTTTACTTGTGTACCCAATATATAAGAAACTAAGATCAATCACTGACTACCCAATAGAGACTTTTTTGAGTCACAAACAGTACCCATTAAACAAATGTCATTATGGTTCTGGGAAAAAGAGCTTCTTACTTTTCGAATAACTTGCTGCTGTTGTGCATGCTTTGCTCGTAATTCTGACACTTCCTTCCAAAGGGACTCATTTTCACTATGATATAATAACAAAACAAAATTAGTCAGAAAACAAGGCCTCAGTATCTTTAATTAAGAATACCAGAGAACTTAACTATACTTATTTTTACTACATATTTTTATGAGACTAGGAAAACTATGAATTACGTTGGAATGTAATTATATAACTACCTTGATACAACTCCAGAATCATTCCTTCTTAATTGTAGTATCTGCTGCTCATGACAATATATACACAAAAACCTAAGAAATATACCTACATCATTATAGTAGTTAACAATTTATTCCTTTCGACAATCTGGTTCGTAACTTTTTATTTAAAAAATAAGCTAACCTTTCAACTGTGGCTATACCAAGTGCATTCAGGCCTTGTGAATGGCCTCAGGAAACAAAAAGTGACATTTTTTTTACCTAGCATTTACTATGTTGTAGGTACTATGCTAAGCATTTTATGTGTATTACTTATTTAAAACGTCTCTAAAAACCACCAAGAAAGGAATCATTATCTTTATTTTATAGACGAGGACTCTAAGGTAAATTAGTGAATTCAGAGAATTTAGGTAACTTGCCAGAGATCATACAAATAATTTGGTGTAAAATCAAACTAAAGTTTCAGACATTAAAACTATCTTAGGATTTGTCTCAAACAAAAGCATATGCAAACCACTAAAATGTTTTATTTTTGAAAACCATATCCAAGAATATGATAAACCAATAACTTGCCCAATTTTAATAGTTTCTTTTCCTTCATTCACCATTTTTTATTGAAACTGCACTATGTTACTAAATATTAGCAACACTGATAATGCTGAGAAGGCATGATAGATAATCCACCCATTAAATGCTTTAATTCTTGATCTTCTGTTAATCTCCACAAAAGCCATCTTCTTTAATCCAAAATATTACAAAAGAGACTACTGATTTACATATAAAGGTATTGGGAAAAAGATTTTCTTTAATATTTACTGAATAGCACATTTTTTCTGACTCAAATTTAAAGATGCTAATATCTGCCTACTGAAGATAAGTAGAAAATGGCTCCTTCCAGGACTGAAAAGATGATTTGGGAATCCTTTTTCTTAAGAGCTAAACCTGAGATCTAAAGAATTGGGTCAAAGGGCAGCTAGTAAACACAAGATACAAGGTATAGTAAACATCGTGAGTGGTTAAATAGGCAAAATGGGAAAGACTAAGGCTTACAATACTTACAACGCTCAAGGCTTATTAAAAAAAAAACCAAAGTCCAAAGTTCCTCTTTTAATGAAGATATTTGCAGTAAGAATAACTAAACTAATGTTCCACATTTGAAATGGGAGAGAGGGTATATAAAATAACTACTCTCAAGCCCTTGGTACCTATTAGGATAAGGGAAAATCCCAGTTACTTACTAACAAGAGTAATATACATCTACTCTATACACAAGTTATTATTGTGGCAAGTTAGAATGACACCAAGAAATGTAGTAAAATAAAGCACCTTCCTTTAGATGAAAGTTTTGAATAACACATTCCCAAATCTATGTGGATGTAAGTATCAAGTAGGACAACTCTTTTGTGTCCTTTTTTCCCTATTTTTTGTGTCCTACTTTTTCCTAAGAGGTAAGCCACATAGAGAAATCTTAAGAAACAGTCATAAAAGAAAGGATGGGTAACATACGATTTTTATGACAAGTGTGCCCTCAATTGTCTGTGAACATCATATGAAAGCTAATCTAAGTAGAATCATATTTTCTACACCAACAAAGATCTACTGTTTCATCAGTAAGACGTACATAAAATTGTTCTGATGTGCTTAGGTTCATATATTCTTCTAATTACCATAATTAAAACATAATACTGGCCAGGCATGGTGGTTCACACCCGTAATCCTAGCACTCTGGGAGGCTGAGGCAAGAGGATCACTTGAGGTCAGGAGTTCCAGACCAGCCTCAGCAAGAGTGAGACCCTGTCTCTACTAAAAATATATAGAAATTAGCTGAGCAACTAAAAATAGAAAACATTAGCTGGGTGTGGTGGCGCACGCCTGTAGTCCCTGCTACTCGGGAGGATGAGGCAGGAGGAACGCTTGAGCCCAGAAAAAAACAAAAACATAATATTAGGGTAATGTCTATGGCCACAAAAGCGACCAATACTTGCAGAAAAATAACCTTTGATCTTGGCTTAAACAAAATGATCTAAGTACTTAAAGCACCAGACAACCTCCAACTCCCAACAAACACGCACACACCCAACCCCCAAATTAGAATTATATTTGGAAATACTTTACCTTTTTAATTCAGAAAGCCTAGACTCAATAGTTTCTTGTTTTATTTGAACCTTCTGAGCACTACTGATAATTTTTGTTAAATCTTCCTGACGAATTTTATTTTCTTCTGGTTTTGAAGATGAAACCTTTCAAAAAGTAAATTTAGAAAATCAAACAAATACTAAACATCCGTGACTGTAATTCAAAGCTTTCCTATGATAAGAGGTTTTTGTAGCCTGTTCAGAAATTGAGATCTGGTTCCAAAAGTCCAGCATGAAATTCTAGAAAAAGAATAAACTTCATAGCTAAACAGTAGAGGAAACATGGAATAATCAGCTTATTTTTTAAGTTTCCATGAGCAGGACCATCTTAAGATCTTTTTGTCTCCCTTCCGTCAAATTCCCTGTAATTTCCCCAAGCTTGTTACCACATTCCACGTTTAAATAAATTTATGCAGTAATAGCTGCATGTTAGGCAGCTATTTTCTTTCATAGTCCACCCCTCTTATAGACTTGGTAAAATATTAAAGCAAAAGAAATGCATTCAAAAATGTATTACCAAATGCCTACTATGCGCAAGAGACTTACTGGGGCCACTGGATACAAAACACTGAACTACAGAAAAAGCCCTGCAGAGAGCTGGTATACTAGTAGGAGCTAATTTTTTTTTTTGTTTACCTAACTTAGGAGTCAGTCATCCCATTATAATGAATGACTCCTCACCCTTAATTAGAATATAAACATTTTCCTTCCTCTAGAAAGTGTCTGAAGACTGAGCCCTCAGTAAAGTTGGGGGAGGGGGGATAGAGGCAAATAATTAATTAAAGCTTTATTGGTCTAATTCATCTTAAAAAGGAATTCCGTATACTTCTGAACATTCTTAATTTCAGCAGCTGAAATAAAAATCTTTGCCATGCATACTCCATGTCCATACTCTAACGTGAGATATTAGTTCACATTAACAGTAACTCACCTTCCTTTTAATGTTCTCCAACAAGTCATCTTGGCCTTGTTTGAAGTAAGGATGCTGAAATTCAACAGGACCATCTCTTTCCTGTTTCACAATTCCAGAGTCAATATGTACTACTTTGCGAAAACCATCTGAAAAAGATTCGAAATTCAAATGACTAAAATAGGCAAGAGTGAAAAATTAGTGGTGTTTGTATGGAATATACTTTCATTTATCAACCTAATGAGAAAAAAAAATGGTTTAATTGGTGGTTGATAACAGCACTCCAAAAAAACTGCTGTCCATACTCACACATATTCAGTTGCCTCACAAAGCTTGCCATGTTATTGTGCTTGAAATATTTGGGAAGAATTTCTTTTGCAAATCTTTGCTCATCCAAGACTAAAAAACTTTGGCCATTCTGGGAAAAAAAAACAAAAACAAACAAACAGAAAAGGTCAATTATTTAAGATCCTCTGAAACATCATGGGGTGAGTGAGAGAGAGACAGATTGATTCGAAAACTCTCTTGGGTAATTCTTCCATGATACCTTCAGACAAACATTCTATTCCTGATAATGGCAAGAAAAAACAAACTGCACTTAAGTGCCAAATTGCAATTAAGCTTTTTGATGTCAACCTCAAAAAGTTTAGGAATATATCTCAAACCAAAAACCACATCATATTCTATAATGAAATATTAGGAGAATTTCCATTAATGCAGAAATGAGAAAAATACTGTATATAGTCAGCATAATCATTTAACATTGTTTTAAAACTAATGCAATTAGACAAAAAAAGACAAATTTTGAGAGGAAGTACCATTTATAATTATTTACAGTAGACATAATTATATCCTTGTGCAATCAGTTGAAAAACTATAAGAATTCAGTAAGATATATGATTATTAAATTAATATTAAAAGCAACTAGTGTTTTTCTACACAAAAAAATAAACAATTGGAAACTTACTACAAAAATACAGTAATCAAAACAGCATGGTACTGGCATAAAGACAGACATACAGATCAATGGAATAAAATAGCCCAGAAATAAATCCTACCAAAGGATTTTTGACAAGATTGTCAAGACCATTCAATGGGGAAACAACAATCTTTTCAACAAATAGTGCTGGGAAAACTAAATATCCACATGCAAAAGATAAGTTGGACCATTATCTGACACCCTACACAAAAATTAACTCAAAATGGATCAAAGACCTAAAATAAGAGCTAAAACTATAAAAATGTTAGAGGAACAGCTTTTTGATCTTGGATTTGACAATGATTTCATGACTATAACACCAAAAGTATAGGCAACAAAAACAAAAATAGACAAATAGCACTACATAAATCTAAGAGCTTTTGTGCAAAGAACACTATCAACAGAGTGAAAAGGAAACCCTCAGAATGGGAGAAAAGATATGTGAATCATATATCTGATAAGGGTTTAATATTCAGAATATATATAAAACTCCTACAATTCAAAAACAACCAATCTGATAAAAAAATTAGGCAAGGACTTGAGTAAGACATTTCTCCAAAGAAGATATACAAATGACCAATAAGCACATGAAGACATGGTCAATATCACTATTCATTAGGAAAATGAAAATTAAAACCACAATGAGATACCACTTCATATCCTCTAGTTTGCTTATCATCAAAAATCCATAAAATAGTGTTTCAAGAATGTAGAGAAATTGGAACCTTTGTTCATTACTGGTGAGAATATAAAATGATATGGCTGCTGTGGAAAACGATATAGCGGTTCTTCAAAAAATTAAACATAGAATTACCATATAATCCAGAAATTCTAGTTCTGGATATGTACTCAAAAAAACTGAAAGCAGGGATTTGGACAGATATTTCTACCCCATGTTCACAGTGGCATTATATTCACAATAGTCAAAAGGTGGAAGCAACCTAAGTATCCATCAACACATGGTAATATATATGGATAAACAAAATGTGGTATATACATACAATGCAATATTATTCTTCCTTAAGAAAAAAAAGAAAATTCTGCCACAAGCTACAACATGGATGAACCTTGAAGATATTATGCTAAGTGAAATAAGCCAGTCACAAAAGGACAAATACTGTATAATTTATATGAGGTATCTAGAATAGCCAACTTCATAGAGATAGAAAGTAGAATGGTGATTGCTGGGGGTTAGAGGAGGGGTGTTGGAAGTTATTGTTTTATGGGTATAAAGTTTCAGTTTGGAAAGATGAAAAACATTCTGGCATGGATGGTGGTAATGGTTGCATAAAAACCATTAAGTAAATGCACTTAATGCTGCTGAACAGTACATTTAAAAATGGCTAAAATGATTAATGTATGTATATATTACCACAATTTAGAAAAACGATTAGAAACTAAAATAGAATAAAAGATCCCAAGAATAAAAAAATAAAAATCCCAAGAATAACAGAAAAATGTTAAGTATCTAAAAATAAATTTTTAAAAATATAAAGGATCTTTAAGAAAATATAAAAGCTACAGAGTTATAAAAGGAAGACAAATGCAGTATTGTAAAGCTGTCAATTCTCGCCAAATTAACCGATACATTAAATTATCTCAATTAAAAAAAATTTTTGGAATAGAGATGGAGATGCTGTCACAACCAAATATTCAGTACTTAGGTTCATTTGTAAAGTTACTTACATAACAGGCAAGAAAATATTGAAAACAGTGGTGAAGAGTGTGATAAAATTCTTTCTTCATTTTTTTTTTTTTTTTTTTTTGAGACAGGCTCTCACTCTACAATCCTGAGTAAAGTGCGGTGGCACAATCGTAACTCACAATAGCCTTGAACTACTGGGCTCAAGAGATGATTGCCTCAGGCTCCTGAAAAAGTGGACTACAGGCATGCACCATCACACCTGGCTAATTTTATTTTTATTTTTTGTAGAGATGGGGTCTTGCCATGTTGCCCAGGCTGGTCTCGAACTCCTAGCTTCAAGTGATCTTCCCACCTCTGCCTCCCAAAGTGCTGAAATTACAGGTATGAACCACTGTGCCTGGCCCAGATAAAATTATAGTGTTTACAAGAGTTTGGTACTGAAGAAGGAATAATTAAAGAGATGAATGGGCAAACTAGTGAGGACAGAAGCAGCAGCAAATCTATTTGAGAATTTAGCAGGTAATAAGACAGCATTCAAATGGGGGGATCAGAATGGGGAAAGATTATTTTAAAAACTTTCCATTTGGGAGGAAAAAAACAAAAGCTCAATGCTACCTCACTCTTTACAACCAAGCTTTTGGAAACATGACATACTAAACCTGGAAGACATACAGATAAAAATAAATTATCCATGGAAACTGCTAGCTTCCTACCCTATCTCCACTTTTCTCTATTTTTTACTAATAGAAACAATCTTGTTTGATGAAAAACTCAATGTAAAATTTAGAAAAGGCCTAGTTTTATTCATAATTGAAGAAATTTATGGCAAAACAAATAATAATTTTCCCTTATGAGACTGGCAAAACTTAAAATGTCTGAGAACAACCAGTACTTTCAAAATTAAAAATGCATGCATTTTTTTCTACCTTAATTTTCCCTCTTACACTTTACTCCCTCCCTCTCAATCTACCCATTTGTCTTTTCCTTAAATGCTAAATTTAACAATTTTTAAATCCCCCTTCTCCAATTCATTCACTTAACTCTCACTAAAAACTGGTTTTGGTTTCCCTCACTACTGAAATCCCTCACTACTAAAACGTCAAATGCCAAAATCAATACTCTTTTTAGTCTTTATCTTACTACACCTCTCTGTGGCATTTCATTTCGGTTGATACTACTAACAATCCCCTCCTTCAATGTTCTACTCTCTGGGCTTTGACGCTATAGGCTATTGGGTCTCTTACCTCTCATACTTACTTTCTATTTTCTTCCACCTATCAAATAAGAGGTAAATGTGTTTCTTAGGTTTCTATCCTTGATCATGGTGCCATTTATATTCTTTCCTTAGACAATCTCATCCACACCAGTGTATCTTATTATTAACTTTATTTTATTTTATGATGATTATAACATCTACACTTCTGCTCCCAACCATCTCAAATTTTACTGGAATTTACAATTGTTAACATTTTTACACAATGTTCTTTAACTTAGTATGTTCTCAATTCATTTCTCTATTTCAAATCCATTACCCACTCCACCAAAGTCAACGTTTTCTTGTATCCTCCATTCTGGCAAGCCCCTTCCCCATTGAGTTTGATGTCAACAAAGAGATAAGTTAAAAACTCTCAATTCTAATAGCCAGTAACTTAAGGGGGAAACATTAAAAACTGTCCCTTTAAAATTAAGAACAAGGCAAGAATCCCATGATCACTGTTACTATTCACCATCCTGAGTTCTTAGCCACTGCAACGAAGTAAAAATTAAATGCATAGGTTCTGAAAGAAAGAACAAAACTGTCATTCACAGATACTATGGGTATACGTTCAGAGAACTCAAATCAGTAAAGTAACCTGCTCACTTGTTTATTATCAATATACAAAAAGTACTTGTATTTCTAATTACTGCCAACAGCTAGAAATATATTATTAAATAAAGGACATCACTTACAATTTCTATAAGATACCTTGGAAGAAACCTAACAAAGGTGTGCAAGATCTAATAACAAAAAATTATAAAATTTTATTAAACAAAATGAATTTAGAAATATGACTTGTTCATGTGAATATTCAATATCATAGATTATCTATTTTCCCTAATTTGATTTATAGTTGCAATGCAATTTCAATAAAAATCCAACAAGCCTTTGTTTTGTAAATGGAACTTTATTTTAGACCAACAATAGTCAAGATGATCCTGATGAATGGGTTACCTACCCTACCAAAAGACTTTCTCTAAAGCTATGGTAATTAAGAGAGTACAATATAGGCACAGGATAAATTATCCAATTAAACAGAACAGAGAATCCAGAAACAAAACCATAATATCTATTATGGGCTGAATGTTTGTGTTCCCCCAAAATTCACATGTTGAAGCCCTCATCCCCAATATGACAGGACTTGGAGGTAGGGCCTTTAGGAGGTTATTAGGTTTCGAAGATGTCATTAAGCTGGGGCCCCTATGATAGGTTTAAGTGTCCTTATAATAAGAGAAAGAGAGACCAGAACTCTCTTTCTGTCTCTCTGCCAGATGAGAACACAGGGAGAAGGTGGCTCTGTAACCCAGGGAGAGCCCTAACCAAGGAACCAAACTGGTCAGTACCTTCATCTTGTATTTCTCAATCTCCAGAACTATAAGAAATAAATTCCTGTTGTTTGTATTTTGTTATGACAGCCCAACTGACTAAGATTGTGACATAAGAAGTGGCAATATAGATCACTGGGAAAAGGAGGAACTATTCAATAAAGGTACTATACAACTAAATATTATGTGGAAAATAGTAAAATTGGATCCCTCAAACCACACACAAAAATCAATTCCACATCGATTCAAGACTTATATATGAAATGCATCCTTTAAAAATTTCAGAAGATGGAAAAGTATGTTTTTCTCCTTAGGGGAAAATAATCTGAAAAACAAAAAACGTGAACCACAAGAAAGATTGATATATTTAATTATACTAAAATTAAGAATTTATCATCAAAAAATGGTAAAAGGATAAGCCACAAACTGGGAGACGATATATGCAACACATATACTCAGAAAAATGAATATATAAGGAATTCCTAAAAATAATCAAAGACCAACAGAAAAATGGGCAAAACAAACATTTCACACAAAAGGAAACACAAAAAACATGACAAGGTTTTAGAACTCATTAATATTCAGGAAAATATAAATTAAAACTTTATTAAGATAACACCTTACATCCACTAGGCTGGTAAAAATTAAGATGAATCAATATCCAGTTCTGAAGAAGAGGTAGATTAAAAGAAAATTTCATATACGGCTAAATAGGAGAATAAGCTAATTTGATCTCTTTGGAAAACAATTTGCACTATCTTGAGGTTAAACATTTCATACCCTGTTTTTCAGCAACTGTGGATATATAGACTCTAGAGAAACTCTGCTTATATATACCAGGAGAGGTATATAAGAATATTCACAACAGCACATGACACCGTTGATCATCTCTTTCTTGAACTATTTTCTTTCACTAATTTCTATGACCTCACTCCCTTGATTTTCCTCCTTTCTCACTGTTCCTTCTCAGTCTCCTTTGCTGGCTTTTCCTTATTTTCATCCCTCTAAACATTGGAATACCTCATGTTTTGGTTCCTTCTATCTTCATGCATCTTTCCAGATGACTTCATTCAGTCCTATGGCTTTACCAGTCACAAGCTCCAAACTCCACCCTGAATGCCAAAGTCCCATAGTCAACAACCTATTCAACATTTCCACTTGGACATCTTGGAGTGTGGAAGTCAGTCAGCTATTTAGAAATATTCCTGCTTTTCCTAGCACTGCACTTCCCCACCCCTTTTGAAATAGGTGTGGCCATATGAAATAAGCATGGTCAATCAAATGTAAGCAAAATGAAACAATTTCCAAATGATACTAGAGATCTATTTTACTCTCAAAGTTATTATAACTAAACAAAATCCCCAACCTACACTTCTCTTCTCCACCATCTCACAAATGGATTCGGCCTGTTGCTCAGGCCAAATTTTATGAGTCATTCTACTTCTTTCATGTCCCTCCTCCAACTACAGCCAATTCATCAGCAAGTCCTACAGCTTTGCTTTCAAAGTAGATATCAAAACTGACTATTTCTCACCACCTCTACTGCTACTATCCTAGTTTGAGCCACCACTATTTTCAATACCATATTGGAAAACTGTGTTGGTCTTCTAACTGGTCTCTTCATTTGTAACCTCTATACCACAGCCCTAAGGTCTGCTACACCATCTGCTCCTGCCTACCCCCTGCCCTCACTCTCCTGTTCTCTAAAGATACTCCAACCACATGGGCCTTCCTATTTCCTTGAACGTGCTATATTCAAGGCCTTTACATTTGCCATTCGTGTTTGGCTGGCCCATTTTTTCTAATCATTCAGGTCTCTGCTCAAACATCACCTCCTCAGAGAGGCTTTCCTCATCACCATACCTAAAATAACCACAAAACCAGTCAGTTTACATGACAATTATCAATTTATTGTTCCGAATTCATTCTTCATTGTCTGCTCTTCAAACATGGAGTTAGGTCCCTTAAATACCTTTTTCTAGCTACCATGATGTTAATTAAGCTTTATAAGTAGGGAATACTACAGAGATATTACAACAGGACAGGGTTCTCTTTCCTGGCTGTGTCCCCTTAGCAGGCTCCTGCAGTGTAAGCAGGTTCTCTAGCACCTAGCTCTTACAATGCTGACAAGAATGGTGGTCAGCACTCAAAGGCCAGCAGCTTTCCCTGGCACTCCCTCTCCTTTGGGAGGTTTCAAAACAGAGCATCTCTAGCAAGACATCTCCCCATGAACAGCTTTCTAGGGTACTCTAGAGCAGATGCTGACAAGCTTTTTCTTAATGGGTCAGACAGTTAATAATTTAGGCTTGGAGATCATAACATTTTAACTCTACTTTTGTAGTAAAAAAGCAGCTATAGACGATATGTAAGTAGTCTGGGCATTGCTGTTTTCAATTAAACTTTATTTATAAAACAGACAGCCGGCAAATGGGCTATAGTTTGCCAATCCCTGCCCTAGAGGGCATACTTCCCCAGCAAATTTTTAAGGCTGGGTTTCAAGTAAGTTCCACCAGTGCACCACCAATGGTTTCTCTGCCATTCAATGACACATGGCCATACTCTCTCCAACAAGCTCAGGATCTTATCCTTGGGGGAAAGGGTTCATACTTGGGTACTCTATCTCAGCCTTATCTGTAGTAGCTGCTTCTGTAATCATTCCTATACTTTTTGGAGTTTTCTTTACTCCAACTTCCCTGATATAGTCAGTAATTCTATTAAAGTTTCACTGTTGAAAATACATGTGGCTTCTGTTTTCTGTCTAGACCCTAACAGATATACCCTCTGCTTACCCTACTTTATTTTCTTTATGGTACTTATCACTAACTGAAATTATTTGTGTTTGCTTTTTTTTTTTTTTTTTTTTTGAGACAGGGTCTCTCACTCTGTCACCCAGGCTAAAGTGTAGTGGCCTAATCACAGCTCACTGTAAGCTCAGCCTCCTGGGCCCAAGCAATACACTCACCTCAGCTTTCCAAGTAGCCAGGACTACAGGTGCACACCACCATGCCAAGCTAATGTTTTTTTTATTTTTGATTTTTTGTACAGACTGGATCTCCCTATAGTGCTCAGCCTGGCCTCAAACGCATAGGCTCAAGTGATCCTCCCACCTCAGCCTCTTGAGTAGCTGGGAACACAGGCTGGCATCACCACACCTGACTTGTGTTTGTTTACTTTTTATTTATCATTTTTTACCACTTGAATGTAAACTCCATGAAGGCAGGAATTTTGATTCATAATTTAGTGAATTTCTAGTATCTAATACATTGTGAAGTCATAATATAGTCACAACAAATATTTGTGACTGACTAAATGAATCTTTGGCCAAATGGACCAAATTATATTTTTAGAATTTCGACTCTTTGATTATAACAAATGGAGATGAATGTCTCTTGCTTACACCTGAGCTTTCTTTCACATACTCCCACTTATTCACTTCACTCGTATCATTCCATATCCGTGCTTATGGTGTTCCTTCAGTCTCCACCCTAAAATTAGTAACTTCTTTGTGTGCAAAAATCCCACCTTACTGCCATTTAAATCCGTGAAAGGCTCAAGCCATACAAAACAGAATTCTCCCTAAACATTTTACAAGGGACAGAAAGCTACTAGAGTAGGGTGGGAGAGATTGGTTTCTCCATAAACCTTTCCCACAAATGCTGACAAGATTCCAAAGAGTAGTAACAGCTGTAAGTTAACCTTTGTGCACTAACCTTTTTGCACTGTTTAGAACAGCAGTCCCCAACCTTTTGGGCACCAGGGACCGGTTTCACGAAAGACAATTTTTCCATGGAACTTGTTGTAGGGGGAAGAGTTCAGGCAGTGATGCCAGCAATGAGGAGGGGTTGTAAATACAGATGAAGCTTCCTTTGCTCACCTGCCACTCACCTTCTGCTGGACAACCAATTTCTAACAGGTCACGGACTGGGACCAGGACTGGTCCGTGGCCCAGGGGTTGGGGACTGCAGGTTTAGAACACTCAAAATACTCCTACTAATAACCTAACACTTCAGATCCATCACATTAAAACACTTTTCAAATTTGTAACTTTAACAACCAGTCTATCATCAACCATTTCTTCTGAGTCTTTAGCTCATTCTCTCTCTCTCAAATAAAAAATACTTGCAAACAAATCTTTGAATGAATCTTTCAACTTTTCTGCAGGCTCATTTAAGTTGAATTTTACCCCTACCCTGCCGCACTTGTAGTCTTTCTTATTGTTTGTTTTGGAATACTAAAACAATGCAATGGTTGCTGAGATGTTCAAAACAATACTATCATAGTACGCTGGAAAGTCTAAGGGCCTACTGCTCAAATTCATCCAAAACAGAAAACACTGGAAAAATTCTGTTTTTGCTCCCTCTACCTCCTATGTCCTATTCATCTCCGCTGATGAGAGGAATAGAGAAGTACAGACTGCCAAAGGACACAAAAAGATGGAACAGATAGGTATGAGATCTTCAGTGGAAATCACTTGGTCTTACCAAGCTATCTGAAGAACAGCAACAAAGGTAAGAACACTGACAAAAGAATGACCTTCCAGTTCTTTCCTTCTTTTATAATGCTGCACTTCAGCTTACATGGATTATCAAATTTCATTAACAGTAAAGACTGGTCTTCACTATATAGCAAGAACTTCCATTTAATCTCCACAACCTGTCTCTGAATATCAAGTTTCCCCAGTTGCTTCCAAGCTAAACATGTGCCCTCTCTTTAGGACCCTGTTACATTTAAAATAGTTTTAGGTTGTCCAACAGTACAAACTCTGTCTTTGATTCTGGCAACAAACTCTCTACCAAAGCCAAGAATAGATATATAACAATAGAAAATATTAAAAAAAAAAAAAAAAAAGAAAAAGAATTTTTTTCCAGGAGATTAAGTGGAAAATGGAAAAATGTACAATGTTTTTTGTAAAGATACTCTGGACCTAAAGATGTTTCTATTATTCTAGAGTCAATAGCAAATTTAGTATAATTTTGTTGCTCAGAACATTACATCTATATTTAATGGTGAGAATGAGGGTACTACTTCACTTTTCAATTTTGTCATATTGCAAGTGTCAAGGAAAACTAAACCTGTACGTCTTAGTGATACTAAGCCAAGCTTTCCAAAATGCAGTTGGTAAGAGTTTCTTTTCTTGTTTTACACTCAAGCTAGAGAAATAAATTATTTTCCACCAGTGGGAAAAAACTGCATAAAAGATTGCCTGGTTCCCAAAACATCTGCTTCTTCTAAAAGTTCTCAGTAAGATTTTCACTCAGATAGTATAAATGTGAAATTAACAGAAATACAGCACAACAAGCTTGAAGGAAACCAGAAACAACCATAAATATAAAAGATAAGAGGAACTTATTTTGGTTTGTCATCCTACCATCATTGTTTAATTAAAGTTTTACCTTTCAGTGTTAACACTACTATTAGAAAAATCTGTAGAGAGCAAAAGTAACAGACAGCTGCCCTAAGGAACCAGGCTTAGTCCTAAAAACATTAATCCAGAAGTGTCAACTAATTTGGGGAAGTCAACATTTTGGTATGAAACTAAATATGATGCCAATCTGTATTAAGTTTAGTGCTATTGATGGGAGACTGATCTGGGACCTCAGAAATCTGTTAGTAATCCCATCTCCAATCCTGGCTAGCTGTATAATTATGGATAAGTAACCTGTTCAAGCCTCAAATCCTCATCTATACAAGGATGAGGCTAACCTTGATGATCTCTAAGATTCTTTTCAAACATAGTTTTATCTCTATCATTCCCACCACTCCCATTACATTTTCCAGGAATTTCATTCATTCATCAAACATTTATTAAACACCTACTGGGTCTCTGGCAAGACACTGACCTCAATGGGTTTACACTTTGATTGTTCCATAGGCATATTAGAAAATGAGCAGTTAAAACATAAGCTTAGCCTTAATAATGGGATAAATAAGAGTGATTAAGTGGCTTATTTGATTTAGAATTCATAAAATGATGCATTTATGGATCAGTATGAAACTCCACATTTGATACCACTCAGAAAACAAGAATGTTATTAAAATATTTTGGTTAATGAGTACTTATTAGATCTTCCACTGCCATAATATCATTTAATTAAAACCAACTGCCAGCATATTTAGGCACCATTTCTAGGCATTAAAAACCAGAAGGCTTGTCCAGCCAAAAAGGTACAATAAAGTCGGCTTGGGTGGGGAGAGAATCTCAATCCAATTTCTAACATGAATATGTGGCTGAGTAACAGTCTGTGCTGATCCATCCCTGTCAACTTTTAATCCTTCTGACTGATGAAAAGCATGAGACATCTGTTTATTTTAAGCACATGCTGGTGGTTGGCTTTCTTATTTTCACCTTTCTTTGTACAACTGTACAGAATTCATCAAATGCTTAATCCATACATTTGCACAATGCCCCCAACCTTGGGGTAGGGGCCTAATAAGATAACTCAGTTGCCCATGTTGACCATATGAAAATTAAATTCTAGAATAAAGTGCTAAAAATAAACAAATGACACTAACACAACGCAAAATATGGTATTATAATAGTGAAAACTTCATGTACTCAATATCGTGCTCCCTGTTAAGATAAAAGTAAATAAAACTAAGAGTTCCTACAACAGGAAAGGAACAGAAAAGAAAGGGAGGAGGAAGAGAGATAACATTTACTCAGCACTTAACAGGTGCCAGGCACCATTCAGGTAGTTTTTACTTATTCTTCTCAAGAACTCTACACATGAAAATATGCCCAAATAGGTGATTGTCTACAATAAGAGAAAGCCTTCATAAAATGATTCCAACAGCCTAGGAGTGTATTCTAATACGAATGCACTGTTGGTATAAATAATTATTCTGCCTAGAATCTTCACATTTGGAACTAGAAGGTCACCTAGGCAACCCATCCATCTTATGGATGACTCAATTTAAGCCAGACAAGCTAAAGGGCTTGACTAAGGTCACCCTTGTTTAAAAGAGATGAGATCAAACCAATAATCAAGGCATCCATATACCACCCTGCTAGTAACTGTTGAGTGAAATTTAAAGACTAAGTTACTGAACACCAATTAGCACTTTTATTACAATAATCATAAAATCCGATTATACAAATGCCCCAGAATCTCCAAACAATAATTTGCCATTTTCTATGAACCTGCATTTGAACATATTTGCCTATTTCCGATTGCTCTACTCATAAAGATCCCAGATGCAAAGCGGTGTGTGGGGTGTGTGTGTGGGGGGGGGAATCAGGTCACTGAGGTAAAGATTTCTTCTTATAAACCCCTGCGCTGACGATCCTGGACCGGGGCTCCCTGTCCCCTCCGCGATTCGATTCGTATAACCCGTGAGTCCGGCGGGAGGACGGAGGATGAGTGTGCAGTAATGTGGCTCCCGCGCACTCGCCTCGTCGGTTCCCCTCGCCCCTCCCGGCCGGTTCCGAACGCTGACCCCACCGGACCGGACCGGACCGTTACAGGGTTACCAGGGCCGCGACGCCCGCGCGGGCCGCCCCTCCCCCACCGCGGCCTGAGGCGAGCGGCGCAGCCCGGCCCCCGCGGCTCCCCGCGCGAACAATACAGGGGGTCCCCCGCCAGGCCGAACGCCAAGGCCCCGCGCCGCGGGCCTCGCAGAGAGCGTCGAGCTGCAGGCCGCAAAAGACAACCACGCGGGAGACAGAGGCGGCGGTTAGTCAGGGCGCTGTGGCCCGACCGTACCTGGCTCCAGGTGATGAATTCGTTGGTATGGGTTTCCTCCACAAGCGTCCACAGCTTGCTGAGGAAAGCCGGCACGTTCGAACTCTGCTTCATTGTTAGCGCGGCGCAGGGATTCCAAATTCTACACCCGAACGCGACGATAGCGGTGGCGGCGGCAGCTGCTCCCCGAGAACGCCCACAACGCAGGCGCAGCAGATCTCCGGCCCCGCCCCCCCAGCTCCGCCAGGCGCGCAGCTCCGCCGGGAGGCCGGGCGGCCGCACGTGACGGACAAGTCTCTGTGCTCCGCCCAGGCGCAGTGGTCCCGCGCCGATCCCGTTCCTGGCCAATCCCAGAGACCGGCCGCAGGACAGAGAAAAGCGATTGGATGCTGCATACGCGGAGGGGTGGGAGCAGAAGGAGGCGCTGCCATCTCATTCGCTGTTTGTACAGGAGCCTTCACAGTAGCAGCTCGGGAGACCGTGTTTGGTTGTTTCACGTGGAAACGGCTTAGGGTTTCTGGGTTGTGGCTAGGAGGGTACAAAAAGTCTTCAGGGTCCTTTGAGTTATACGTTTGTCAGGCAATGTGTGGTTTGCACTAGTCTACAGAAAGGAATAATTCAGATAGGGAAAAAAACATAAGCTTTCAATCATGATGTGCTAGGCCCCGCAATTAAACTGTCTTAAAAATAAACAACCTTGTACTTAAATTTTCACTGGGAGAAAATGGCACCTTTCAAATATGTTTATCAAAAAGAGGAGTTTAATAAATCGCTACTAAGCGTATGTTACTGCAAACCAGAAACTGTAATGGGCATGTCACATGCTGTTTTTAATTCAACAGACGTCAAGTGCCTACTGTATGCCCAGCATAAAAAAGGTCTCATTTATACTATTTTAGTCAATTAAAATAATTGTTCCTGCATGTACTTTACATACACATTCTTGTTTGCCTGAGATAGTTTGGTATAGTGGAAAAAAATAGTGGACAAGGAGTCAATACATCTGAGTTTAGACTCAGCTTCATGAACTTTTTACTATAAAATTACACTGGTACCATGTCATATGGAGCAATTATTTAATCTATTAGTGCCAGTTTTTCCTGTTTCTTCACTGGGGATAAGAATACCTTCTCACCCATTAAGAGTGGCTTTAATAACATAATAGCTGTGAAAGTGCTTTGAAAATATGAAGAAGTTTACAAAATTAAACTTCAATTTTTTTATAAAGGTCAACTGTGAAAACAAAATTGTATAAGCAAGTCTGAGATAACAACGCTTTATAACATAGGACTGATTTACTTCCTAAGTATACGTAAAATACTGTAGTACATTAAAAAATAAAATATACAGTATCTTCCAATAAGCAAATATTTATTGAATACTACCTTTGTCTCCTGCACCAGTCTGTTTGCTGAAGCACAATCAGATATGTGGAGGTATACATATGATAAAGGAACTAATATTTGATGAGCTTTTATACTCTTATATATGCCCAAGACTTCACATAATATCTCATTGACTCTTCACAGCAACCCAATGAACTAGGTCTTCTTATCCCATTTTTTGAATCAAGATTCTGAGACTCAAAAGTTGATTAATTTCCCTACAGTCACACCCAGTAAATGGGAGAGGGTGTTTACACCCAGGCTTTATTGAACTCAAAAGCCTGTGCTCTTTTCATTGTACAATGATGGCACGATTTCAAAGCTCAAAATGCTTCTATTCTAATTCAAAAAACAAGATAAATACAATAATCAGCAATCATTAATATTTTTAAAAAGAGCTAAATGTATAAAGTGAGTACTAGATAAGTTTAAGACAGAGGTTTGTAAGTTAAGGTGGTTAGGAGAGAATCCATGGAGGTTAGATACCTTAAACTGGGTCTTGAAATACAAATATATTTGGATGGCTAAATGGAAGCTGCAGAATGAACAAAAACCTGGAGGCTAATGAGCATAACCATGCCTGTCTGTGGACGGCAACAGCTCAGGAGCTAAGATTGGTAGTGTTTGAGAGGGAAATGTGGCCTACTTTCAAGGCATATTTTCATCTAAAAAAGGTGTGGTTAAATACAAGCAGAAACTCCTCTTTGGGCATTTAATCTGTACAATTATAGGGTTGCGCTTAGTAGGACCCTGTACTTAGTTTAATGTTCCGCTGTCATCATGTTGAAATTCTTAATTTTTGAACAAGGGACCCTGCATTGTCATTTTGCACTAGGTCACACAGAACCATAGATGGTTCCGCTTCCACTATGTGGCATCTTATAGATAAGTTTGAGACCAGTGATTCTCAAACTTAAGCATGTATCTGAATCACTTGGAGAAGGGAGCCTGCCAATATTAAATAAATGAACCAATATCACTTATAAGGTAGTATTTGTAATACTCATAAGACAGACTAAGGGGATACGTTATTAACCAGATAAAGAAACCCTGGCATCAGAAAATTTGATAGTGTTACCTAAAATCACCTGAGTAAGGTTGGAATTGAAACCATGTCTTTCACAGTCTGAAACATATGCTTTTTTACTTTATACCATTGTGCCTCAAATTTTAGTCTAATCAAAATCACCTGGATAGCTTCTTAAAAAATAGATTGCTGCTTTTGCACTCATTTCATTCTGTAAGTCTGGGGTACAGGCTAAGAATTTGTACTTCTAACAGGTTCCCAGATGATGTAGACGCTGCTAGCCATGGGACCACATGTTGAGATTCACTGTTTGGAGGAAAAATTAGTAAACTGACCTTCTCTTGCTAACAAGGAAACCTTCACCTCTTAACAAAATCCAATCCAGACCTTCCAGGAATAATTTAAACTACTGTGTTTTCTTTTTCTATGAACTTTATCATTCATATTATTATATTAATAATTAATACACTTTCTGAAAAATTAAGTATGACTATAGAATTTGCGGGGAAGAAAATCATAATTATTGGCTTGTTTATACTTATTTATAAAACTGAGATAGGAAGAAAACCAAACCAAGCTTTATCTCACAATTATTTCCTACGTATAATACACCACAAATATCAGAAGAAACAGATTTGAGCCAGTGTCAATGATTTTGACAGGTTTACAATATTAGAGGATAAAAATGTCACTTTCTTAAAGGAGTTGCCTCCTATTGATTTCAATTTAAAAAGTTGGAGCATTTCCATGGCTCGTTTGCAGCCTGAAGGGTAAGGTTTAGAAGATTTAGAATAACGTTAGAAAATATGAGTGATCTGGACCTTTACCTTGGAAATAGAAAAGCATATTGGGGAGCAACGTGATACTTCAAAGCATCTGATTCAGATTGCCAGAAATTCTATACTATCAATTATGCAAAACTGAGTGGAATCAACAGTGCAAACAGAATTAGCTTTTAAAGATTATAGATTATTTTCAAGGATAGGGTGACTGAAGCCAAAGGTGAATTACATAGAGGTTTCCATCTACTTTCCTATCTGGACAAAGTGTTGATTTTCTTCAATTTTGGAATGACATAGGAGACCTTATGCAAATCACTTAACATTTCCAGCCCTAGTTCCTCATATATAAAATGTGAATGAAAATATTGCTATCCTCACTTTCCAGGGTGGGTTTGAAGATCAAATAAATTGCTTCTTTCTCCAGTCCACTTCCATGATCTTTACAGATAACTTTCTAAAACACAAATCTGAAAAAGTCATTTATTGACTTAAAACCATTCAGTGACTTCCCATAATTTCCAGATCCAAACCTAAGATGGCATAAAAGCCCTTCTGTGATCTGATGCCACCTACCATTCCAGTCATTGTCTACCACTCTTCACAAACACCTTACCCTTAGCCACACCCAATTGCTTGTAGTTACCTTACTGGTCATGTTCTTTCACACCTTGTATATTTCAACACAAGAGGCTGTTGCCTCTTCCCCATTTTCCCCCAGTTTCCTCCCTAACCTTCAAAGTGAAGTACAATTCTATACTGACATCACTTCTTTTGTGAAATCTTACTTGGCAACCTTTATTACACATTTATTACATCATGTGTAATTATTTCCATTTTTTTCATACTAACCTGTGAAACTCCTTCAACATAAATTCTAAGTCATATTTATGTCTGTTCATGTACGATGACTTTTAAAATGACTCTACAATGCCTGGTATATGTTAAACTCTCAATAAATACTTGTTGAATTAATCAATGAATACATTAACACATAAGTGCTAACCATCAGTTTAGTCTACCATGACTGCCAAATCTGGATTAGTTCCTCCTATATGCTCCCCTAGATCCTGAAACCTGACCTTCATAGTATTTACCACACTGCTGTTGCCCACTTAATTCGCAGTAACCCTCACTAGACTGACAGATTGTGCTTGCATTGCTCACTAAACAAAGTGCTAATAACATAAGAACTGCTCAATAAATATTTTTTTGAATGAATAATTTTAGCTTTTTGAAATCCTTTGGATAATATGTACTCTACCTAATAAGAAAACCCTTATAACTTATTAAGTCTCGGTGAGTATAAACTTTTTTGTTTACGAGAAAAGAAAATGAGAAGAGCTTAAGGAATAGTTCAACTGAGAGGCATATGAATGAGAAGCTATCAGTACTACGCAAATATCAGAATCCTGGAAATGCCAGACATTAATGGAATGTAATGTCATAGAGGCCCTGTTTTGAGGTCATTTATGTGTTTGAAACAAATATCAGTGGCAAAATGCTTAAGTATCCTTGGGTAGGCTTTTGACTAAGTGAAAAGCTAGAAGACTGAAATTTTTAAAGAAGAAAATTCTTAAATTTTTAAAGAAGGTCAAAGAAGAATCTTCCTTTCTCAAAGGCTACAACTTGTATGCAAAAGACATTGGCCAAAAGAGCTTTATACATGGGAAACGTGTTAGTATCACTTGTACCAGGCTTAGGCTGGGATTGCTCTACATTAAACCTCCATTCTATGCCAAATTTGCTAGAATGCAGTTAGTCACCCAACTAGGTGACAAACTAGTCCAGATTTGCACAGGACTTTTCCAGAGTTATTACTGAAAGTCCTATGCCCCAGTTACTGCCTTAGCACCAGGCAAACCAGGATGTGTAGTCACCCTAACTCCAGCCTCTTCCAGTTATTGATGTTGGACAGAAAGCAGAGGCTAATTAAGCTAAGCAAGATATTGTAAAGCAGCTATGTAGATACGGATCTAAAAATTTTAATGCATTTTTTAGCCTTTTTGGAATCAGTGTGGATGTACTCTTTCAAAAGCACCCCAACAGCTAGCTGATAAATAGAAGGAATCTGTATCCCGTAACTCAAGGTCCTCATGAAGGCTCAGACATGTGCAGAGGGATGCTGATAAGAAAGAACACTTAAGGCTAAAAAACTTAAAGGACTGAAAGAATTAGGAAAAGGTAGTGGATTAGAGAAATGGCCTACAATAGCATTCTATTATTTCCACTAGAATAGAATCATGTTAGAGCTCCAGTTTTTACTCCTCTGAAACTGGTCTTGTCCAAGTATAAGTAGCGTCCAAGATAGAAGGTGTTTGGATTTCATCTTTCTAGACAATAGGGCTTAAGTGGTCATGTTATTCAAATAATTTGATAATGAAAATCTTTAAGTCCCCTCAAATATTAAATGAACCTAGTTATATGAATTGAATACAGAAGTCATTGACTACAGAAGTCCTACTCATACCTTGAATATTAGATTAACTGGAGAAATTGATTTTGGTGACAGGGTAGCCCACTGTCACAGCTATGTGTCGTGATCTGAGAGGTATGTAAGGAGAGTTGGCAATCATTGGAACATTTCATCTCTTTAAAGTGCAGCTGAGTACTATGAACAGCATACACATACCAGCTATAAAGAAAGATGTCTTTTTTAGTCTGTGTGCTCACAGTGTGGCGCAGTATAGTAGAGATCAAATAAAGGCTTAGGCTGCCACTTTCTTAAGAAGGCATCCTGAGGATAGAAATGAATGAATTCTGACCTTCCAGAGAAAAGTCTGGCATTGTCTGAATCAAAGAGTTGCCAGGACACATTAAAGAATTGCTAATTAGTGGCAGAACTCTTGACCTATAAAGCCCTTATGATTATTGTATTTGCTGTAATTTACTTTAAAATACTACTATTTAAACAATAGTATATAACGTGATAGTTAATTGTAATCTTCACCTTGGGGAGAGTTAGTTAACATTAGGAATGCATACTCCATGGGTGGTTAGTTAGCATATGAAAGACAAATCAAATGTCTTCCCTCTAAAGGATTTATCTTAAATTTTCTTTATCAATACCAAAATGTTTGTTAATTAGGGTAATTGATGTGGAAATGATTTTACCTTGGTGAAATGAATGAAGTTCTGGATGTGTCTTGACTAAAAACAGTGTAATGGCTTTCCCCACTCTTAAGTAAACTGAGAATGGAAATATCTTGAGCTAGTAGCTTATCCCTTCTGAAGGTGCCCTAACCTTAGGATTCTCATAGGTTCAGAATTCAGGGAATTTGGGTGGCCTGGAGCAAAAGTAAAAATAGAGGCTCACATACCAGATTTCAGAACATTTACAGATCACAAATGAAGTTAACAAAGTGTCAAAATTTATTGTATTTTCCTACCTTGGCAAATAAATCTTCATAATAACAAAATCAAAAGATATGTGTAAAGTCATAGTTTTCATAAGACACTAGGTTGGTAAGGTTGGCAAAATGTTTTTTTTTAAATAAATTTTGATCCAAGAAGATCAAATTTAATTATTGTTGTCTGGTGTTCTGTTGATGGAGCTGTGGTGTTTTAGACAAATAACAAAATAAAGACATAATTCATAGATCATTATATACTTATTCCATGTAATTATTTTTTCTTGCCTTTATTTCAGCAGAGTGAGTCAAGTTATCACCAAGATTGTCATATAACCTATGTTCTATCAATGGTAGTGAGCAAAGTATTAAAAATGTAATTGTATTCAAAGTCCAACTGAATCTGAAAATCAAATTTGAATGTATTTTATAAAATGTTATTTAAAATAAATGTTAAAAATTGAAAAATTAAAGCTATATTCATGTTTTAAGTCATAAGACATTTAGAAATGGCATAAAATTAAAGATTAAATGTAAATTATAATTAATAAATTTAAAATCAAAATAATTTACATAAATTTGGTATTTTAAATTTAACCTTTTGAAAATATGATCAAATTGTATTAAATGCTTAGAAAAACAAACTTTTCTTTCACTCTGAAGCAGCTTCCATCTCTGACATAGGCAGCAAGTAGCACAATCTATAACCTTGTGTTTCAAGGGAGAAGCGTTTTCCTGGAGCCCTCATTGGAGTGGTGTTTATGGCTTCACTATGCCACACGGAGTGCTGGATCCCAAGTGATAGAGGTGACCATTTGTTCCTTCATAAATTTATTTATTTATTTTAATTTTTTTTTTGAGACAGAGGCTCACTCTGTTGCCCAGGCTAGAGTGCCGTGGTGTCAGCCTAGCTCACAGCAACCTCAAAGTCCTGGGCTCAAGCAATCTTTCTGCTTCAGCCTCCCGAGTAGCTGGGACTACAGGCATGCGCCACCACGCCCGGCTAATTTTTTCTATATATTTTTAGTTGGCCAATTAATTTCTTTCTATTTTTAGTAGAGATGGGATCTCGCTGCTCTTGCTCAGGCTGGTTTCGAACTCCTGACCTTGAGTGATCCACCCGCCTCGGCCTCCCAGAGTGCTAGGATTACAGACGTGAGCCATCGCGCCCGGCCCATAAATTTACTTTTTGTATGTGTTTATGATATTCAGGGCCCTCTAAAGTGTTGGGCTGCAGGCAGAGATTCCTCTTCCTACAGTATAAAGGTAATACCACTACTTACAGTAGATTTTGTCACCTGACTCTGTCTTAAAAGTTAGCAGAATCCTGCTGTTACAATCTTGTATGCAATGTACTTCATCAGGTTTACAGAGCAGGGTGAATAACTTTTTGTACCTTCTTGCTAATACATCTTTGTATATGTGGCAGAATTTCAACTGAGACTTATGTTCATTGTAACATTTACCTGGTAGTAAAGTTGTGGAGGGGGACAACTTAACTTTACCTAGCTGTGACTCTTTGAAGCTACCACAATAACTTAATCATTGTAAATAATGAAATTGGCTTAGATTAGTTCTCAAGAGTGTAAATCTGACAAAATTCTCTAAATTGATGCAACAAAATAGATCCTTACATTGAACTATGAGCTCAGTTAGGTGGGAAGCTAATTTTCAGTGCTGGGGTTGGGAGTAGTGGTGTAGGTTTTATTGCATGTGGACTTGCAGGCATTAGTGGCTAAAAATATATTCCAAGGTGTACTACCAAGTACCATGCCAGATAAGGACCTCCCAATTCCACTCTGTGAAGAGCTCCCATTGCCTCCATGTGGAGACTATACCATTTATTTTCCTTATCTACTTGAAATTGCACATTCACACAGGGTAACACATGTGACAACCTGGTGGCCTCCTTTTAAAGTTTCTCCATCTATATCAGATTATATATATATTTATGTATCGTGTTTCCCCAAAAATAAGACAGGGTCTTATATTTATTTTTCCTCAAGAAGACACCCAAGGGCTTATTTTCAGGGGATGTGTTATTTTCCCCTCAAAGCCTCAGCTTGCAGCACGCATAGGATGGCTGAGACCTGACAGGGGGAGCCGACCTTGTTGGTGGGGCTGCCCGCACCTTTCTGGTCACCTCTGGGATAGTAGCTGTCATGATGGGGCAGATGAGAGGGGCTGCTCATCTTTACCGCTCCAGGACGAAATGCATGGGTTGTGCAGATACGCTGCGTAGCCACACCCATCACTAGGTCTTATTTTCAGGGTAGGGCTTATATTGCGCGAATGCTTAGAAATCCTGCTAGGGTTTATTTTATAGGTAGGTCTTATTTTCAGGGAAACATGGTACATATATAGAGTTTATTGGCATTATTTTTATATATATATTTTTTCCAATTTTAAAAATGTACTTTTAATGGTGGCAAAATACAAATAACAAAATTCACCATATTAACCATTTTTAAGTATACAGTTTAGTAGTGTTATGTAAATTCACATTGTTGTGTGTCCAATCTCCAGAACTCTTTTTACATCTTGCAAATCTGAAACTCTAGACTCATTAAACAATTACCTCTCCCCAGTCCCCTTAGTCCCTGGCAACCACTGTTTTAATTTCTGTCTTTATGAATTTGACTACTCTAGATGCCTCATATAGGTGGGATTATACAGTATTTGTCTTTTTAAGACTTGCTTATTTTACTTAGCATAATATCCTCAGGTTCATCCATGTTGTGGCATGTGCCATAATTTCTTTTCTTTTTAAAGCCAAATACTATTCATTTCTATGCATATACCACATTTTGTTTATCCATTCTTCCATTAAGGGACACATGAGCTGTTTCTACCTTTTGGCTATTGTGAATAATGCTGCTATTAACATTAGTATATATACATAATTTTATGCATTTTGCTTTTTCTCACTTGACGACGCATGGTGGAAATTCTTTCAAATAAACTGGCATAGCTATAATTTATTCCTTTGAATGATTCCATGGTATTCTGTGGTGTGTATGCAGCACAATATATCCAGACATTCTGCCACTGATGGGCATCTGCTTTGTTTCAAGGCTTTTATTTTATTTCTTTCACTCTGAAAGATGTTGCCAAAAATTTCTTAAACATAGATCCTTAAATACTGGTGTTTTTATTTCTCCAGATTGGTAAATTCAGATCATGTATAATTTGCATGGTAAAACTAGAGTCCTGCTGCTTAAAAAGCTCCACATTTGAGTCATCAGAATGCTATTGTATACGTATCTAACACTATGACTCTCCTAGCAACCAGAAGTGTCAACATCATGCTTCTATGGCAATAGCAAATGTTTAAGCTTGACAGAGAAGAATCTAATATTTAGTGCTTAGAAGTGATGTCACCATTGGATAAAAATGAAAGTAGTTACCTTAATTCTTTGGTATTTTCATAACACATTAATGCAAAGCCAGGAAACTGTAAATATTACTACATGTGACTTTTTGGGCATTGGTGGCTGAAGATATATTCTCTGTTGCCTTTGGAACAATTTAATTCTGGTGTATTACACTGTTCACTGGATTAAATTATAATTGTCAGTAACTATGTCTAGTCCTACTCAGCTGTGAGAAGTGAAGAGTAAAGAAAAGAATCCAGTGTTTACTGAGATATTTATTGAAATTGAGACCCACAGAGGTTTGATCACATTATCAGATTCATAATCAGTAGTATATATATATACATACATATATATATACACACACATATATACACACACACATAGTGTTTTGAGTCAGAAATTTTCCACTTTGAAGCCTATGTCTTTCCACCACTTTGTTTAGGATTCACCCTACCATAATGCTAAAGGAAGTCTCCTTTATCTCATGTGCCTGTAGGGTGTGCTTGGCATCCCCCGTCCGAAGTGGCAGCCTTCCGTTTTGACTCTCTTTATGTCTCTCAAACCTATAACTGGGATGTAGTCATAGATTTGTGATTTGCACTCCAATTCCCATGCCAGATGCAGAGCCCTGCTTCCAAGACCCACTCACTTGGCTGGGAGGCTTTTTCAGCCTTTACCTAAGGTCAGCCGCAGGCAGGCTAAGACCTTTAGAATATTCTATTATAATAAGTATTAGAAAGTACAATATTATGAATAGTTATTTTTCATGATGACTGTTTTAATGCTTTTAAAATATCAAAATCTGCAATAAACAAACAAACACAAATGAACAAAAGTATGTTTTGGTTCTTTTGCTTTGCATAGTGCTTAGTTAGGTAATTGTGTGCTTTGGACCTGAGTCTTGTTTCAACTAGATAGATCATTTGGATCTTGATGCTATATGTTATGGGCTGAATCGTGTCTCTTCAAATTTTATTTATTGAAATTCTAACCCCCCAGTACCTCAAAATGTGATTGTTTTTGGAGATACAGCCTTTAAAGATATAATTAAGGTAAAATGAGACCATGTGAGTGGGTCTGATCCAGTATGATTGGTGTCCTTATAAGAAGGGAGATTAAAATTTACACAATTATCTGTGTAATGTTTTGTCCAATTACTGTGATTTATTCGATTCTGTGTTTATTCTAAAGTTATCTGGAATTGTCATGCTGCCTCAATTTATAAGAATCTGGTTTAATATGTATAAAGACATAGCAATCATTTTGCTAAATTTGTAAATAGATAATGTATACAAATAAAATCAAAGCTTTGAAACAGAAAAAGAAAAAGAAGAGAGATTAGAACACAGACAATACACAAACCTATACAGACTGAGAGGTAACTGTGTGAGCACACAGGGAGAAGGCAGCCATTTGTGAAGCCAAGGAGAGAGTCCTTAGAAGAAACCAGACCTGCTAACTTTGGTCTTGGACTTCTAGCCTCCAGAACAGTGAGGAAATACATTTCTGTTGTTTAAGCAGCTGAGACTGCTATTTACCCTCTGCAGGAGGTCCATAACCTTCTACTATACCAAAACCTTGGGTTAACCAAAAAGTTCAACTACTCTGGATATTAAAACAACTTTAATCAAAATATTTTACTAATATAGTTGATTTATAATGACTGGATAAACTGATGAACACATTTTTAATGGCTATTAATATTTTTTATTTTAATAACCAAAAGTTAATGATAAGATATTATTCTAAGCCTAGGTGAATAGAGAATTATTTATCTATGTTAAAATTAAGATTAGCACTGTGATATTTATCATTAACTATAAAAGGTTTAATAAATATGTAATACTTGATACCCAAGAAGAAAAAAAAAATGACCATTGACATTTTGGATATTGTCAAATGATATTTTTCCTTGGCTAGTCCTCTGCTTTTAAATTATCATTTAACAAGTAATTACATGGCTTTATACCATTTATTTATTTTAGTATGTTTCTATTATATACAGTACTTAATTTTCTAGGGGTGTAACTTCTCAAAAAAAATAAATTTTGTTTTGTTTAGAACCTTACCAAGAATTGTTCACATTACCAATATATGCATTTATCTTTAAATGCAAATATACATCAGAACATGTCACTCCCATGCACAACCTTTGTAAAAGCTATCTTCCTCCAATTAAAGCCAAATTCCTTTCAATGCCTACAAGCACCTCTGTGATTAGTCTTCTCCCAACCCAGGCACCTGGTAAGGCCTCTACACCTGGGTTGCGGGGGTTAGGAGAAGATTAATCACACACTCTCTCAATACTCTCATTTCTTTCCAGAAGTGCTGGACTCCTTATTCTTCAAATATGTCAGTAACACTTTGCTCTAGGGCCTTTGCACTGACAGATTCCTCTACCTGGAATGCTCTTTCCCTAGATATTCTCAGAGCTAACTCTCCTCCTCTCTTCTAAAATTTTGCACAAATATCATCTTTTCTTTGGGGACTATCCCGACCAGCCTATTTAAAATTGCAACTATCTCAATTACTCTTCTTCTCCCATAAACTCCCAATCCCTTTTTATTTTTTCTGCAAGGGCAGGATCTTCATTTTTTCTTGTGTCCTAAGATTCTGCGAGTGAGCCTGGCACATTATAGGTGGGGCTCATTAAATATTTCTTGAAAAATGAATAAATAAAAAATAAGAGGAGCAGCTTTTTATGCAACACTCTATCAACTAAGTTTTTTTTTTTAATAATAACCAGAGTTGGCTGAAGGATTTGGCCTAGAGACAGGCTCTATTTAATGATGCCTTCGCTTTACTCCAAGTTAAAGAAATGGCCTACTCATAGAAGTCAAGAAAGGATGTAGGTTGATCCTTAAAAACATGAAATAAAAATCAAAGTACTTTATCATTATTATGAGCTTTGATTCTTTCAATAATAAACATTTGTCCAAGATTTTCCATATTACCTGCAAAAGCATTTGTTTCTCCATTGGAAAACTTCAATATTAACATGTCTTGGGACTTTACAATAAATTTGCAGAATTCCACCTTTTTAAATCAGTCAATTTTTGACATTTGATAGCTCCTGCTGTATTTCCTTGGCTAATTCTGAAAACTTGCATTTTGATTTTTCTTATTCTCATTTTGTGTCACTACAATTGTTCTGCCTACGTAATACTTAGTCCAAAAATGCAAATCATTTCTCCAATTTATGTCAATGGAAGATGTTATAAAAGAAAGAACATATACTTGAAGTTTGGTAGACATGGATTTGAATCATTATTAACAACAATGTGACTCTGGACTTCTCTTAGCCTCACTCGCTTATAAGACCTCCTAAGGTTATTGTGAAAATATAAACAGTAAATTTATTGTGGACAAATAGATATGTAATAGTAGATGTCCAATAAATGCCCCCTGATACTGTTGAACAAAACTGATATAGTAAATTACAATTTATTATATTTGAGCAATTTTTTCTTAGCTATCTTCTGAGATTATTTTCACTTTCTCTTAATGAATGTGCAGGCTTACATTTCAGGCTATTTACTTCTACACTTCTAAGATATGGAATATATGGATTAACTTAGCTAATGTTTCTTTGAGTGTCTATTAGGTGTCCTCAATCATGTTAATTTCATGGACAAATCAAGCAAGTATGCAATACTTTGTGGTCCCTGCCAAGAACATATGATCTGATGAACATACAAATGAAAACTTACTAATAATTAGAGAATAATTAAATATTAACTACTTAACATTGACTAGATATACAGCAAAATAAAAGAGCAGAATGAGTTGGAGAAATTAGAAAAATCTTCACGGAAAGAATACTGATGAATATTTGAATTGGCCCCTATTAATCCTTAGTATAACAATAAAAAACAGCTTTACAGCTCTTAATATGTTCCAAGAACAGTTATATGTACTTTACATTTATTAACTATTTTAATTTTCACCAAACCCATCTGAGTTATATACTATTTCAATCTCATTCACAAAGGAAAAAAGAAGCAAAAGAAAGGTGAAGAATAGTAACTGTGATTTTTAATCCTTCCCATCAAGTCTACAGAAGGGTTGAAGAAGTTTACCAAAGGCAGAGTCTATTATGAATATGGCAGAGAAACCATCCTTATTGTATAACAAATAATGTACAGAATTCCCAGCTATTCTTCCACATGTACCCCTTGCTTCAACACAATTAAGACATTCCTTCTTCCTGCCTCAGTGGTATTGCTCATCTTGTTCTTCCCACTAATGCTTACTGATATCCATCCCACAAGATCCTTCACAGAGGCTGCCTCCTTATAGACAGTTTGCATATTACTACCATATCCAGGAGAAAATTATTGTGTTTTTCTTATGGTTCTGATATTATACTGCCTTTGTAGTAATTTGTTCTTATTTCTTATTGTATTATGAGCAACAGAGGGAAAGAATCATGTCTTCTTCATTTTTATCTTCCCCATTTATTCATTCCTTATTGCTACTCCCCATCCATGGTGCCTGGTATGTGTCTCACATAATGTAGCTTTTCATTAAGTATTTATAAAATAAGTAAATTAATGAATACAGTCAAAGATATTGCTGTTCTCACTTTTCAAAAGTGGAAAAGAGGTAGCTCTCTCAATAAATGTGAAAAGAAAAAGAGAAAAAGACATTTTTAAAGACGGTGGCTTAGATTATAAAGCCAAAACAGTTGAATAAGAAAAAAGGGAAGAAATTATTAAAAATCAATTAAAAGGTAATAAACAGGGGCTGAAACAAAATATAATTGAAACAAATAAAAATAGGAAAGAACAAATAAGAAAATTTCAGAGAAAAGGAGTTGTGGAAATGAAAGAAAAACAGCAAGCAAATAAAATTCAAGGGAAAGGGAGTATATGAAGAAAGGAATGTAAAAACATAGAACAGTAGAGAAAAGAGTAGCAAACAGTAATAAAAAGAATGCCCCATCTGTGGCAAAAGATCTGTAACTGGACCACCCTAAACAAATCCTTCTTAGTAGAGCTAGTAAGAGTGAGATGATTTGTTTTGGCTTAACAGTCTCTTCTTTGCCCTAATTGATAGTACTCTTAACAGGAATCATGGAGATGCTGAAATAGCTGGAAACGGCTTTTTCAAAATATTTTTAAGATAAATGGGAAAAAAAAAATCTTTTCCTATCCATATGCATGCTAAATCCAAGCAAGGTTAGGCTGCAGAGAAAGGCTAGTCTAACTGGCATTCACCGGCTGGCCTTCGTCTTCAGCTCCCTCTGCTGTTCACGCTCGGTTACTGCTGCGACCTGTGCATGCATGCAGAAAAAGTCCACTAGTAAGAGAAATGTCTACTAAAGAAATCGGAATCTCATTTTTTTCCAGAAGCCCCAAAATGGTGTTCAGTGTGATTAATTTCCTAATTTAGATTCTCTCAGCACTAAAATCGCTCATTCTTAGCAAAACTACATCACCGAATGTACTTCTGAGAGTTGTATTACCAAGCTTTCCTACATTCCCCTGTCTCCCAAAGTATTTTAATCAAAAATGTTATCTTCTATGCTATTGCTTTATTTCTTGCAATTTTAGATTTTATATGACCTCGATGTTTTTGTTTCTCCAACTATAGAGAGTATCTTTCTTTACCACTTTGCACAGCAAGATCAGGACATCTGCTCATCCCCTCAGTTCTCCTACTTTCCCTTCTACCTGTCACCTTTGTCATTGTACTTTTACTTTTAATGAGGTTCATGCCACTTACATTCTACTCTGTAGCTACACCACTTTCATACTTTGTCCATAAGTTAAATCTAAAATCTGAAATTCAATAGACAGTGTTGACATTATTATGATCGTGTAAATATTGTTCACTGGATGGGCAAGTAGTGCATTATATTTATATTTTTTTTCTTTTGCAGCTGTTCCTTTTTTGTAGTTTCTAGCTTCTTTATTTCTTGCATTATTTACTTTTGTTTCATTTTAAATTTTGTTCAAACTTCATATCACACAGTCTATGATATTGTGGACATTTCCTCCGCCTGGTTCTCTTGCATGGATCCCTCCCTCTTGCAGGTCCACCAAGTACTACTTGTGTTCTGGTGCCCAACTGTCACCCTGGGACACGTCTTCATCACTCCTCTGAGGAGGACCCATTGTTGCCTGGCATTTTCCTCTTTGTTGGTTTATTCATTCATTTTGTTGGAAATTCCTAAAGGAATTTCATCAGAAAGCATCATGGGTCTGGATGCCGTGGCTCATGCCTGTAATTCCAGTGCTTTGTGAAGCTAAAGCCAGAGGATAACTTGAACCCAAGATTGCAAGACCAGTCTACATGACACAATGAGATCCTTGGGTCTAC
>VBSM01000361.1:71164397-71196985 GCA_008086735.1 Cheirogaleus medius | reverse complement strand
GCAGAGACGCTCTAACTGGCGGTGTTTCTCGTCCGCCATCTTGCTCTGCCCCCTTGTCATTAGTATTTTGATAGGGATTGCATTAAATCTGTAGATTGCCTTCGGTAGTATAATCATTTTAACAATATTAATTCTTCAAAATCACAAACAAAGAATGGGACATTATAACTGATAACACAGAAATACAAAGGATCACGGAAAACTATATGCTAACAGATTGAAGGAAATAGATATTTCAATGCATTTTCTTATATCTGTAGTTTCCTGTAATTACCAATACAATTCCCCATTCAAAACTGTACCATCACCACAAGACTCCTTTGTGTTAACCCTTTACACCTACACACACATTATCCCAAATCACTTGCAATCATTAACCAGTTTTTCATTTCTATAATTTTGTTATTTATGAATGTTCTATGATGGAATTATATAATATGTAACCTTTTGATATTGCCTTCTTTTTAATTCAGTATAACTTCCTTGAGATTTATTGAAGGTGTTGCAGTAACTTGTTCTTTGCACTTAACAATATATCATAAATGTATTTCCACATTAGAACATAAAGAGCAATCGTTGTATATATATGTATATTTACAAAAATGGAGCTTGCCGTTGTGTATAGGTATCATAATTTTTAGCTGCTTACTTATTTCTTATTTGGCATTTGGGATGTTTCCTAGGTAGTATTTTTAATAGCACAATGTTTCATAAATAAATTTGTATGTATATTTTTGTCTAATTGCTTTAAAATGTTTATAGAACAAATTCTTAGAATTATAGGTTTACGATTTAAATTTTTGACAGAAATAGCCCTCCGAATACTGAAGTAATTTTTGTTGTAAATAAATAAAAGTGCTATTTTCCTATATTCTTATTGACACTCAATCTTATCAATTTTAATTTTATCTTTACATATCTACTGAATTAAAATTGTATTTCATTGTTTTAGTTAATGTATCTTTAATTGTGAGTGAAGATGAACCCATTTTATAAATCATTGATTGTTCATATTTCATTTAAGAGAAAGAAATGTGAACATATATTCAGGGAATAATTAGTAAAGCAGTTTCTCTGGAGCTGAGGCTTTGACTAAGGAGTTAGTAGGGTATCATATTAGAGATGTAGGGGTCAGATTGTGAACAAAGAATGTAGGCTTCACTCTAAAAACTATTGGGAGTCATCGAAGGGTTTGTGTAAAGGTAATATGTAGTGTGTCAAATTTATTGTAATTGGGAGACTGGTAACAGAAATTCACTTAAAATGCTTTGGTGATGTTTCAAGGTCTAAAATCATCATTTAGACCTTTAGAGGACTTAGGCTGATTATGGTAGTAGTTATGTAATGAAAAGATTCATGGAGGGACTTCTCAAAGAAAAATCAACAGATGCTAACTGAACAGATTACGAAAAGGAGAGTGGATTTTGATGTCATGGCCTTGGAGGTAGGGACAAAATGATAGATCTTATGGAAGCAAGAAAATTTTGGAGAAACTGATTTGGAGACTAATGGCTGGGTAGACATACATACTTGTCTTAAGTGTTATAAATTTAATGAACAAATATTACTAAATGCTGACAATGTGCTGGCACCATGTCTATGCTTTTGTATACCATGATGCTCTGAATGTTTTAACATTACTGATCTTTTCCACAGGATAAGATTGAAAAAAATTGATTTTTTTCTGGAAGGTGATAGGAAGAAATGGGCACAATACGGTTATTATGTACTAAACAAGACGCAAGAAGTTTAAGGTTCCCAAGTAAGGCAGATGGAGGTTCCAGTTCTGGCTTCACTTCTTACTCAGTTCATGACCTTGGGTAATGTTGAATCCCTAAGCTTTAGTTAGGGATGTTGAATCCCCCCTTTAGAAGGAGGGATCCTTTCTACAAGAGGTACAATGATAGTAATTATTTCAAAGAACTGGTACAAAAAATGAAATAGATCATTTACTAGTGTTCGGTGTAGGTTCTTGCATGTAGTAAAAGTTTAACGTTAAGAGAAGTGAGAAAAAGAGAGAGTAGAGCGCAGCCTGATATTGCTACCCATCCAGTTTTACAGACATCTACTTAGTACATAGTATGTGCCAGGCACTGTGCTGTGATTTAAGTGGTAATAGATTAAAGGGCATGGGCAAGGCTCTTTGCCAATTACCCCATGATTTCCTCTCTGGCAGCACCAGTGGCAATAGCAGTAGCACACAACATACAGCATGACTGAAATCTTTTACTTACATTGATCAAGGAACATGAAAAGGAAATCCAAATGCATGGCTCAGCACAATGTAGCAGAATCCCTTTCTTCTCAGTTCTCTAGCTTCCCCAAGGTCTCCATAAACTCCCAGTCCCCAAAACCCCAATTTCTCAACCCAGAGAATATTTTTTGGTGCTCATCTTCCTCCTGGTTCTTCCATTCTCTTCATTTCTCTCTGAAATTGATCCTCCAGTACTTTCCCCACAGACCATGACTATTTGCAGGAGGTTGTCTTTACCATCCATACCTTTTTGCACTAAGAATCAGCCCACCAACTTTACTGTTTGCATTTCAGCACCTATTCTCTTGATTTGGTATCAGGAAATGTCAGATCCCTTTTGAAGGTGATGAAGGGAACGAGGCTAAATGAGCACAGAATCCTCTTCAGGGGAAACTGGAAGGATGGACAGGACACTCATACAATTGTGTCCAGTCAAAATTACAATAACAAAAATAATAATTAAAACGTTAAACTTTTTGTTCTGTTTGAACCCTCAAAGATCCCTCAAAGATCAGAGGATGCCCACCCACATAGGTGAGAGTGATCTTCTTTACTCATGCTGCTGATTCAAATGCTAATCTCTTCTGGAATTACCCTCTCAGAGACACATCCAGAAATAATGTTTCACTAGCTCTTTGGGAATCCCTTAGTCCAGTCAAATTGAGATGTAAAATTAACCATACTCTTAATTATCCTTTGATGAATAAAAATTCTTAAGTGTATTATTGTTTGTGATTGTTTCATCATTAGTATTTTTTGCATCTTGATTAAGAAGTCCTCTCCCATCTCAAGAAGAGATATTTTCATGAAGATATTCTGCTATGTTTTGGAATATATTTTATATTAATTGCTTAGTTGCTTTTGTGTCTTACAAACCTATAAACTTCTTGAGGCAGACACTATACTATATTTATACTTAAATCTCCAACACTTAGAACATTGTGTGGCACACAGCAGTCATATAAAAAAATGAGTGATCAAATGGCCCCAGTTCTGCTATTTATATGGTGATCTCAAGCAAGTCATCTAATGGCTTTTCCATCATCAAAAATTTGAAGCTCTTTTTTTAAAGCTCTAAAAATCTATACAAAGGATTTTTACTAAATACTTTTGGTGCCCTGTCACCACATTTTCATTACAATTACATTAGCTAGACAGGTATGGGATATAAAAATAATTGCCTAATTGTTTTAAACAGTTGAAAACATAGAAGATTTTTTTCTTTTGCTCACTAAGAAAATAATACTTTTCTTTTTCTTTCTTTCTTTTCCTTCCTTCTTTCCTCTCTCACTCCTCTCCTTCCTTCTCGCTTTCTTCCTTCCTCTTACCTTCTCACATCTCTGAAGAATTAGCATGGCACAGGGAAAAGTGCCTTTAACTTTGGAATTAGTCAGAGCATTAACAATTATTTAACATCCACTATATGTCTGGCACTATTTCAGGAGCTAATTAATGAATTAAACTAAATTCTGTGATAATGTTGGTAATATTCAAGTGAATGAAGACATTACTTGATCTCTGAACTCCTGTTTCCTCTAAAATAGAGTTAATGTGACTTAATGAGGTAATGAATGCCAAGTTCCTAACATATAATATGTACTCATGAAATAGTGCCTATTATTATTATGAAATTCTTTTTCATATGTAACTAAACTTTTCTGGTTTTTTTTTTAATTTACTAAATTCCAGGTAGGTGGGCAGAAGCCTAAATTTCCTTGATGATATGTACAATTTTACGCTGCTCATGAGTAACTCTTTTGAGATACCTTAGCAAGTAAGTCAAATGTTGAAAATTGGTGATTAACCTTCCCTATAAGTTTCTTGAGGTTGATAGTTTTCTTCTGAATGTATAAGAAATACCTTTCCCTTTCTTTATCCCATTGCACACTTGTTTTTTGCTTCACTTGTCACATGGGTGACTTAGGCAATGTTCCATGTGTCCTTAGATAATTTACTCAGTAGAGTAGCCAGAAACCAGGTACAAACTTGTTTTTTAATCTACAGAATTTTATACATGGTTTTGATCTCATGGTACGTTTCAAGCCACAGGCTATTATGAACATAAAGAGAAGGCACAGGAAGAGTTCAGCTCATAGATTTTTCTTTTTTAGTCTATATTAGTTCAATTTCATAATAGCAATATGAAAGCCAAGCAAAATGATTTCTAGTTGATTTATGCAGTTCTTGTGAATCACTTTGCTTTTGGCCTGGGGCCTTACAATAGTCACCTGAGGTATGGTCTATGATAACCACTCAGGAAAGTGCTGCCTAGCAGGCTGCTATACTTAAATAATCTGGGTTTGTTATTTCACTCAGCAGTAATGTGGCTTTGAGGGAGATGAACTTAATGCCAAACACTCCTTTCTAAAGTAAAGCAAAGTTCAGAGTCTTAAAGGGATGGACATCTCATTTTAAAAAGCTTTTGATCACTGAATGTTATATGAATTACTGGTGTCTCAGTATGACTAAGAAGCAAACATTTTTATTCTATTACTGAAAATCAGAAAGTGATTCTGAATTGAAAATGGGATATGAAAGATTTTCTAACATTTTCATGTATTTTTGAGGTTTTTGGTAACTGAATATATATGACTATATTTGGAACTAATACATATAGCTAACTCTTGGGTTTTTGGAGAGGCCATCAGAAGTTCATAGATTATTTAAGCCAGACAGCTCCCTTGATGACAGATTGATTTGAATGAGGCCAACATGACTTAGCTCTCTCTATGTGCTAGTTAATGTCACACAGAAATACACGCTGTTCCTTTGCCACAGACTGCATTCAAGTCTCTGGTTAGCCATTCCTTATATACTTATTCAAAATTGAAGGTTGGAGCAAACACATCTTAAAGTTGCATCTTGTGACAGTTCTGTGGAATTTCATCTGTGAAATCATCTGACCACTAATTATCCCTTCTAGTAGGGAAATATGGGGGGAAATGAAAAAGCAATTAAATACATCTTCAGAAATATGGTTCATTAAATAGTTTAGGTTTTTGTTTTTCTAAATTACTTAAAATAGTTTATTAGTTGTGTGTGTACCAGGGATATTTTAATAATAAAAAAAATGGTGCTTTCATAGGATAGGCTGTTAAAATAATTATACAAGTATTTTCTCTCTAGATATCAGTAAATGCAATTAAATTATCTTATATAGTTTTTTAGTGATGCAATAAATCATTTTCTAATTCATGTATTTGGTTGATCACCTGCAGTTACTAGAGGCAACACAGTGCTATTGAGAAAGAATGGGTTTTGGAATAAGAAAAATTTGGATTTGAATTCTCATTCCTCCATTTGTTCACTCCCTGAGCCATGGTAGTCTCTTTGGTAACAGAAGGTCAATAGAATCTACTGTCCAAAGTTGTTGTAAATATTGTATTTAATGCCCTTAGTATCAAAACAGGAACATAGTAGTTGTTCAATGAATTGAGCTACTTTTCCTTCAAAGATTTTCAGACATGTAGCAAGGGGGATTGACCTATGCCCAGACTTTTTGTCAACACCATGAATATTGGAGACATTATGACTATAAGAAGAAAGACCATACATGCCACTGTAACTTACTGATCGAGAAAACAAACAACAGGGACACAGCAATTCTTAAATGTGGGACATAAATGTGAAATACCTTCTCATCATCTCACTGGCTCAGAAGTCTGTGGCCACTCTCCTCAAAGTAAAAACAAACTAATAAGCCTTCTGACTGAAGTTCATTTTGCTAATCTTCTAAAAGCATTTTATAAGAAACCTAGTTATTTAGATTCCCACTTAATTTAAAGATGCACACACAAAAGGTTTTAAAGCAAAAGGTATCTACTCTGTGTAACTGAGGACCAAACAAGCCTCAGTTTTTATCTTTCCTTTTTACTGATATGTTTCTATTGAGGAATTAGGAGGTCAGATGTTTAAACTTTTATTCATCCTGTTTCATTATTTATGCCTATTCTCCTCTGGGACTTGTTATGAAAAATACAAAAGGTAGAGGAAAAGAATACATTGACCTAGACTCTGAATCCTCATTTTTTCATGTAAAACATTTTCCACAATCTCTTGATTTATTTCTTTGTCAAGCATCCAATAAATGCTTTACACAAAACCATATTCATTTTAAAGCACTTAAATTAGTTGTTTTGGTTTTCAGTGGGGAAGGACAAAATTCATGTGGGTTATTGCTGGAACAAGATGTGCATTTGAGACTCTGGAATTCTGTGATTTTTATCCCTTTTTTCCCTTGCCTTTTTGTAGCAACTATCAGGGTTGGGATATTGTATTTGTGTTGTTGTTTGTTTAATTTATCTTTAAAAGGAATTGAAGTCTGTAGGCAAAATGAGATTTCAGCTTGTCAGTGCTTTAATGTTGACAATTTAGTATGTGGAATTATTCTTTTGAAACAGTACTAAGTCAGTACTATACAAACTAATTACTTCTGTGCTCCTGGGAAATCTTAACATTCTAACTTCTTATAAAACTCCATGAAATTTATCCTTGATGGTAGTAGCTCCCCAGGAACATTGCTAAGGTGACAATATATTTGAGCTATAGCTACTGTTTTATTTTGATACCTACTCAGTATCATTTAGATTCCCCATGTCCTTTCAAATTGGTAATATGTTACTTCTCTGTTGCTTGAATTTAATTTGTTTTTAGTGAATTGATTCAGTAGCTATTATATTTCACCCTAGGAATACCTCAATTTTACACGTGAAAATGAATTAGCTGTATCTTGTAAATGAAGCTTAGTAAGAGGATAGGAAGCTTAGTAAGATGATAGGATTGATAGGATGATGGATATGCTAATGATTAAAACACAATTATTGTTAAATTTGGTCTTAGCACTGGGACTTCAGCTAAGGAATAAAGAAGCTTTTGTGGCAAAAAAAAATCTTAAACCAGAAGACATAATATTTTGTATATAGTCTTAAATCTGCCACAAATTTGGTTTATGATTCTGACTAGTTATTAATCTCTCTGGGCTCAATTTCATCACCTATAAAATTATTGTGTGCTTCACAAGGTTTTATTTTTTCCTACTTTAACATTATGATTTTGGTTAAATACAAAGATCATCAATCTATCTGATAGTAAGGAATCCAGAAGCATTCCTGAGTACAAAAGGTTTCATTTGAAATGATGTTAGAAACTATGATGGAAAACAAGAGTCAGGACATACTTGAACATGGAAGTCAGATGCTCTTGTAGGACTCAGGAGAAAACATGAGTTTGCCCAAGGACAAAGTAGACAAAGTAAAGGGTTCAAGGTCTGAGCAGCCTGGACTTAAGGCACTGACAAAGATTATAAGTACAGGACAAGATGGATAAATTTAAGGCACTAGCTCCAAGAAAACTTCAGTAGTTGAAATAACAATCTGCTTCACCCAATCTCTTATACACTTCTTGTTCAGACAATAATAAACCCCAGTTATGTTTGGCTTAGGAACTGAAGGGGGAAATATTAATATAATAGTTAAGCAGGAATACATAGCTAACATAGATTGAGTTTAGGTATAGAAGAAGACAGATT
Organism: Cheirogaleus medius; assembly: GCA_008086735.1. NCBI lineage: Eukaryota > Metazoa > Chordata > Mammalia > Primates > Cheirogaleidae > Cheirogaleus > Cheirogaleus medius. The sequence goes on along the minus strand of VBSM01000361.1, from coordinate 71,189,204 downwards.
AATCCTTATATATGTAAATCAAACCAATTTTCTTTTTGTTCTTTCATCTACAGTTTTTACTAAAAATTTTCTCATATGTCATTGAATTTAGGCACAGAGCTTGATATCTAAGATCACATAGTGTGAAACAACTAATTTATAATTATCCTGGTGATGATCACTTAATTTTTAAAAAGCACTGTCAAGTCATATCAATGTTTTGAACCTTCACTAATCTAAAGCTGGGAATATAAACTGGAAATTTGACATTGCTACAAAAATGAAAAAGATCAATCCTCATTGATTTTTTCCTCTGGATCTAGAGGTATATAAGAGACAATACAGATATGACTATTAAAAATGAAAAATGAAAGGGAAGGATCCAGCTCCTAGCAAAAAGATTAATTGAGGTACCTATTGGATGGATATGTCCACTTGAAGGTCATGTCATCATTCCATCTGCTAAACTTCCCTCTCTTCTGCTCTGCAGTCCCTCTTGCATTTCTTATTTCTTTCAGGTATCCAAACTTAAAACTCAAAACTCATCCTTCACTTCTCCCTCTCTCTGGCATTTTGTATCCAGGCAGGTTTTAAGCCCTGTTGATTCTCCATCTAAAATGTATCCAGCATCTAACTTATTTTTTCATGCTTGTTGTCAACCTAACCAGATTCTTTCCTTCACTTCCCAAGCTTCTACTGCCTTCTTAATTCATTCTCAATATGCTCTAATTCAGTGTTCTCATCCACAAATCCTATTATTAATGTTCCAACTCTGAAATTTATGTTTTGAAAAGTTCTAATAAGATAAGCTGCATTTATGAACTGGTAGGATATACTATGTTAATTTATCTATATTTTATAAATCTGAGATATAAAATGTATAACTACAATAAAACTTGATCCATGTGTAATAATCAGCATAACCATGCCAAGTACATATGCTCCTTTAGCAGCCTGTCTGGTCCTCATTTCAAGATCCAGGCATCTTGGGTCACAGGCTGCACATCACTGTTCTAATCCATTTGAGTGAAATACCAATTGCATTATTCTTAGGGAGATCATGTAATTTATTGTTCAAAGTACATCACTTTGAACAATGAAAAGGAGATATTAATAATTATTGTAATTTTTCTGGACAGTGATATAAAACTGGAGCTGTCCCAGGCAAAGTGGAAAGTAGGATATCCCTAGTCATCTCCCCCCTCCTGTAACCTCAGTGCCTTCTATCACCTACAAATACAATTAAAATTAATTTTTAGCTTGGCATTTGGGAACTTCATGGTACCTCTTTCCTTTTCTTTGATGGATGTACTTACTGATGTCCTCACATCATTTGCTTAAACTTTTCTACCCTTGCAGATTTACTTTCATCATTGCATCTCATTGGAATAACATTCCCACCTCACTTCACCTATCTAATCTTTATACAGCTATTAAAGTCAAGTTTATTCCCCATATTTCTCACAAAGCTCCCATGATTTAGTCTACTGCGATTCATTATTATTCTCTTTGAACTCCTAAGCATTGGTTGATCACTTGGCCCGTTCATTTTATCTTACATTCATAACAGATTTTTAGGCTTAGTAAGCAGAATCTCCCTCAAATGCATTTCAGATTCCCAAAGGCATTGTTTTTTACTTATACTTCCTTTTTCATTTTTGGGTCCTCTTTCACTCTTTCTTCCCACTTTGATTGTCTAGATCCTGGTTTACTTATGAAGAGCTCTGCAGGTGACATCAAATTAAGGAAGGGATTCCAGAGGCCAAGGACTAGGAGAGGGAATCTTCATTTAAGATGTGAAACACAGAGGCTGGAGAGATGGATGAAGCTACAAACCCCATCATTGCACCAATAGCTAATAGAAGGGGAGTTGGGGCAGTATGTCATGAAAGACAGACCATGAGAAGAGAATAAGTAGTCTGGGAACAGATCATGGGAGAAGTTGAGAGGAATGACAGCAATAGAATTCTGAACATTGTCTAGCTCTAGAAAGTTTTTACCAAAAATGGCCCACAGTCCAGCAGCATTGGCATCATCTGAGAACTTATTTGAAATGTAGATGCTCAGGCCCCACTCTTCATATTAACAAAATCCCTAGGTGATTTGTTTGGGAAGCACTAGAAGATCCACTTATCCATGCATACAGATTGTATGGTCAAGCCTGGGGTTTGGCACATGAGTGGATCTCTTTGAGTTGAATATTCAGGGGTGACATTCAGGATATCCAATAATAAAGATGAGTTGTCTATTACTGTGTTTCCCTGAAAATAAGACAGGGTCTTATATTTATTTTTCCTCAAGAAGACACCCGAGGGCTTATTTTTAGGGGATGTGTTATTTTTTTTTAAGTACGGCACAACAATCTACATTTATTCAAATATAGTTTAGTCGTCTTCTTCTGGAACATTGTCATAACTCTCCAAATCCCGAATTCCATCCTGAATTTCTTGTGACTCTATTTCCTTTAGAACCATTGGCCCCAATCTCTCATGTCGAGCACTAGAGCTCTCATGGGGCAGATGAGAAGGGCTGCTTATTTTCTTTACTGCTCCAGGACAAAATGCATGGGTTGTGCAGATGCACTGCATAGCCATCCCCATCACTAGGTCTTATTTTCGGGGAAACACGGTATTTCGTCATTGGTTTCTTAGTGTTTCAAAAGACAATGTAGATCTTGTATAGATTTTCACAAAGGTAGAGGAGGTAGAGGAGATTTGAGCTCAATGTAGGTTAGAATAATATTTTTCAGATAACAAACTGTGACTTATAAGAGTTGGGTGGAGAATAACTGAAATAATCTAATTATGGATGAACCCAGGCTGTCAAGTGTCTGTTCAAGTCATTAGGATCTGTAACTTTTTTGACCTTAAATCTATCCTTGCCAGTTTTAAGTGCTTCAAGACAAGAAAACAGTTGGCCATCTGGTTTTACTAAACACTTTCTCACATACAAGGACAAGATGTATTACTTGGAGCAGCTAGGAATTGCACTGTTGGAAGAATTTAGGATACTTCTCTATATAAACTACTTCTGAAGGATGAAGAGCTTGGCCTGTATCAAAAAAATAAAGGAATTTGTGCTGGAAGTACTTCTGATTTTTTTCTTCATTTGCTTCAGCTATCTGTAGATGGTGTATAAATAAACATCTAATTAACTACAGAAGGTATCTCACAGTTTGAGCTACACATAGACACTTGTCCACTCTTCCTTTAATGGAATAGAAATAGAAAATCTTGCTATCCAAAGTTGTTAAGTAAATCTGTTTTACTTTTCTTGTTATTTTCATTATTAAATCAGAGTTAACACTTGGCTAGAAAAAATTCTGTTACTTAACAAGAAAAATATTAAATTATATTTAAAAACTAATAATAAATTGCTGATAAAACAATAATTATGTTCTTTAGAAAAAAGGTAACATAAAATATTAGAAGGTAACAAAATTCAGCATGTGGTGCTAAACATTTTGTTTTCACTGTGGAGGTGATAAACATATAAATCTTTCAACATTACTAAGTCTATTAATACATTTAAAATTGTTTCTTTCCCCAGTGATTTGATCTAACTAATCTCCAGCAAGCATTATTTTTCCTAATGATCTCTGTACAATTTGTCACAAGATGCTTTGATCACAGTGAACAGCCCCACAAAAATATAAGATCAAACTACCAATTTATGTCTAGGGGATAGATTGAAACAGATGTCAGCTGGCATATATATTTGTCCAGCCACAGGCAAGATTATTCAGCAAATACTTAGTAGATTGCATTTCTTGATTTTTGTATTTGATAAAATTGTTTGTTTAACCTTTTGAGGCAGCATCACACAGGCATTTGTCAAAATATTGACCATTGTGCAATTTTAACAAGTTGCTAAATTTTAAACGTAATTTAACAGGAGGAGCAGGATAGTTACACTGGGAATCAAGAGAACTGGCGAAAACAGTTAACATAATGTCCTCCAATTTACTAAGTTTGGAGTAGATGTATTTATAGAGAATTTGTGACTTCAAGGATTCTTAAAATTCTCTTTAGAGAATCTATTTTAAGTGAGGGATAATAAAATGGAGATGCAAGAACAAACAAAACATTTACAAAAGCAAACAACATGTTGTTGCATATAGTATAGCTCAAGACTTATGCAGAGTGGGACTGCAGGCATCATTACCCTGTGTGCCTCTCTATTTCTACTTGTAGCACCAGGGTGGCCACCCTAACTTCTCCTCGGGTTCCTCGTCATGTTGTCAGGCAGTCATCAAGGGTTTTCACACCCTTGCTTGCAATGCTAGTGGGCCCTTGGGTTGGTCTTAAGCTGTGCAGGATAAGGGATGCATATTCCTTATGTAAATGGGAAAATTATCCTAGTTTTAGCCATGAGTTCCTTGCCTATCCTCCTTAATGGGGATGTATGTGGAAGGCAGAAGTGCAGTCGACATTGTTATGAGAATGTGTTGTTCTACATTTATGGTATAAATTCTGAATGGCAAACCTAATATGAGTAGTAAATGAATTATTCATATTTCCTGCATTCTCTGGATACAAAAGCATTTTTAGTTGTCACTCTTGGAGAAGAAAATTAGCAACCTTTAAGAGAATTATTGGAAGCTAATATCCATGGGCAGCATTATGACTAGTAATATAACCTGCATTAAGTAAATTATATTAGGAAGCAGCAGAAGCAAGAAGATATGTGTTGTTTCCATACAACTGGGCATTGAATAGCCATGACATTGTGATAACACAGTCTCACAGTGGTATATACAAAACCAGTATTTTTGACAGTAAATAACATAGACAGATGGTTCCTAGACCTGAACTGGAAGAGGTAGCATCTGAACATTATGATTACTCTTCACATGAACTGATTGGACAATAAATAAATAAGTACTCATTATTATATTCACCAGTAAGTCATTAGTTTTTATAGGGATTCATAAATTTTGTAATCTATTTAAAATTCAAATTATTTATATAGTTAAGCATTCTGCAAAAATATTTGCCCAGGGCCCTGCATATCCTGGAGGGGTTCCTAGTTGCATAAGTACTTTCAGTTGCAATTTCATATTTTGTTGCTAAAGTTCTGATATACTTCAGAAAGTTCTGATATACTTCATTTTAACACTGAGGAGAGAGTGACAAATAAAACAAAAATGGGAAAGGTAAACTTTGCTGAACTTCCTCTACAGCACTTTTTAATCAAAATTGGGCTTTGGAATTAGAGTTGGAACTTGAAGACATAATGGGGGTGAGCCTTAGCTCTGCTATTTTTGTATAATCCTCAGCAAGTCTCTTACTGAAGAAGTATGTTATTAATATTTCATCTCTCTCATGAATTTGTGTATAAAGAAGGAATAAAATAATTTGTGAGTGATTATTACAGTGTTTAGTACATAGTAAGAGTTCAATTCTGGTTCTATTTTATTATTAAATGAAGAGGGCCAAATCACCAAGATTGAATGCTTAAGATAGCATTATAATTAATCAATAATCTATTTTTTATTATCTTATCTAGATATTTAATATAATTTTAATTTGTGCCTTGAAAAATAACATATAGGTAGGATTAGTACTAACCTTTAGTAAATCCATATTGCCATTGTATTTTACTTAATCTTTTACCCTGAATCATCTCTGGGATTGACATATCAAATCATTTTTGAAAGTGACAGTTGATGTTCATGAACTGCAGGTAGCGATTCTGAGAGGTAGTCAATGGAAAAGCAGACAGAGGCTTTCTGCCTTCTGTTACTCCAGAAGATTTCAGACTTATTTGAATGATAACATTAACTGAATTCCATACTCCCTTTCATTGCATTCAGATTGCTCGTAATGGGTATATGCTTTTCCTGAGGGGCGAGGGTCTGGGGTCTGGCTGACATCTGAAGCCTCTTCTCATATTTCTGGAATTCCCCACATAATTAGTCATGGTGAAAGGCAGAGTCTGTCTTGCATGATAGAGGCTGAGAATGCTTGATATTTGCTCTTCCAGGGTACTTTTCATCTAGGTTGTGAGCACCTGACCTCCTTTCTATGAATCAGACAAACACATTTTCTTCCAACTTTGAATAAGAAGCTACTGGTTCAAAAAAATAGGCATTGGAGAAAATCCATTTTGGTGATGGGCAGTGGCAGCAGAAGCGGGGATAATACTGATTTTCTAGAGGCAGCTGTGGCTTTCAATGTCCAATGCCAGAAGCAATGGCAGAGCAACCGACAGCATCTAGCACTTAGTGGTGGAGGCAGCAGTGGCTTCTGTGGATTGGTTTTGTGGCTTGACCATGGTTTCTTGCCCTCATTTCCACCTGTTCTCCAGTTCAGAGAATTGTGAGCAACACTGTAGCTTTTTCATTAATGCCCTTTTCCCTAAAACCTAGTTGATTTCTGTTGTTTGCAACTTTGAACCCTGATTGATATGTGCCCCATACTCCTATCTATTCTATTTTATTGCTTACTAGACCTGATTTCCTTTCTCTTTCAGGCCTTGCTGATGCCCTTCTCATCCTGATGCCCCATTTCCCCTGTTCACCACTCCTAGCAGGAGGGGAGATGAGAGCACACAGTGTGATACGCCTTGTAGTCACATCTTGCATTGAGAACTAGCCTTGCTGCCACTTGGAAACAACTTTCTCGAGTACAGGTTATTGAATGATGCATAAAGTATTTAGAAACCACTATATCTGAACGGATGAGGCTCATTCACAGGTTTTGTGATGCTATGTTTCACTTATATTCTTTAACAATTTCATTACTTACTATGCAGTCAAATGCCATCGAATGACCTGCATCTATTTCCTTTGTTGAACTGCTGCATGATACAGCTTCAATTGTTTAGAGACATAAAATCACAGGCGGCTTTAATTCTATTGACATCCCCAACCTCACCCCTAATGTCTGGGAGGTTAAAAATTATTCATATAAGAGGCCAAACTCCTGATGCTTTCCATTCTAGTATTTATACTTATTTCTTCCAATCAATATTTTAACTCATTTAGAATTTATAGAAAAATTATTATGCTTACATTTATACTTATTTAGTGGGTTATGTGGCAAGACTTTCTTTAAATACCACAAGGAGAAGAATTCTAACAAAAATTTATGATTTTCAATTACTTTTTTAAAAGCAGTAATTTTTGAACACTAAAAAAACAACAAAGTGTCACACTTAAAGTCAGACTCTAGGCAATTAGGTTGAGTAGTAAATCTTGTTCTAAACCAGCAAAACAATTTTGAGTACTTTTAAAAAAAATCCAGATGCTGCCTTAATGCAATAAAGTATACTATATCATCATATGCACAAATCACTGATTTCTACATAAAATGAGATCCCTTGTAGCATCTACATAACTCATAGTTTGAGAACAAAGTAGCAATTCAAAGAGGGACAAAAGCTTCACTCAAATATTTTCTGTTTTTTAAAAAGAGAGATATAATATTATACAGACCATTAGAGCTGGCTCTTAATTCTGTGAAAAACATGATGAGGAGAGTGTATTAATTTTCTATTACTATTATATTACCACACATTTATTGGCTTAAAACAACACAAATTTATTATCTTACACATTTTTAGGTTAGAAGTCTGACACAAATCTCACTGCTAACATCAAGATGTCAACAGGGCCACATTCCTTTTGGGAGAGTCTAGGAGAACGTTGGCTTCCTTTCCTTTTCTAGCTTTGAGAGGCCGTCTACATGCCTTATCCTGGTCCACATCTTCCATCTGCAAAGCCAAAGACACTGTATCTCTGTGACTATTGTTCAAGAATCACATCTTTCTATGACTCTGATTCCCTCTTCCATTTTTAAGGATTCTTGTGATTATATTGGACTCACCTGAATAATTTCCTTATTTCATGATTGGCCAATTAGCACTTTAATTCCATGTACAAACTTAACTCCCTTTTGCCATGTAACCGAACATATTCATAGGTTCCAGGGGTTAGGACATAGACATGTGGGGTTGGGAGGAAGCACATTTGTATTTATTATAGAGGGAGATAATGATGTAGAGCTATGGTAAAACATGTAGAAATGCTAGAGCCACATGAAGTATGATTCTCTGGGGAGACCTAGGAATACTGTAAGGATGTCCCAGGGCCCTGCTACATAAAATGTGGTCTATGGATCAGAGCATGGGCATTGTTAGAAAGATATAATCTTGAGCCCTACCACAGATTTGGGATCTGCAGTTTAACAAGATCTTCAGGTGAGATTCATATGGATATTAAGTATAAAGAAAAGCTTTATTGCCCTTATTCAACCAGAGAAGCTTCAATTGTATTTGCTGGAGTCATTAAACTACCACTCCGTTTTATTTGAAGAAATTGTATGGGAACTGAAAGAAACTTGAAAATCTGTCATGCAAGATGCAGAAGTTGCAGTGGCATCTTCTCAGCCATTTCTGCTCTCACCATAAGCCAATGTCTCCATTTGGCATTAGTGAGCTCCTGCTTTTATAAGAAGTATCACAATTTTCTTGTTATTGGGGGAGGCTGATGAAAAGAGGGGATGAAAAGTGATGGAAAACTGTAGACAGCTAATTGTTAAGCTTTCAAAAGATGAAAGGAAGGGTCTTGAGAACAACGTATCTGAAAACATAATCTCAATCCCTAGCAATATTATAGAATAGAGTAATAAAAAATTGTGAGCACTTAGGAGAACCTTGGAGAATTGTGACATCACAAAGCTTCAAAACGAGTTTATTGAGCTTAATGAGTTTATAAAGTTATACAAACTTTATATCCTTTTATAATAGAATTGTTAACAGGGTAAATTAGGAAAATATATACACAACATATCTTGAGTAAAGTGCTTGATACGCTTGGTAAAGTGCTTGATATGCTTGGTAAAGTACTTGATATGATTTGAGAATCAACTGATAAAATGTGGGCTGAAAGGTAGAAGTGATCAATTCTAATCTGGTTAAAAACATTGTACCCAAGGTCAGTTGCATGATGACTTACAAGAGCAGAGAGGTGAAAGGCTCATTATAGGTGAGCCTTTGATTCAACACTACTCATTTAAGAAAATGAAAGAGCACCGTTTTTTTTTCTAATTTTCAGACAAGTTTAAAGGGATAACAAATATAACATATAATAAAAGGAAGCAGAATTAAAAAAGGAATGTTGTGATTAATGTCAAGTGAATGCCACCAGTATTGGAGGTAAATTTCTCTATATATCAGTATATAGAGGTAGCGATCTAATTATTAATATATGCTTCCCATGGGCTAATAGTGCAATGTGGCTATCTATATGAAGATAGGGAGTAAGCCATATTTGATTTTAAATCCCCAAGGGCTAGCATAAAATCTAACACTTACTAGGTACATGGTAAATATTTGCTGAATGAATAATTCTTGAATTATATAAAAGCTAGAGCTATGTCAGGTTGTAGTAATAGAAGTCACACTCAAAATATTACATTTGCTTCTGGGTACCATATTTTAGAGTTACATTGACAAAATACTATGCAGGAGAATAAACTAGAAACTCTGTTGGGAAAAAAACTGGAAACTATGCCCTATGCGGAATGTATTAGTGAAATGAAGAAGTAGAGGGGACATTTAAAATAGGCATCATTTAAAAATCCTTGTGTAAACATGAGGACAGGCTTGTTGTTCTAACAGGCTGATACAGAGCCAGTATAGGAAAACTGCAGAGCAGTAAATTGTGGTTTAGCATAAGAATTTTCTAACCAACAGGACTGTCTAATGATAAAATGGGCCTCTCTTGGTGGTAATGCATTTTCTACTATTGGCGGCTAAATGACCATCCATCAGGGATGCTGGGGAAAGGAGTGTTCATGGCACAGAAGGATTTCTTAAGAAACCTTTTCATGTACAAGCATGCTAGGGCATGGGCTGCAGACTTTTGTTTTTAATCTACTATATTATTCGGGAAATATTTATTGACTTGGCATTTGTTGACTTTTATGGAGTTAATATCTCTTTAGTTTGCTTCTGTCAATTTAGATGAGACCAAGTGACAGAAGATGAAGGGACCAGGGTATAGAGAATTGGAAGCAACAGGAATCATCAAGACATTTAGAAGATTCAGAAATTTCTAGTTAACTCTGAGTTGCTAAATTTCTATGCAATCCAATCCTCTTACTGATATCTCTTTAGCAGTGAATAAAGAATTTAGAGATGCTAATGAAGCAGAATATTCCCTGGATTTCATTTATTTACTAGTAATACAATAGGTTTGTATCGCTGGAAAACATTTCGCTCAATCATTCACTCATATCCTTACTTCTAGGAACAGAAAAATTGTATGTCCCCAAGAATATGGAGACACAAAACTTATAATAGAAAAATGGATATTTTATATTCATAGATATGAGAATCATTGCTATTGGGGGTGTTATGCTGTTATTCAAAGACATAGCCTTACTTTTGATGTGGCATTATAAAGCAAACATTACCACTTGAGTAAGATGATTTCCTAAAGGGGACAGATAGATTCAGAAAGAGAGCCTGGCAAGTAAAATAGTTCCTGTGCTAGGACACTCAAGGAGAGGGGGAAATAGATATTATAGCTTAGTGACAAAATCTCTTGAAAGGAGATGGGAAATAAGCGGCTCAATCTGTTTTCTAGGCACATTGCAGTTCATTTAATGACCTTCATACTGAATCCAAGAGTAAAGATTTGTATCACAATCAAACAACATAAAGTTCTGGAAAAGTTTTTTTGTGACAAAATACTTACAAAATTACATAGTAAAATTAAACAAAAACACTTGAATTGATGTTTGTCATAACTCTCCCCCTTTTGTCCCTGGTAAATTTGAGGATAAAGCCAGTGTTTTGGTTAAACAAAGATTGTTCTGGGCATGACAATGTGAAATAAAAGATTTTCTGTCTAATTTTTCCCATATGTTGGGCAAACAAAGTTTATTGTTCAGAATACTTTGATGGGGCAAAAAACTTAATGAAGTAAAAACAAGTAACAAATCTTGTAAATTCATTACAATCCTGAATCTCCCACTGTCAAATGTTACTATTAGTTGTTATTAACATTGCCATTTCTCTAGAGTAGGATCTACAAGTCATGTTCTCATATATATATACTAGGCTATCATTTTTTGACTCTTTTTCCTTTATAATCATTTAAACTATGTTACTTGCTACAGAATAAGAATATATGTAACATATTTGAAACTTCTAAAACTTAATTATATCATATGCACCAAAGAACTCATGATTGAATTAAAAATGTTAGTAATGCTTAAACATTTAAACCATCTAAACTAGGGGTACTCCTGTTTGTTATCGTTTTGACTCTTCACTCTTCTCTAAGAATCAACACAGAGATTTATCATTCTCTTGCCTTAAATAAAAAAAATCATCTATGTATATATACCTAAACAATATAGTATTATTTTTTGCTTGTTTGAACCATAAAATTTGTGTCATACTGTATGTAGTCTTCTGAGACTTGCTTTTTTTCATTTAACACTATGTATGTAAGAGGCATCTATGTCGTAGCAAGTTGTAGTTTAGTCATTATTTCTCTGCGTGAATTTCCAATTTATTTATTTATTCTTTTTTAGATGATTATTATTGATTTTCTAATTCTATTTTATTATTACAAACATTGTTACTGTGAGTCTTTTGGAGCACATGTGCTAGAGTTTCTCTAGTTTACATATAAGAATTTCTCTAGGAGTGAAAGTTCTGGGTAATGAGATGTATACAAGTTTTGCTTTACAGAGTAATGCCAAACTATTTTCCAAATTGTTCCAATTTGCCCTTTTCCTCATGATATATGTATTATAGTTGATCCTTATCCTCTCCAACATTTGGTATAAAACTTCCCAATTTTTGCCATTTGAATTGTCACAAATATTTTGTTTTAAATGTGAACATTCATAGACTTTTTTTTAAAAAAAGGAAATATTAATAAAATGACAAGGAAACATCATGTTGCTCATTTGTCCAACAAATATTTATTACATATCTAGTGAGTACCAATCACTAAGAAAAATGTGAATATATAAAGAAAAAAATTAAGGAAATTACAATATAAAATTAAATCATTCAAATAATAGTACAAGAAAATGATATCATTTTTCAGTTTTTCCTCTCTTTTCCCTTCATAGTCTTTGTTTCTATACCATAGAACTTCCCAAGAAAGAAACCTAAGTAGTTTCTACTTTCAAACAGAGTTTGTCTGACCTGTTTTATTCCTGCCATTCATTCTATCAGCTCCCCCTTGGACTGCCACTGACTCTCCTTTTGAAGGATGACCCAGATCTAAGTGTGTGCAGAAGGGAGAGTTTAACGAGTGAGACTTTTTTCACTTGAATGAAAAGAGGTAGGAAAGTAGAAGAATGAGAAGGTTTGGTTCCAACCATTTAGTGCAGGACCCTGTGTGTCAGACTGAAAGAGTTTGGACTTTGTAGACGACAAGGAGCAGCTAAAGGATTTTTTAAAAACTCATTGTCTTAGTTATTGATTTACTTAGAAAGGATTACACTTAGAAGGTATTTGTTGAAGCTAAACGTACAAAGGAAAAGTAGACATACGTAAGTCCTAGAAATATTTTTTTTCATAGAAAAAATAAGAGTAAACTAATATGTGGTACTGAAAATCAGTATTAAAGATGGTCTCTAAATTAGTATTTTCAATAAATACAGCAAATTAACCAAACCACACTGTCATGGAAGAAAAGGAATAAAATTAACATTCTTTATTTCTTACCTGGCATGAATTATTCTGGGTAAATTTGATGCTTACCCTAAAGCAATATTCTGTTTCCAAATAGTTTATTACTTTATTTTTAAACTTTTGTTTTGTATTGTTTTAATGTCAAACATGATTAATTACTTTCCTAGTTTGTATATAACACAAATTCCTACCAAACCCCATAGCTCAATATTCACTGATTTGGACTTTTTGTTTACTTAGCCAAACATGTTTTTAGAAAGACTGTGAAGATCACCACGAAGACCCAGAGTCCAAATGAAGTATGGAGTGAGCTAGAATCCTGCAATGGACTGAATGATGTTCGCAATGTCCTGTTTGAGCAGTTCTTTATAGAATTGTTTTATCTGACTTTTCCCATAAGAATCTTTTCTAGTGAGTTGTGAGAAAAAGTGTCATTAATAAAGATAAAAGAGAATTGCAAATTCCAGGACACATATATAATTTTTTTGGGGGGCTGATGAAATTTAAGCTATCCAAGGGTGTTTTGTGATCATACATTTCTCCCCCCATTAAATGAATAACTTTACATTTGTGATTGCCAAACAAAACTGTCAAAAAGAGCCTTCCAAGTAGTAACTTGCAAGATGAACACCATTAATTCTTCCGTAAGTAGGGACAATTTGTGTGGTACTTATATCTTAAAAAAAAGGAATAAAAGAGATAACTGTTTCTCTTAAAATGAAATGTTGCTTTTTTCTTCATTATTGTTTCTACTCAATTCATACAGACCAAATTAACCCTCAATATTCTGAAATAATTCCCGTAGGTGGTATGTCCTTTGAGTTTGACTGGAATGATCATTGTATGTGAAATTAGTGTTGGTATAACTTTGAAATTTTCTGATAGAGCTATATAAATACCAATAATATTTTTAGATCAGTTTTTTGTTATGCTTTTAAGTTACTCCACATTTCACTGAATTGCATAAGCAGATCCACAGTTGTTCAGTGCTTATAATGGGGAGAAGAGGAGAAGAAAATATTATGGCAGAAGCCAGTCTGGAAACTTTTTCATGCGGTAAATGGAATATGGCATTGTCTTTTGCTTCATTATGTAAAGTTTACAGGCTTAACTTTAAAAAGTAGACATTAACCTTTCAAAGGTAAACAATGAAACCAAAACGTACACACAATCTTAAAATTATGATTTTGTTTACCTCATCAAGCCTGGAGCATATTTGCTAATGATTGAAGGAAGCCATTTTATGACTTTATTAGAACAGTTTGTTTTAGTATACTATTTATTCATATATCTATTCCCTTTTATTCCCATTTCCCGCTCCCATCTGCATATAATCAGTAACTCTAATATGTTTGATGTGTATATTTGAAATATTTTATATAGCTTTCACTATTAAAGTAGACTTTTAAAATTAAACTAAGTTAAATCTCTACTTTTTTCAATGATATTATTCTTGGTATTCTCAAAAATAGCAAATTTTTTTTCTTATTTCGTGTGTGGCTATGTGCTCTCACTTTTTTAAATACTTTTTTTAAATTAAAAAAATACTTTATTTTGATTAAGAATCAGAGAAAAATAGATGACACATAATTCCACTGCCTCAAGATGGTCAGTTAACTTATTGGCTTGCTTTCTTTCAACTTTCAAAAATGATTCTTTAAAAATAAAATTGAGTTCTCATTTTATATGCAATTTTGTGATTTTTTTCTCCATGTACATTATAATATAAGCACTTCATTTAAGCTCTTTTAAACATAATTTTGTTGGCTATATCATATTCCATTATATAGATTATTTAATCATCTTTTTAATGTTAGACTTTTGTTTGCAATTTTTGTTATTATTTTGTTCTTATAAAATTAATTGAACTTTTTGTACATAAATATTGCTCTTATAGTTTATTTATTCCTTATAATGAATTTTTAGATGTGGAAATACTGGATTTTAAAATACCTGACCAAGTTATTTTCAGAAAGGCTCCACCAGTTGGCATTCTCACCAGCAGCATATGAGAGTACCCATATTATTGACCTCTTACAAACGTTGAGTATTGCCTTTATTGCTTATTTGGTGAGTTAAAATAAATCAGCATCCCATGTTTATTTATTTTTTGTTTTTTATTGGTACAGTTTAACATTTTTTCCAAGCGTTTGTTATCCATTTGCAATTCTTCTTTAAAAATTGTTTACCCATTATCTTTGTTCATTTATCAGTGAGAGCTAAGCGCTTTTCTTATTTGTAAGTATGAGCTGTTTGTTGTATTTGCAAAGTGTTTTTTAAATTTTGTTCTGATTTTGTTTAATTTTGGCCTTTATATTTGCTTTTTAAGGTTGCAAAGTTTTAAATTTTGAGTTATTAAAACTTTTGCAAACTTTTGTTCTTGATTATTTACATTGCTTATATAAATGTGTATTTACTAAATATTATTCTTTAATCTATGTGTAATTTGTGTCTATTAAGTATCTAAATTATTTATTTTTCAAAACTCAAGTATCTCAGCTCTATCTCCCTCCTTAATCTATGATTTATGATACCCTCTTTATTGTAGCTGAGATTAGTTTGGTGAGTTTTTCGATTCCTTTGATCTCTCTATTCATGCATTCCTCAGCACTACACTTATTTAATTAAATTTTTGTGGTATGTGGCTTGGTGTGTTGGCTCACACTTTGGGAGGCTGAAGCAAGAGGACACTTGAGGCCAGGAATTAGAGATCAGCCTGAGAACCATGGAGGAATCTCATCTCTACAAAAAAAAAAAAAGCACAAAAATTAGCCAGGCATGGTTGTGCACACCCGTAGTCCCAGCTACTCAGAAGGCTGAGGCAGGGGGATCCCTGAGCTCAGAAAGTTGAGGTTGTAATGAGCTATGATGACACCACTGCACTCTAGCCTAAGCAACAAAATGAGGCCCTGTCTCAAAAAAACAATTTTTTTTTTTTGTGGTATGTGTCGGCTATATTATATACCTTATGGGTCTTGCCCTGAAATCTTGAATTTTGGAAAACTTTGCCAACTGGTTTGCCCTCTGTGGTTGGAATTGCCTGGTCTCAGAACACTTCGCTGCTTCTCTCTTAGCATCTGGAGGCACCTTCATTGTTTCATCAAAGGGCAACAGACTCTGATCAAGCTACCTTAGGAGCTAGAGTATTCTTGTCTAATAATGGGGAAAACAGAGAAAGGAATCAGCACAGTAGCTGCCAGTGACTATGGCACAAGAGGAGGAAACCATAGATAGGCCAAGAGAAGTAGGCAAGAGTTACTTGCAACCTCTGAGCCCTCTGTGAGGAAGTCATGGCGGAAAAGAACCACATACAGCCCAGGACCCCACAAGGGAGGAAAGGGGACGTTGGGGAAATGTCCACACAAACCTTGAGAGAGTTTGGTGAGTGTGAAACTGTTATGAAGATTCAAGAGAATGAATGTAACTGTCTTCATGGATAAAGATAGCTTCAGATAAACCAGGGTAACCTTAACCCTTAACGTAGTATAAACTCACTGAGAGTAGTTTAATAAGTTATATGATTATCGTAGTAAATAAAAATAAGCTAATTTCAATTCCAAGTAGAATCACATTTTGGATAAGAGTTTAGAATGAGACTATATAGATGATTATTGTCGTACACTCTCTCATACATTATGCTCCTGAAAAGGAGGTAGGGAGAAAGAGGGCTCAATGTCTTGCACTCCCTGCACCCACAAGTAAGGAGGAGAGAAAGTTTAACTGCCACAGAACAGAAAATCGTCTAAATGCAGAAAGTCCTTTGGAGGAGGTGATACTAATTACTGTTGGCTATCTATGTAGGAGTTTTAACTTGAAGACCAGGACTGTGATTTCCCCAAAGGAAGGTCTAAGGGAACCTCATGCTGTCACTGACTATAATAATTCCTACTTATACCTGGGCTGCTTCTCACCTACAGGTCATCATTCTGCCTACAAGAACTCCTTTATCTCTCTTCACATCTTCTGTCTTTGTCTTAAAACAGAAAGAGGCTATGGAAAGAGTGTGTGTGTGTGTATATATATATATGTATATATATATATATAGTCTCCCAATTTCTCACCTCTCAAAAATGTAGCCTGCAAGATATGAGGGAATAAACAGAACTGAAGTTTTTAGAGTTCATTTAGTTTGCTTTTTCTAGCACTCCTAGTTATCTAGAAAGGATTTTGCCATTACCTTGAAAATCGGCTTAGCACATTTTATTTTCTATAAGGCAGAAGGTTAAAGAGAAATAGCTGCACAACCCCGGATGCCACAGAATAAACACCTTCATGTCTTCCCCTCAATAAGCAAAAAATATTTCTTAATTCTACCTTTTATAGGGATCAGTTCTTCCAGTATTTTAAGACAAAGGCTGTTGCTGGTTAACTGTGATTTTATTTATGTGCATAATTATTTATGTCTCTCTCTAGCAGATGGTTATTTCAGATAATAGTTCGTAGTAAACCTTTTTTCACAATCATTGTTAGATTACAGAAGGCGTGGCCAGTATTACCACAGGATGCTGGAAGGTAGTTTTGAGCAATCATTATCATTAAATAGAACAGGACCCCTCAGACAAGAGTTTTTTTTTGTTTGTTTGTTTTGTTTATTAAATCTACATTTTGAGGCTTGTATCATTTCTAATCATGGACAGTTGACATTCTAATATTATTCTCCCAACAACTCTCTTATGTAATTGCCTTACTATGGTGTGTGCCAAATGAGGGTGGCTTTCACCAAGTTGGCATAATGCCAGTGTAGAGAGTATACAATTTTGATGTAAAAATACTGATTTTCCTTATGTTTTTATAGCACCTTTTTCTAAAGAGCCAAAGACACTGTACCAATAGCAACATATTTTCCTTATAGTAGACCTAGTTCATTTTAGTTTATCAAGCACTTATTATTGATTAGCCAGGTACTGTCCTTGGTGGTGGAGACAGAAAAGAATCCATAAAATGTGGGCTTTACAGGTCAGTGATTTTCAAACTTTAGTGTGCCTAAGAATCATTTGAGGGGCTTGTTAAAAATGTGTATTTCTGTATTATTTTTTTCCTTACTAATACTAATTCTAATACTAATACTAATTCAGACAGTCTGGGAAAGGCCCAGTAGTCTGTATTTTAATCAAATATTTCAGGTAATTCTGGTGCAGACCGTTCTTAGGCATCATTAAATGAATATTTAAGGAAGAACATAAGACCAGGATCAGATTGACCAGGTACTGGTTTCACAGTTACTAATTGTGTGATCACATATAAGTTCCTAGTTCTTAAACTCACCAAATCTCAATTTCCTCATTGGGAATATTGGATAAGAAGGTATATAAAAAGTGGTTGGCATTAGGTGAATCTGATTGTGGTTTTGAGTTGCATTTCCTTGATAATTAGAGAAGTTTTTCACGTTTGTTGGCCATTTGTCTATTTTCTTTTGAAATGCTTCTGTTCATGTCTTTTGCCCACTTTTTAATAGAGTGGTTTGTTTTTTTCTTGCTGATTTGCTTAAGTTCTTTTTAGATTCTGGTTATTAGCCCTTTATCAGATGTATAACATGCAAATATTTCCTCCCATTCTGTAGGTTGTCTATTTGCTCTGTTGATTGTTTCCTTGGCCGTGCAGAAGCTTTTTAATTTAATCAGGTCCTATTTATTAATTTGTGTTGTTGCTATGATTTCCATTAGGGTCTTCTTCATAAATTCTTTGCCTAGGATGATATCTAAAAGAGTTTTTCCAACATTTTCTTCTAGAATTCTTATAGTTTCAAGTCTTAGGTTTAAGTCTGTTGTCCACATTGAATTAATTTTTGTGGGAGGTGAGAGATAAGGGTCCTGTTTCAATCTTCTACATGTGGCTATCCAATTTTCCCGGCACCATTTATTGAATAATGCTTCTTTTCCCCAGTGTATATTGTTGTCTGCTTTGTCAAAGATCAGATGGCAATATGTGGATGGTTTTATATCTGGATTCTCTGTTATGTTCCATTGGTATATCTCTCTATTTTTGTGCCAGTACTATGCTGTTTGGTTACTAGAACCTTGTGATATAGTTTGAAGTCTGGTAAAGTGATACCTCCTGATTTGTTCCTTTTGCTTAAGGTTGCTTTGGCTTTCAGGCTCTTTTCTGGTTCCATACAAAGTGTAGAATTATTTTTTTTAGATATGCAAAAAGTAACATTAGTATTTTAATGGGGATTACATTGAATCTGTAAACCACTTTGAGTAGTATACATATTTTAACAATGTTGATTCTGCCAATCCATGAGCATGATATATTCTCCATTTGTTTACATCCTCTACAATTTCCTTCCTCAGTAATTTATGGTTCTCCTTGTAGAGATCCTTCGTCTCCAATAACATATCACCTAACTCCAGTGAGAATGGCTTTTATTAAAAAGTCCCAAAACAACAGATGCTTGCATGGATGCAGAGAGAAGGAAACACTTATACACTGTTATTGAGACAGCAAATTAGTAAAATCTCTATGGAAAACAGTATAGAGAGTCCTCAAAGAACTAAAAGTAGACCTACCATTTGATCTAGCAATCCCACTACTGAATATCCAAAGGAAAAAAAGCCATTTTACCAAAAAGACACTTACACTCAAACGTTTGTTATAGCACAATTCACAATTGCAGAGATGTGGAATGAACCCAAGTGCTCATCAATTCATAAGTGGATTAATAAAATGTGGTACATGTATACCATAGAACTCTCAGCCATAAGATAAAATGATGAATTAATACCTTTTGTAACAACCTGGATGGAACTGGAAACCATGACTAAGAGAACTAATGCAAGAATCGAAAAAGAAACACTACATGTACTCACTATTAAATTGGAACTAACAGATCAGCACTCATGAGCACATACAGAAGTAAAACTCAATGAAAATCAAGCAGGTGGGAGGGGGAAAAGAGGGTGGGTGAAAAATCACACCTAACAGGTACAATGTACACTATCTGGGTGATGGGCACACTTATACTTTGACTCAAGCTGTACCAAAGCAATCCATGTAACCCAAACATTGGTACCCCGTAATATTCTGAAATAAAAAAATGTACTTGCCTCAGCTGGGGTGAAACTCACTAAGTGAGTGTCTTTGTTAGTATTAACAAGCAAATTTAGACCAGCTTTACTACTTTTGTGCAATCCAAGTGGGAAATGTTCAAAGTAGGAATCTGGGGATAATTGAGGAGTTTAGGAGGAGTGGATTTATGATGAAAGGCAGGAATAATTCAGCATTTACAACTGCATAAAGTTAAAAGGTTTAGAGTGGTCACGGGAAGAGACTTAGCCAAAGGGCATAAAGGAGGCACAGCTGACCAAAATGCAATAAGGGGATTAGAGTATTTGATGTAATTAGACCAAAGAAAGGGAAATTGCAACAGTCTTCCTAATAAACAGCAGGGAGGGTTACTGGTCACTCCAAATGTTGGAAGGAACATTAATTTAAAAAAAAATACTAAAATACTGTTTTAACAAAAGCAAAAAACAATTGTTCTCTTATCCTTTGCTGATATACAAAAAAGAAAAAGAAAAAAAATGCCCAATGAACTTTGTCTCTAAAGAGCAAAAAAACAAAAATTTAAAGATAGTAAAGAATGGAGACCATCAGATTAGTGGTCCACATCCTGAGATTTTTATTATTTTAAAATACATTTGTACTGAAAATTATGAACGACATCAATTTTTAGTAACATTTTAATGGCCTTATGAAGTTTTAAAATAATTAAATCAACAGTTATTATTTCATTGTACTATTTTTAATTTCATTTTATACTCAAATTTCTATTTAGTAGGGTGTATGAGACAAAAAGGGTAAATGGAAAATCATTAAAAGTGAATTTACTGGAAAAATAATTTATTTTTATAAATTGCTTATCAAAACTTAGACCCCCCCAAATCAGGGACCAAATAGTTTTTAAGTTGAAACAGGAAAACCGACATGACCATAACCAGCCTGGAGAGCTTTAAGTTGTGTGCCAATAGATAGTGAACCAAAGATTGCCAAAAGCCAATCAGAAAGCTTCTCTATAACCCTTCCCCAAATCCTACCAAACAAAAAAATCTCAGCTTAATAGAAAATTCGCCAATCAGAGACTTTCTTAAGGCTTCCTTGTTTTACTCAATAAAACCCACTATTCTTTCAAACTCTTTGCAGTCTACCAGAATTAAAGTGACAGTAGCTGAATTACTGAATTTTTGGGTAAGTGGCCTTTGATTAATTTTGTACGTGGCTTTTGACAGTTGACAAAATCCTTTTGACAACTTGTATAAACGTTAAGTTTTAATCTTAGTCATGGCTATACTGTGATAGTGTTTGCTTGAGATCACAGAACCTGGGTCACAGTAACATCTCTGTACATGTACAGACACATCACAAAACACACGCACAGATTCTTTCAACAAGCAGCCTCCCCTGTTAAAAACAGAATACAAAATCCTCATTGTTTTAGCAGAAAGATCTCCTCAGAGAATATGTCTATATTGGGAGGCTTAGTTTCTTCTGGAGGGCTGTGCCATGGTCTCACTGTATCCTAGTTCACTGCTACAGCCTAGGTCTTACCAGCCCCTAACCCCAGGAGATGGTCTCTATCCTTATACTTGTATTGTGTATGTGTGTTGAAGAAGTGGAGAAAGACTAAGAGAGGGGACAGGAGTAAGTCTTGGTTTCAAAAATGGGAAAGGTATAGTTAAATATGGAGTAAAGCAGAAATCAAATAATGGTTTGTAACTAAGTAGGTTCATATTTGCCTGACACATTGAAATGCTTTATAAATATGTATTTAAATAAATACATTGGTTACTAAAAAGAAGAATATACATCCTTTGTGCTTGAATTAAGTTAATTTCCCCCAGAGATTATAATAAAGGAGGAATATAATATAATAATAGGTAGGGGGTAAGATGGAGAGTATTTGCAGAGCCAACCTTACCTATGTTGGTCAATGAACCAGGCACTTAATGAGTTTTGATAGATTCCTAAAAGTCTATGCTCCCACACTGAATGGCTGGGATGACTAAAACTTATAACATTGGAGGAATAGACTTTTAGAGAATTCTGGTGAATGAATTGCATCAATTTCAGGGGACCATTTAAAAATGCCAATATGTTCTCTGGAAAGTATGACACATCATTATATTAGCACCCATTAATCATTAATATTGACTAGTTTATTGAATTAAGAGTTAGAGGCAGAGACTCAAAGAGGCAGAGAAGATTATAAAAGAGCTGTAGGAAGGGTAGAAGGCAAAATTTATTCATGTCTAAATTTTGGATAGGGTTGCCAAAAACATTTCTCTATGTTGTTAATAATATGCAGTTTTTCCTTCTTTGAAAAATGTTTGGAGCCTCTTTTTTTAATTTCTCTTTCCTTCCTTCCTTTCCCTCCCTGTCTTCCTCTCTTCTTTTCTTCATTTTTTCTTCACTTTTACATATACTTAGAGTAGAATCTTAACAATTAAAAATCCTGTTAAAGGGTAAAGTTGAAATGCCTATTGGCCTGATTCAGCATCTGTTGATCTGATAGATCAAAATAGGTTTAAGAACTTTGGCAGACCTCACAGGGAAGAATGCATGATGGGATAATTGCCCAGCTCATCTTAGGAGAAAAGGTTTAGCGAAAACATGACCTGAGAGGATGAACGAGTCCCACCCAGATCACAGCAGGTCTGGCTGCAGTTTTATTATATGGCAAGCCTGCTTGTCTGGCACCCAGGGAACAACCCACCAGATGAGGTCAGCATTGGGGAGAGAAGAAAGCTTACAAAGGAAAATACCTCAAGCTTGGACTGCAGTAGTTGCTGGGAATCAAAATAATGTAAGGGAAGCCCTAAAAATGGATTTATTAACAACTGCTAACACTTATTACACACTTGTGCTATTTCAGGTACTATTTTAAGAATTTACATGTCTTGTTTATTCCTTACAACAATCCTATGAGGTAGATATAAATCTTATCTCCATGTTATAGAAGAGAAACTCATCAATATTATCAATGGTACAGTGACCATTCTTGTGCATGTCTCACAGTGGCTGTGTGAGAATTTCTTTAGGGTAAATACTTAGGAGTGGAATTGCTGAGTCACAGGGAATGCACATCTTCACCTCCTAGATAACGTCACATTATTCACCTAGATAAGATCAGATTGTTTTCCAGAGTAATTGTGTTTTTTTACTAGCAATTCATGAAATCTCTTATTGCTCCATGTTGTCAGGCTTTTAAACTTTTGTCAACTTAAGAGGTATGGAATTGTATCTAATTTACCTTTGTATTTCACTAGTTACTAATGCTTTATCACATTTTTACATGTTTATAGGACACACTGTTTTCCTTTTCTAGGAGTTTACTTTTCATTCTTTGTGAGTTATACTTGTTTTATTTGATTATACAGTTTATCTTTGAATAACATGGGTCTGAACTGTGTGGGTCCACTTATACGTGTATTCTTTTCAATAAATGTATTGGAGAACTTTTTGAAGATTTATGACAATTTGAAAAAGCTCACAAATGAACTGTGTAGCCTAGAAAGATTGAAAAAAATTAGCCAGGTGAGGTGGCTAATGCCTATAGTCCCAGTTTCTTGGAGTTCGAGACCAGCCTGGGCAATATAGTGAGACCCCATTTCAAAAACAGAAAAGAAATATTGAAAAAAATTAAGAAAAAGTTAGCAATGTCATGGATGCATAAAATACATGCAGACACTAGTTTATTTTACTACCATAAATATGCAATCTATTATAAAAAGTTAAAATTTATCAAAACTTACACACACAAATACTTACAGACTGTACATTACACCATTAGCAAGCGAGAGAAATATAAACAGAAGTAAAGATGCAGTATTAAATCATAACTGTATAAAATTAACTGTAGTACATACTGTACTACTGTAATAATTTTGTCACCATCTCCTGTTGCTGTTGCAGTGAACTCAAATATTGTGAGTATCGTCTTAAAATGTCCTGTGATGCTAATCGTCTCTTCATGAGCAGTTTATCTCTCCAGTAAATTGCATATAACAGTGAAAAGTGATTTCTTATGGTTATTGTATATTTCTTCTTGTGTTTATTGCAATACAATCAACCTTAAATAATGCCGTGGGACCCATACAGAGTGCCACTGGTAATGCTGAAAATGCTCCCAAGAAGCAGAGAAAAGTTATGACATTACAAGAAAAAATTGAATTGCTTGATATGTACCAAAGACTGAAGTCTGCCCTCCATTTCAAGACAAATGAAGGCTTAAGGATCATTGCAAAAAAAAAAAAAAAAAAGTAATTTGTGAAGCCATGAGCTGTAGCTATGCCAGCAGGTGGGAAAAACCTTGCACTTTTTGTGAAATACCCTTCTATCTTGTGTTCAAAATACTGCTTTTATGTGGGTGCAGGATTACTATTGTAAAGGTATACCTATAGACTTTAATATGATTTGAGAAAAAATGAAATCATTATATGATAATTTAAAGCAAAAGGAAGGTGAAGGATCTAAAGCTGGATAATTTGATGCCAGCCAAAGGTGGTTTGATAATTTTAGAAAGAGATTTGGCTTAAAAAATATCAAGATAACAAGAGAAGCAGCTTTTGATGATCAAGAAACAGCAGAAAAATTTCCATACACTGCTAAGAAAATCATTGAAGAGAAAGAATATCTGCCAGAACAGATTTTTAATTCAGAAGGAAGTATTCTATTCCAGAAAAAAATGCCATAAAGGACATCTATTAGTAAGAAAGAGAAATGGTTACCAGGATTTAAGGCAAAAAGGGATAGGCCAACTCTATTGCCTTGTGGACATACAGTGGATCTGTGATTAGGGCTAATCTTATCTATAAAACTGCTAACCTCTGATCCTTGAAGAGAAAATATAAATACCAGGAGCCAGTCTTTGGTTGTACAACAAGAAGGCTTGGACAATGAAAACCCTTTTTCTGGATTGGTTTTACTGATGATTTGTTTTTGAAGTCAGGAAGTATCTTGCTAGAAGAGGATTCCCTTTTAAAATTCCTATGATATTAGCCAATGCCCCTGGTCACCCAGAACCCCATGAGTTCAACACTAAAGGTATCAAAGTGGTCTACCTGCCCAGAAAGACAACATGTCTCTTTTATTTTTTTCAATTTATTTCACCATATAATGGAGGTACAAATATTGTTAGGGTTACATACATTGCCCCTACCACTC
>VBSM01000361.1:71094700-71159461 GCA_008086735.1 Cheirogaleus medius | reverse complement strand
TCTACTGATAGTTTCCTTGGCTGTGCAGAAGCTTTTTACAGAAGTCTTTTTGATAAAATGATTTCTTTTCCTTTGCATAGATACACAGTAGTGGGATTGCTGGATCAAATGGTAGGCCTCCTTTTAGTACTTTGAGAAATTTCCATACTGTTTTCCATAGAAGTTGCACTAATTTTCATTCCCACCAACAGTTTATAAGCATTCTTTTCTCTCTGCATCCATGCCAGAAACTATTGTTTTGGACTTTTTAATAAAAGCCATTCTAACTGGGATAAGGTGATATCTCATTGTGGTTTTAATTTGCATTTACCTGATGATTATTGGCATTCAGCATTTTTCATATTTTTATTGGCCATTTGTGTGTCTTCTTTTGAAAAGCTTTTTTCATGTCTTTTGCCCATCTTTTAATGGGTTATTTGTTTTTTCCTTGCTGATTTGCTTGAGTTTTTTGTAGATTATGGATATTACCCCTTATTCAGTTGTGTAGCTTGTGAATATTTTCTACCATTCCTTAGGTTGTCTATTTGTTCTGTTGATTATTTCCTTAGCTTTGCAGATGATTTTTAATTTAATCAAGTCCCATTTATTTATTTTTGTTGTTGCTGTAATTGTCACTGGGGTCTTAGTCATAAATTCTTTGCCGGGCCAATATCTAGGAGATATTTTCCTACATTTTCTTCTAGAATTCTTATGGTTTCATGCCTTACATTTCAGTCCTTTATCCATCTTGAATTAATTTTTGTAAAGGGTGAGAAATATGGATCCTGTTTCATTCTTCTACATGTGGCTATCTAATTTTCCCAGCACTATTTATTGAATAGGGCTTCTTTTCCCCAGTGTATATTGTTGTCTGCTTTGTCAAGGATCAGTTGGCTATGTGTGGAAGGTTTTATATCTGGGTTCTCTGTTATGTTCCATTGGTCTATGTTTCTATTTTTATTTCAGTACCATACTGTTTTGGTCACTATACCCTTGTAGTATAGTTTGAAGTCTGGTAATGTGATGCCTCCAGATTTGTTCTTTTTGCTTAAGATTGCTTTGGCTATTCAGGCTCTTTTCTGGTTCCAAAGGAAGCACAGAATTATTTTTTCTAGATCTGTAAAATGCAACATTGGTATCTTGATGTGGATTGCATTGAATCTGTAAATCAGTTTGGGTAGTGTGGACATTTTAACAATGTTGATTCTACTGATTGATGAACATAATTTTGTTTTCCATTTGTTTGTGTCATCTGCTATTTCTTTCCTCAGTGTTTTGTAGTTCTCTTTGTAGAGGTATTTCCCCTCCTTGGTTAAGGATATTCCTAGGTATTTTCTTTTCTTTATAGCTATTGTGAATAGTATTGAGTCTTTGATTTGACTCTCAGCTTTACTATTATTGGTGTCTAGGAATGATTTGTGGACATTGATTTTGTAACCTGAGACTTTGCTGAATTTATTTATCAATTCCAGGAGTCTCTCAGTGGAATATTTGGGATTTTCTAGATATAAGATCATATTGTTAGTTAAAAGCAATAGTTTGACCTCCTCTTTCCCAATTCGAATAACATTTATTTCTTTCTCTTGCCTGATTGCTCTGTCTAGGACTTCCAGCACTATGTCAAACAGGAGTGGTTACACTGGACACCCTGGTCTTGTTCCGGTTCTTAGTGGGAATGCTTTCAACCTTTTCCCATTCAGTATGATGTCAGCTGTGGGGTTGTCATATATCGCTTTTATAATTTTGAGATATGTTCCTTCTGTGCATAGTTTTTAGAATTTTTATCATGAAATGGTGCTGAATTTCATTGAATGCTTTTTCTGCATCTATTGAGATGATCATATGGTCTTTGTTTTTGCTTCTGGAGGCTATGGGGGACAATATAATTCCAGGATAATTCAGGTTGTTAACAGAATTTAGTTCCTTGTGGTGTAGGACTGAGGTGCCTATTCCTTTATTGGCTGATGACAAGAGGTCTCTCAGCTTCCAGAGGTTACCTGTGTTCCTGTGCCCTCTTCATCTTCAAAGCCAGCAATGGCACATTGAATCCTTCTTCTGATTTCCTCTCTGCCACCAGCTAGAAAAAGTTCTCTGCTTTTGTGATTATATTAGGGCTTGTGTGATCAGTTTAGGACAACCCACATGATCTCCCTATCTTCAGCTCAACTGTTCCATACAATAATTTGTGATCACAAGAGATAATTATAATTTTCACATGTTTTGGGGATTGGGACAGGACATCTTTGAGGGACTATTGTTTTATCTGCCACAGTCCATTCTCTGGCCTTCAAAAGATTAATATCTATCCCACATGTAAAATACATTCATCTCATTCCAATGTGTCTAAATGTCTCATTCCATTTTAGCATCAGCTCACGATTAAAAATCTCATCATTTAAATAATCTAAATCAGTATAAATTAGGTTCCTGGCCACAATTCCATTCTATCTGTGGCTCTGTAGTACTAAATAAATATTTATCTGCTCCTATCCTACAATGGTGAGACAGCAACAGGATAATAATTATAGAGGTTATGATTCAAACAGGGGAAAAGAGAAAATAAAAAGGAGCTACTGAAACAAAGCAGCTTTGAAATCCAGTTGGTCAGACTCTCCTAAGCTTCAAAGCCTGGGAATAATTCTCTGTGACTCTCTACAATTCCCCCTGGGCTCTTGGTTTCACACTCTTGGCCCACTTCCTGCCAGAAGAATTGTGAGGGTCCATTAACCCGCTTTTATTTTGTAATCTTTTTTTCTCCTTTACCTAAGGAATAATTGCTACCTTACTAATAGATTTCCTTGAGTTTATCTCTTATAATATCTTCAGTGATGTAAAAATTTTGGACTAATTATATATCTTTGTGATCGTCTAATGTGTATATGTTCATATATTAGTATAAGATAACACTTATAAGAGATGAACCACAATAACTAACAATAAAGTAGCACATTTATAACAATATACTGTAATAGAAGTAATGTGAATATGGTCTATCTCTCTCTGAAAATGTCTTATTGTACTGTACTCATCCTTCTTCTTGTGATGATGTGAGATGATAAAATGCCTACACGATGAGAAGTGAGCTGAATGATGTAGGCATTGTGATGTAGTGTTTGGCTCCTATTAAACATGAACGCAAGCACTGCAATAGCACGACAGTTGGTCTGGTAACCAAGACAGCTACTAAGTAACTAAGGGACAGGTACCATATACACGTGGATATGGTGCACAAAGGGATGACTCAAATCCTTGGTGTAATGGGACAGGACAACTTGAAAATTTCATCATACTGTTTATAAATTGTTTATTTCTGGAATTTTCCCTTTAAAATTTTTGGACCACAGTTAACTGTGAATAAATGAGATCACAGAAAGCAAAACTGTAGATAAGAGGGGACTATCATACTTTGGCACTACAATCCCCAACCCCTCAGGCAGTGACCTGGTACTGGTCTGTAGCCTGTTAGGAACCAGCTGCATCACTGCCTGGGCTCTGCCCCTTCCCCTCCACCATCCTTGGAAAAATTGTCTTTCATGAAACCGATCCCTGGTGCCAAAAAGGTTGGGGGCTGCTACAGTTTGGCAGGTCAAAGTATTCATGTACCTTCCTACTCCAGTGTTGTAACTATCTTCTTTAGGCATTATTCTAAACGGATATGTCAGTGAAGAATTACTGCCAAGGAACACCAGTCCCACCAAAAGTGGCCTAAACAAATTATACGTTGCGTTTTTCTCACATCATGAGATGTCCAGTACAGTACAATAAGATATTTTTAGAGAGAGATAGACCATATTCATATTACTTTTATTACAATATATTATTATCAATATGCTATTTTATTGTTAGTTATTGTGTTTCATCTCTTATTGTGCCTAACTTATAAATTAAACTTTGTCATTGGTATGTATGTATAGGAAAAAACAGTGTGTATAGCATTTGATAGGGTTTGATACTATCTGCCATTTCAGGCATCTACTGGGGGTCTTGGAATGTATCCCTTGAGGATAAGGGGGGACCACTGTACTTGATTTATAATACTAATAGCATTTGTGGGTAGCAGTAGTATATATGAAAATCTAATCCCCTTTACAGGTCTAAAAACTCCTCAAAGGATTTTCTGTCTTTGTTTCTACCACATGTTAACTTAGGATTCAATAAATATTTTGGATGAACCTACCTAAGCTGTATGTAGGGAGGAGAACAAATTAAATCAATAAGGGCAAGGATGACTCCAGTTTAGATTCTTGCAGCTTGTATGCCATGTAAAGGACATTTTTATTATGAGAAGGGAATAAGGATAGAAATTACTCCCTGAGGAACTAAAGGGAAAAACTCCTAACAAATCTCAATATGACTTTGCAGCTAGCACTCCAGAAAACTGAGAACAGACATCCTCCTCCTCATCATCACAAAAGAATGTTTTCAGGTAGGAGGAGCCAATGAGAGAATTGCATGGAATTGTATGAAGTATGTCAAGAACCTTGAAGAAAATACTCATGACAAACAAAATGGGGAATGTTTTTAAGTTTTATTGTGGGCAAGATTTGCTTGATACGTGTTGTAATGTGATTTTCACAGATGACTGTGAGAAGGGAAAATTTTTATTTTCTGTTGAGTAGCACAATTTTCACTGGAAAAATGCAGCAGGATTTTTTCTTTGTGGGTGCTTGATTTCCACTTATTAACATTGATAAGAAGGGTCTACAATTAAAAATGGGTACATTTATAATAGTATTTCTAATTTCTATAAATAATTTTGTCTCCTGATTGAGAGAAATTTTGTTATAACTTTAGTGGATAAAATACATACTTAGATATCACTCATCCTTAGCTAATAATTTGATTCTTACAACAAATATATTGAGTCCCTACCATGTGCCAGGCACTGTGTTTGGAGCTGCAATTACAGCAATAGACAGCCAGATCTGGTTTTTGCTCCTTGAAATTAATGTCTTTCATGAAACATAGGCACTGAAGGAATAATAATGAAGTGTGAGATGACAGAAGGTTAGAGCAGAGAAGAACTTAGCCAGATATTAGGAAATTCTGGGGAGACGAAAAAAGGATCAGAGAATATTTTGGTCTAAATCTGATAGAATGATGAACTGTGCCCCTAAAGGGAATCTCTTGGTTTTGTTTTTAAAAACTGTTATCAAGGTTCTAGGATTTTCCTGTTTAGAATATTTTTATATTCTATGTTCTAAGCTAAAACACCAACTTTTAAAATGTAATATATTTACATCTAGTATTCACGGTCTACAAAATAAACAGGATTGAATCCATGTTATAGCCTGACCATAATTAATGGTAATTAGAATATATTTCTATGCTTCCTTAATTTTTCTTTGTTAAGCTATTCCTTTTATAAAAACAAAGCAACAACAGAAGAGAAACAAACAAACAAAACAGCAAAACAAACAAACAATCCACTTTATTATAAAATAATTTAATGTTTTCCTTGCTGTGGAACATTGTAAATATAACCACTTTTAAATTTCAAAAGGATTTGTTACTTCATTCTGTAAAAAAATCTTGATTGACAATACTATTGTCAATGTAATAAATTAGAATGATGTATATAATAAAGTGATTTTGTTCTGTTTCAATATAAAATATACTTTTTTAGTTTTCTTAAAATTTCAAAACATTGAGGGGGTACAAATATTTTTGTTACATGCATACCTTTTATAATACTTAAATGAGGATTTTTAGCATGCCCATCACCTGAATAGTGTGCATTGTACCTGACAGGTAAGTTTTTACTTCTCCCCTCTTCTCCTCCCCTATTCTTAATAATTTCCAGTGACATTTACATCTCTTTATGCCCATGTCTGCCCATCCATTAGCTCCCAATTATTAAAGAGTATATGTGGTGTTTGTTTTTCCATTTCTGAGATGCTTCACTTAGGATAATTGTCTCCATTTCCACACTTAGGTCGATTCCACATTTTTGCAGTTGTGAATTGTGCTGCAATAAACATTTGAGTGTAGGTGTCTTTTTTGATAAAATGACTTCTTTTCCTTTGGGTAGATGCCAGTAGTGGGATTGCTGGGTCGAATGGTAAGTCTACGTTTATTTCTTTGAGGCATCTCCATACTGTTTTCCATAGAGGTTGTACTAATTTTCAGTCCCACCAACAGAGTATAAGTGTTACTCTCTCTCTGCATCCATGCCAGCATCTGTTATTTTTGATTTTTTAATAATGATTATTGTGACAGGGGTAAGGCGGTATCTCATTGTGGTTTTAATTTGCATTTCCCTGATGATTAGTGACGTTGAGCATTTTTCCATTTTTGTTTTGGCCATTTGTCTATTTTTCTTGTAAAACTTCTGTTCCTATCGTTTGCACATTTTTTAATGGGCTTATTTTTTTTCTTGCTGATTTGAGTTCTTTGTGGATTCTAGACTCTTCATATTAGTCCCTTATGGATATATAGTTTGCGAATACTACTATTCTGTAGGTTGTCTATTGATTCTGTTGATCTCTACAAGGAGAACAATAAAACACCTGATGGAAGAAACAGCCGAGGATAGCGTGCTGAGTGGGCGAAGAGGGCGGCTCTGGGTGGCTCGGGGTCCTGTCAGCTGTGAGGAGCGCCAAGTACGGCAAGGGCAAGCGCTGCCCGAGGCAGGGCGCCTCTGCTCTGGCCCTGTCCCTGGCTCCCTCGCCACCGCGCCAGGAGAGCAAACCCGAGCGTGGAGCAGGCCGGGCCAGGTGAGGCCTCTTCCCCTCCCGGGGCTGGGCGGGGGCCAGCGCCTTCTGCCCTTCATGCCCCGGCCCGCTGGGGGCAGCGGGTGCCTCGGGTCTCGCAGGGGGTCGATCCTAGCTGGCCCCGCGCCTTGCTGTCACCATTCTCCGTCTCTCCTGGGTTAGGCGGGGAGGAGCGAGCCCCTTTCCAGCCAGCCCTTGGCATGGGAGCGAACCCGAGCTCATCTCCTCGCCTCAGCAGGGCGGTTCTAGTCCCCTCACTGGGGCCACGAAGCGGGGAAGGGGTGCACGGCCAGGGCAGAGGTAGCTTTAAGGTGTCAATCTTTGACCCCGCCTCCGAACCTTGTAACTCCTGGGAGAGGAGCCAGAGTCAGGTATCTTTCAAAACGGGGGCTGCAGCTAGAGGCCAGCTTGTCTGAAGCCGCAGCTGCAAAGGGATGATTTTGGAATCGGTTTGTGAAACAAAACAAGGAGTTTTTCCTATCCCCTAGCTTGTTGAGTGTTCCCCTGGAGAAGTGGGAACTGCGCATGTCCTTGCTTGAGACAGCAATCCACGCTGTGACTGTGGAAGGCTTCTCCTGGTGAGAATTGTGTGCAAAAGGAACGGTGGAGGGTGGGAAGGGATTTGTAGACGAAGAAAAAACAATTGTGAAATCTCTATAGTCTCAGCAAAGTAACTTCAGTGCTAATGAAGTTCCTTTGAAACCTTTGGATTGTTAAGATTCGGAATAGCCAATTTGCTTTGTCTGTTAAATCTCCCGAAAATAAAAGCTTCGTTTCTTAAAAAAAAAAAAAAAGAGAGAGAGAAAAGAAAAGAAATAGCAGAGGACACAAATGGAAAAACATATCATGGATTGGTAGAATCAACATTGTTAAAGTGTTCATACTGCCCAAAGTGATTTACAGATTCAATACAATCCCCATTAAAATACCCATCTCATATTTAACAGATCTAGAAAAAATAATTCTGCCCTTTATCTGGAACAAAAAAGAGCCCAGATAGCCAAAGCAATCTTAAACAGAAAGAACAAATCTGGAGACATCACATTACCAGACTTCAAATTATACTATAATATAGTATAATAACCAAAACAGCATGATATTGATATAGAAGTGGAGACATAGACCAGTGGATCAACATAGAGAACCTAGAAATAAAACCATTATTTATAACCAGCTGAACTTTGACAAAGAAGACAATAGCATACACCAGGGAAAGGAAGCTCTATTCAGTAAATGATGCTGGGAAAACTGGATAGCGATATGCAGAAGAATGAAATAGGACCTCTATCTCTAACCATATACAAAAATTAAGATGGATAAAATGCTTAAATGTAGGCATGAAACCATAAAAAAATTTAGAAGAAAATGTAGGAAAAACTCTTCTAGACATTGGCCTAGGCAAAGAATTTATGACTAAGACCCCAAAGACAAATACAGCAACAACAAAATAAATAAATGGAACTTGATTAAATTAAAAATGTATGCACAGCAAAGGAAATAATCAACAGAGTAGACAACCTACAAAAATATACTTTTTATGCAAAATATATTTCATCAATAATGTTTTTTGTGACATACTACCCCATGATTAGTGTTAGCTTATGCTTCATGGTGCATTTATAACATAATAGTATTTTAAGCTACAGCCAAGTTAATTATGAAATGTTTATTTTTCAGAGGAAGATGTTGATTTTAAGTATAATCTCAGGCATGTAAGTTATTAACCTGAGGAAGTGAAGAGAACATTTAGTCATGATGCTCCAAAGATTACTGGAAGGAGTGGGGAGGATGGAGAAGGAAGGAAGAAGGTCAAGATGTAGGTTAAAAAAAATGACACTTATTCACCAGTGGTGATTATGCAGATTTATTAAATGTCACAACACAAACAATATAAAAATGGTCTAGGGCACTATTTCTTAAAATTTAGTGTTTGTACTGTTCATCTGGGACCTTTTAAAGATGCAGATTCTGATTCAGTAGAACAGAGGTGAGGCTGAGATGGCATATATCTAACAAACTTCCACAAGCTGCTGGTCTATGGAGTAGCCAGGGTCTAGAGCTGTGGTTCTGAGCATTGCCTCACATTGGAAACACCTGCAGAAACTGAAAAGATTCTGATGGTCAGGCAACACTCCTGAACAATTAAGTTAGAATTTCTGGTGCTGACACCCCGGGCTTCAATGTTTTTTTAAAATTTTCCCCAGAATATATCAATATGCAGCTAGACTTGAGAAACCACAGGTCAGAAGATTATTGTGCCTCTTCAATGGCTGGAGCTGGTGTATTCACTCCAATGTACTTTATAATCATTCTAAACTGAAAGTCAAATTACTCCATTACAATGGACTGCAGCTGAGAAAACAAAACGTTCACCACATTATTTAAGTAAAAACATATCCTGTACACATAGGATATGTTTGGCTTCATAGATTCTCAGAAATGTTATTGTTTCTGTCCTTGCATAATTTTGCTATTGAGTTCCTCTGTATAAGTACATCTTGGGAATAGTGGTTAAAATAAGAAAAATAAGCCATTAAGTTTCTCCCTGCATGAGCCTGGAGTGATTTCTTCTCGGGGATGGCAGAATTTCAGGCAACAGAGCCTTGAGTGTTGATCCTAACTTATCCTGGTCTATTCCCTACAGACTTTCTTCTCAGGATAGTCCTTCTGATAGCAAGGATTACTCCTATTTCATATATATGATACAGAAAAGTATCATACATGATACAGAAAAGTATCGATCCTAATTTTTAAAGTATCAGGGACCCTCAGAATTGCTTTCCTTTGCTGAAACTAACTGCATCGGTCAATATTTATATTTAACTGCTTACAGTTAAAATATATTTAACTGTAAGCAACTAAAAGGGAGTCTGGATGAATTAAACAGAAAGGGAGTTTATTTAAAAGGATAATGAGTAGTTCACAGAACCACTGGAGAACCAAAGAACCGGACTTGATGTTAAATGACCAGGAAAAATGCCTAAAACCTACGATAGAATGGACTGAAGGGAAGCTACTGCTGCTGTTGTTGCCAGATGTTAGAATTTTCCCTGCTACGATTTTGCACCAGGAACACAACATTGCAGCCACTTCATGGCTAAAAGCGGACACAGCCCCACCTCCACCTACAGTAGAAAGTGTATTTTGTCTGCTTCCTCACATTGCTCACTAAGGTCTCCTGGACTATATGATTTGAGTTTCAGAATTGCTCCTAACTGCAGGGGTATTTTCTAACTTGGCAAGTCAGAATTTAAATGGTGGGAAATTTCTTGAATAAAGGAAGGCTGTTCAAAACATACTGAGGCAGTAAGGAAACTAGTCAACTATCTATTACCCTTCATAGGGTCCTCCTTTTGTGATTTAAGTTAGTATAGGCAGCATCAATTTTATTCCAATTCATAAGCATTTATTCCAAGTCTACTACATTTTCAAGATGTACACAAGGCAAAGATAAATTCTCTGGTGTAGAAGAGCTTACAGTTTGTTAGGCAAAGTTTCACATGAGTTATTTTAATCTAGTATTGTAAAATATAATGCATTGACATATACACATATGCACAGGGGAGGAGACTTAATTGCTACAACTTGTGCAGAGGCAAGGTGGGAAAAATATACCACTTTAAACTCATATTCCTTGACTTAAATCAGGTATAGTGAAACAGCTAATGTTTATGTTGCATTATACTTGTGTTTTTCTGTATCTTGCCAAACACTATCTAAGCTCCTCAATGGCAAGTATCTTTCTATCTTTTTAATTTTGGTATTATTCATAGTATTTAGTATATAACTAGGCACATGGTAAATGTCCCAGTGTTTCTTGTTGAGTTGAATTATTTTAGCAAATATATAGTTGGAGTACCTCAAAATATACCCAACCATACTATCTAAATAATACTATAGAAGAAAGCACTATTTTAAATCAACTTGTTGCTTGACTATCACAATCAATCACAACGTACAGATGTCAGACTGGCAATTGAAGGACTTACCATTGCTAAAGTTTATAAGAGAGTGAGCCTTTCTAACTCAAGGTATAGCTGGGACAAGATTCATGTGAAAATGAATTTTAAAAATTGACATTAACATTGTTATGATATCAACTGCTCTGTTCTTTATTATCGTTGTTATTATTATTATCTCATATTTAAAGGCTACCTTTCCAATGCCAGGTTTGAGTATGTGACCTATTCATGACTAGAAGATAGGAATGTCTCATAGGTTCTTGTGCATACTTGAGCTGTCCATAGGTTAGGAGGATAATTATATATCTGAAGAGGCAAAGTCATAAGGTTCAGAGAAAAAAAGTATAAAAAACAATACAATTTGTAAGGAATCGAAACTCACTGGAGACAGCTTAAGCAAAAAGGAGAATTTATTAAAAGGATACATGATATCCTGTATTATCCAAGTATAGAAAGCTGGAACTCAAGAACAAACTAGAATCTGGGACTAGAAATCTATCAGGAATTCAGGTAGTTCACACTGTCTCTCATCTCTGTTTCTCTGCATGTCTATACAAGTTCCTGGCAGTGCTGCTTTTTAATGATTTCAATGTTTAACTTTTACTGAGTCATAGTTAAAGTAACTCTTGTCCTTCAGAATACCTTAATTTCTTTTTTGCTTTTAACAGTATATCTTTTCAAGTTTGTGTCCTACCTAACTGAAGAAAGAAAAACAATACAAAACAAAACAACAACAACAAAACAGCATATCTTAGCCAGGGATTTGACAGTGAAGATATGACTTTCTACAGTTATACTTTGAAACTCATTCTCTTTTCGATCTTGCTTAACAGTACATCTCAGAAAACAATCAACTCTGTACCTTTCTCCCCCTTTTGGAGGCTTTGTATGCCTTTCCCTGTAACTTTGGACTGCATTTGTGCAGTGTAAACCAAACATTCTCTTCCAGTCATGCTGCACTTTGATGAGTTAGTCCCTTTGCCAGTAATAAAATATTTAGCTCTTAATTTCCTGAGCTTTTTATTTCAGAATTTATTGTTTTGAAAAGAACACATCCTTTACTCTTTGCTCTTGGAACACTCATTAATTTTATCAATCAAATTTTATTCATTTTAACATTAACTAGAAAAGTAATATATGCCTTTTTAAAAGCGAATAATCCAAACACATATAAAGAATTTGCTAATCATCATCCCCTACCAAACCACCCCCTCCATTGCCACCACGTTGAGGTAATCAATGTTAATAGCAGATTGTATCCTTTAACATCTTTCTTCGTGTTTGTAAACAAAAAGTGCATACACATACAGATTATCCTTTTTAATATTTTTTTCTACCTTAACAAAATATCAAGTAAATAGATAGAGCTTTAATTAAGTTTCTTAAACTGTAAAATATTTCATTGAAAGAGTGTACTAAAACATAATCAACTATTTCTCTAGTATGAGTATTCAGGTGATTTCTAATTTTTTTTACAACTAAAAGTAATATTGCAACCTCTGCATACACATATACATATATTATGGAATTTTTTTTAACAGAAGTGAGATTACTGGATATGGCAGATTTATTATTTATTATTTATTATTATTAGAAACTACTCAATATCTCCCTCCCCATCACTCTAAGGGAATGATACATCCTCACTATTGCTATATGACTTAGTGCCAACACCTCCTTCCCCATAAGCATAAGGGAATGATAGATCCTCACCATTGCTATGTGATTTAGTGCCTCCATGTGGTATTATCAAAATCATAGACATACAGTTGTTCATGTTTCCTTATTGTCTTTATGCCATCAAGATCTGTAGTGATGTCATTTCTTTCATTTATAATATTGATAATTTGCATTTCTTCCTCTGGTTCTACTGATTGTTTTATTTCTTGACAATGTTTTTTTTTCTTTTTCTTTTATTTCATTATATTATAGGGGTACAGATATTGTTAGGGTTACATATATTGCCCCTGCCAACCCTCCCCCCCCCCCCGCCATGCCAGAGCTTCAAGCGTGTCCAACCCCCAGGTGGTGCGCGTCACACCCATTATGTGACAATGTTTTGTTTTGTGGTGTTTTTTTTTTCTCTTTTCCTTTGCTAAAAAGCAAATTGTGATGGTTAATTTTATGTGTCAACTTGGCTGGGCCACAATGCCTTGATATGTGGTCAAACA
Source organism: Cheirogaleus medius (assembly GCA_008086735.1). Classification (NCBI taxonomy): domain Eukaryota; kingdom Metazoa; phylum Chordata; class Mammalia; order Primates; family Cheirogaleidae; genus Cheirogaleus; species Cheirogaleus medius. The sequence goes on along the minus strand of VBSM01000361.1, from coordinate 71,146,636 downwards.
TTATTCTGGATGTTTCTGTCAGGGTGTTTTTGGATGAGATTAATATCAGAATTGGTAGTCTTTGAGTAAAACAATTGCCTTCCATAATGTGGGTGGGCCTCATCCAATCAGCTGAAGATCTGACTGTCAGTAAATGGCCTTCAGCTTGGAACTGCAGCATTTGCTTTTCCCTGGTCTCTAGCTTGCTGGCCCACCTTGCAGATTTTGGGCTTGTCAGCTTCCATATAAAGTGAGCTATTTTCTTAACATGAATCTCTTTCTATACATGTAGAGGTACCTCATTGGTTCTGTTTTTCTGGAGAGCTCTAATAGACAAGTCTTATAATTTTTTGTCAACTATCAGCCATTGTGTGGAAAAGAACAGTAGAGGCTGAGATACATAATATTTAAGCTTTGGAATGGCCATGTATTTTTAAGTGGAGGGAGTCAGTTCATTACTGTGGAGGTTTAGTCGATATAATGAGTAGTTGAGCTGGGTTTAGGTCTTAGTGTTATCATTATCCTCATTACATGTTAGGTTTCAAATCTCTCCACGGGTGGCCTGCCATTACCTAGTGCTTATTGTCAAGGCTGGGGTAGCAGGTAGTTCTCAACCCTGAGCTTTGAGTAATCCCTCTACCTGGTTTTCTGGTGCAGCCTCAGTCTCAGGCAGAGTATGCATACCTGGACCTTGTGAGTGGGGCTTTTCAGCACTCCTGATTCTCTTTCCAGTGGCAATCAAACTCCACCTGATATCTTTCGGGAGTTTCAAGCAAGATACAGTTTTGTTTTCCTTTCCCAGTGGAAGCAGACCTCTGCTTTGTATCAGTGTTGGCGCCTGGGCTCAGAAGATTTCCATGTCCCTCCTACAGAAACAGATAGGTTTTGCTTCTACCCTTTTTCCTCCAGAAGCAGTCTTTGCCTGGTTCTTTGAGGTGGGAGTTAAGGATTCTTACTGCTGCTCAGAAGCAATGGACTTTTGCCTGGGCTGTAGTGGCACAAAAGCATGCTGCCTTTTCCCCAGTATCTTAAGTTTTTCTGCCTCATTCAGGGACATGGAAGCAGTAGTGTTTTTCGCCTGTGTCCTGGTGGTAGCCAATCACCTCACACGTGGTGTCTCCACTGAGGGGAGTGGCTCTCCCTGGTCTCCTGCCTGACCAAGTCTTTCTCATGAGTACCTACTAGAGAAACATGGAAAAAAGTTTGTGAGTGAGCATAAACTACCTTCCTGAGACTCTAAATTATTCCAAATTGTTACACTAGCCCACACTTGGCCTTCAGGAATTTGTTAAAATTATAGCTTCTTTATTCTTGCCTTCAATTATGGCAGTGACCACTTCCTCCTGTGCTCTGCCAAAGGTGATAGAGTTTATGTGTCCAATCTCTCTTCAGAGGGTCTTGTCACGCTTTGAAATTCAGTTCAGTTTGTTTCCTTATTACCTGAGGTCTCTGATGAGTTCAAGAAGTTTTCTTTTTGGCCATTATCTGGCTTTTCCTGTTGTTAGGATGAGAGTGATATTCTTTTGCAGTTTTCTACTCTCTAAGCTAAAGTAAAATCCATTGCTATTATTTTTTATTTAAACATAATATTGTCTTTTAAAGAAATCAAGAAAAGAAAGGGCTTTCTTTTACATTTATTCATACATTTACTATTTTCAGTGCTTGCAATTTCTTCCTGTTTGAATTTTCTTCTGATATCATTTCTATTCAGCTCAAGGAACTTCTTTTAGCATTGCTTTTGATGCAGATCTGCTGGCAATTAATTTCGTCAAAATTTGAGTATCTGAAAATGACTTTATTTTGAATTTATTTTTTGAAAGATATTTCAACAAATACAGAATTCTATGTTGACAGCTTCCTTTAACCTTTCAGACCATTAAACGTGTTGTTCCATTCTCTTCTGGCTTCAGTTTTGTTTTTTAAACTAGAAGTCATCTGTTATTCTTATCAATGTATCTCTGTATATGGCATCTCTTTTTCTTTGTCTGCTTTTAAGATTACTCTCTTTAGCTTTGATTTTCAGTAATTTGGCTATCAGTTAAGTACTTGTTGTTTTTTTACTTTTATCACATAGGAGTGTTGTGGTTTTTTGTTTTTAATTTACTCAGGTTGGAGTTTTCTGATCCTATTGAGTCTTTGGGTTCTTTTGTTTATTTGTTTGTTTGTTTTGAGATAATCTTACCCAGGCTAGAGTGCAGTGGCTTCATCATAGCTCACTGCAACTCAAACTCCTAGGTTCAAGTGATCCTCCTGCCTCAGCCTCCAGAGAAACTGGGGCTATACAGGTACACACAGTAATGCATGGATAACTGTTCTATTTTTTGTAGAGATGGGGTCTTGCTATTGAGCCATAGTGTCCTTTTTTTTTATTTTTGAAAAACTTTGCCATTGTTTCTTCAAAAGTTTTTGCTCCATTGTCCCTCTCATCTCTTTCTAGAACTCAAATTGTCCTTATTTTACACAGCTTAATATTGTTCTATAGTTCATTGAGTCAATGGTTATTTTATTTTTTTCCTCTATGCTATTGATCTGTGTTTACATTCACTGTTACTTTCTTCTGCAGTCTAATCTGTTATTAATCTACTACATTTTTTGAATGTAGATAGTATATTTTCCAGCTCTAGGATTTCCATTTTGTTATTGGAGCTTAAAAGTATATCTGAAAATTTCTCATCACCTTATTTATTACATTCATCTTCTCCTATAATTTCTTTAACATATTTATTTATATTGTATAGTTTTTATGTAATAATTCTGACATTTGGGTTATTTGTGATTTTACCTCTATTGATGCTTTGTTTTGATTAAAAGCCAATTTTACCTGCTTCTTCGCATGCCTAATACTAAACATTATTTATAATGTGTTATGGACAATTGACTCTGTTCTCTTGTTCTGAAGTTTTGAATTTTGCTCTAATAGGCAGTTAAATTACTGACAAGTCATCTAGCTCCTATGGAAAATTTATTTAAGCTCTGTTAGGGTGGTTTATTTTCATTTGACCTTCAATCCAAGGGTGTAACCCTTAGTTTTTGGGCTTAGTCATTATTTGTAAGGCTATCAAGCTCTTCTAATTTGGCTCAACTTGAACTCCAAAAAACTCTGTCTTCCAGAAATAGACAACTGCTGAAATTGCTGCTCAGCAATTTTAGTCTTCTAGCTAAAATTGAAATCTCAACCTGCACTCCCAAACTTAGAACTCATCCAAAGATTTAATAGGTATGTATAAGAGAGTTTAGGACTGACCCCTCTGTGGCTCCCTCATGTCTCAGATTTCTCCTTTTAATTTTCATCAAATTGATCAACTCCGAACTTTGACCTATGACTCCTCAGCCAAATAAGATTGCCCCTTTTTGCTTGAGCTCCAATGTCTATTCACAGTACAAACTGAGGAGTATTTTTAAGGGAAAATCAAGTCAAATGTGAATCTCTCTTATTTAGCTTCTTTTCTTAAAGGGGCTGTAGCCTCTCCAGTTTCTGCTTCCTTTTGAAGGATTGGCATGTGTTTGTATAGAGTGTAAAACACAACATTTGCTTTCCCAAATAAATAAAAAAAAAAACAGAACGTTGAGCAAAGAGTTTTTCTCCTATACACTGTGTGCTATTAAACCAAATTAGTGTGCCTTTTCCCTATAAGTTTCTAGAAATTAGCGGTTTTGCTAAGCCTGAATTTTCAAAGTACACAATGGTCTTACCTTAATTGATTTTTGACATCACATAGTATACATTGTAATATTTATAGCTTATCACTTTTTTGTGTTTACTTTATTCCAGGCACTACAATGAGTTCTTAATTCTAATATTTCCTTTAAACTACATAGCTACATCATGAATTAGGTACTATTCATACCATTTTACATATGAACAACTGAGACTTAATGAAATTCAATACATTATCCAGGGTCATAAAAAATGTACTAGAACCAGGATGCAAATCTAGGTCGATCTGGCTCTAAAGTCCATGCCTGTGACAATTCAGCAATAAATGGAAGTATTTGCTTAACATTTTATTACACAATCTCTTGTAGTATGATATCTTTTCTACCTCAGAAGATTATATTTGCCTTGGAATTCACAAAATTACAGAAAAGTAATACTAATCATAATGAAATACCTTATTTTATTGAATTTGGCAGAATACTTTACCTTATTTGTGGTTTAATTGCACAATTTTTATTTTAAAACATTTTTTTTTGTTGTTTCAGTGTCAAGATTTGGCAGATAAAACTAAGGACATTAAGTGCCTAGTGGTTTAGGAAGAGGAGTATCATTTGCATAGCATAGGTCCAGATGATGACTGCTCAGCTGGAAGCAATTCAAATTATAAGGTGTCTTCATCTTTTAATAGTTATCATTACCTCACTGAATGATGATAAAAAGCTACATTTTACTTGCCTTACTAAATGATATGTTGCAACAAAATTATTTACATCAGGCAGCAAAATTCCCCCTACTTCCTACCCCCGCCCACCCATGTTTTAAGAGTAAGAAAGTACTTTGAGGTTTTAACATAGTTTCTAGAAGCAACATTTAATGAGAAATCCAAGGGACTCTTGTAGGATAACTCATAGGCATGCTTCTCATTGGTTTTCAGTGTTTTCTGTCATGAACCTAAATTACTATTCCCACTAGCTACATATTTTCTGCACTTTTTCTTCACTGCTCATCAAAATAAAAGGCAAATGAGTTCTTACTAAGAAATTTACTGTCAGTATTTGCCGAGGACCCATTCTCTGTTCAATGCTAATTTTCTCTCTTTCCCAAAGAGCCATGATGTTGTTTACTGACTGGAATTCCTATTGCTTTATTCCACCAGTAGGTAATATTTAGTTGATGGCTGAAATACATTAGGATTGATCAAAATATAAGCATGTCTTAAGAATAAAATCAATAATTTTAGGCAGTTAAAATTTTTGTCTTCTTAGTTCAGCATGAATCGATTATGACATAAGGCAGGTAGATATTAAAGATAAGGGAAAATCAACATGAATTTAAATAGCATCAGGAAGTTAGCTTTTCAACATTTTCAGTAACATTATCAACTATCGAAGGGCCTGATTGTATTGTTTCATTGGAAATTTTACTAAAGAGAATAAACATAATTAGATCCATATAAGAAATTCCTATTCATTGTGAAATATTTATCTATAATCTAATTTTAGTTACTAAGTATTGGCCAACATTTTTTCATACATTTTAATAAATTTCTCTAAATTGTTTTATTGAGAGATTTACAACCATTCTGTCATATGTAATTTGAGTAAGTATGCACTCTTATCATATTAGAACTACATTAAAGAACACTTTAAAATAAAATCCATTCATAATCCCCAGAAGTTAATATGTTTTATCTTTGCTTTCCCCTTCTTGTTATAATTTACATATAAAAATATTTTTATAGAATTTCATATAACTATAGTAAGTATGGACAGGTTTACAAACAGATTGCAACTCTTAATTTTCTATGAAAAAACTCAATTTGCATTTTGGGTTTTTATGCATCTCTGCCACTGTAGTGGATTGGCGCTAGAAGTTAGGTAATCTCCATCCCTCCAATCTCCATTTCTTGAACTCTCTCCAGTTTATGCCAGAGTTCCAGAGTCTTACCAAGGTATGCATGTGTGTGTGACAGCAGTGATTATCTTGTCATTGTTCTAGTAATGACATCCTGTCTGTGTTCCCCAAAATGGGGCTTATTCAGTCCTGGCAGCTCTCCAATGCCTTGTTGCCACATTTGGGGCAGGGAGATCATTTGAAAGACTACATCACTGCTTAGACATACCATAAGCTCTTTCTTTCTCAGTCTTGTTTCTTCACTGGGGTATTGTCATAAAGTAGAATATATTCTCTTCTTCTCTCAGGATCCCCAAACTTCTATTTCTTGCTTTTCTTCCCTTTGTTTGCTGGTGGGTAAGAAGATGGGAGGGAGGCTGAATAGTTTGTCTGCAAAATCAGTATTGGGCTGGAAGACTTAGTGGTGGCAGCAGGAAACTGAGGGTGGAATAGTGGCTAATGATTTCCATCTTTCTCTTCTTCTAAGTCACCTGCATTTTAACTAGTTCTATGGTAGAGCCCTGTGGTTACATGAGAGTGGAAATTGGAGGTAGGATGATGCTCCTAGTTAAAAACAGGTAAAAGAGAAAGAAAAATAGATGGAAGAAGAAAGTTTTCAAATAGTGGAACCTTAAGGGAAAAAGGAACACCTGTAGAAGGAGAATTTTAGTGTTCATGCAGGTAGAGGACAGGTCCAGTGGTTTCCTGTCTGTTCAAAGTTGCATACACACATACTTAATAGAAGTCTTTTGGAGCATGAATTCCAATGTGCTGTAGATACTCTCTGAAGTGTATGTGCAAATAATAAAACCTAATACATGGTGACTGAAAGAGCAAGACTTCACTGGATATCCCCATACTCCACTTTTCTTGCTCTTTTTGTAGTTAGATAGAGACCATGTGTCTCATTCTGTTCAGTAGACTGCAGGAAGAAATGATGCATGCTGATTATATGTCTGGCCATGAATACTCCTTTAGTTTTTTTCTGCTGTTACAGTAACCCTTGAAATGACAAGTTGAGATGGAGAGAACCTGAATCCCTGAGTCACCACAAGAAAGAAAGATACTTTGAAGAACACCCTAGCTAATATCAGAAAGTGATAAACTTTGGTGTGTTAAGCCACTTGATACTTGGGGATTTATTTGCTATTATAGCATAGACTACTTTATTCTAACTAATATGGTTTGGAAGGAAAGATGAATAATGAGTATTCTTTTGAACTGCCATTTTGTTTCATGAGTCTTTGTGTCATAAAAATATTCACTGTAAAGCCTCTTTTCTTTTCTATTTTTTTAAAGACAGGGTCTTGCTTTGTCACCTAGGCTAGAGTGCAGTGGTGCAATCACAGCTCACTGCAGCCTCTAACTCTGGGCCTTGGCCTCTCTTCCAAGGTGCTGGAATTTTTTTTTTTGACAGGATCTTACTCTGTTGCCCAGGCTGGAGTATTTTCTCTAAAAGTGATATCTATTGGATATTTTGTTTTAAAATTGTAAATCATTTGCTACAGAACAAGTTCATGACATGGAAACCAAAAGCCAAACTGTTAGGCATTTGTCAATTGAGGAATGACTTAGGATGAAGACGAAGCATGTTAGTAGAGAAATATGATTCCAACAGAAAAAATAAAGGATTTATGAACCATGTTTTGTTTGCGTGTCTATTCCATAAAATGAGGTTTTCTCAAGATCTAGAGGTCATTCAGGTAGAAGCAGTTTTTGTCATTAAAAATTGATTTAAATGTTCTTTATTATTTTTGTGAAGTTCCACATCTATAGAAAAGTCTTACATTAAAGCTTCATATTTTATTATTATTTGGTGTGGCTATTGGTCCAAACCAGAAAGATTAATGTTTAGGAGATTTCAATGTTTTGGGATATAGAAGGTCTTATGTCCTTTAATCAATTTATAAAAGACAAAAAATTAGATTTAGAAAGTTAATATTTTTCTATGAATAAGAATTTAGATTCTCTGGTTTTCTTCCTCTCTCCATTCCTCCCTCTTTCCTCCCTTCTCACTTTCTTTGGACAAATGCATACAGCCAATTTTGCTTATTGCACTTTTCTGTGAGAAAACACATTAAGATCGATGGATGTAAAGCCTGGTTTTTGGTTGTCAGTGTGTAAGCAGAATGAATTGAAATAGACATAAGCATCACTTAGTAGTCACCATTTTCAGTGGTTTACTCCTTTCCATGGGCTAAGCTACAGCTTGAACAAATGAAAAAAGGGGGTGAATATCTTGCTCTTCTTGGTGCAAGGATTCATCATTCTCTCCTGACTTTGCCACTGTTGACTACTAGCCAGTTTATCTAGTGACCTCTGCTTATTATGGCTTCACAATGGATTGGTGTCACCTTGTGGCCAGTGTACGTTGCTCCATAGCTAGCTCAACACACTCTGAAAAGATGAAGAGAGTTGATTCTCAGTTTTAGTTTGGTGGGCCAGGTTTACATGCTAACCATAAGGGTCCTAGATGCTGGGGCTGCACTTTGTATTCTATTTGTCATCAGCTATATTATAATTGGTTACACTTAATGTTGTATAATAACTCATTAGATGACTGGTCATATAACTTTTTATGAGTTATATAATGCCATGTCAATGCATTTCACAACCTATTGGCATTTCTGCAATGTGTCTATAAACTCTGAGGTAAGCACTTTTAAGAGACAACACATGCTTGCTAGCAAGGAACATTTATGGCAAGAAAGCCAGTTATAAATACGGCAAACGTGCTTATACTTGCACATTAAAATGTAGATTGGAATATCCTTTACAAGCTTCATTTCACATATAACTAAGTAAAAAGCATGTATAATATGATGCTGCTTTATTGGTAGTCTTGGTATTTTGCTATCCAACAGAATTTCTTCAAAAGAGCATGTCTTGAAATAAATTTTAACATATTTTCTACTTCAAAACATAGTTTGCCTCAAATTTTGGAAATCATAAGAGATGTTTCTCTGATTTTAGGATTTGCACTGAATCCTAATTTGCTACCAAAACATTTCAGGACACATTTATTCACCTCTTGGTTTTGGGACTACTTTGGTGTCTCAGCATTTCTGCTAGATTTTCTCATTATATTGAATCATTGAGAGAACAAAAGAAAAGAAAAGTTGTATTTGCATTTCCTTGGCAAAACTCTTTACTTGTTGGCAGCTGGTTAGTATTTTGCTGCTGGAAACTTGAATTCTTATTCCTCCTACAGCTGAGGATGAGTTATAAGGTTTTCTGCTCCTTCACTTCTCAGAAAAGGCAGACAGACTTCTTTGCATTTTTGCTGTTAAGAGCAAATCTCCTTCAGTTTTTAACAATATTGTGACTAAAATGAGGGCCAAAGTTTCAATTTATCTTCACAGAGGTGAGGTGCCCTTTCCTTGCTATTTCCCCCTCCCAATAACATATTCCTTTAAATACTTGCTTTTATGCAAAACCCATGATAGGAATTCACATTTGTCTGACTTTATTTCCCTTTTTTTGCATGCTTCTTCTCCATCCATTCACAGAAGTTTTGGGGCTTAATTTTAGTTCCTTCTCTCTTTTTCCTCTTTGGCTCTGACTCTAGTTAATGTCATACTCGCCTAAGACTTCATATGTGAAGCATCTTTGCTTGACTGTCTCAAAGGTGTATTATTTCAACATGTTCCAAACTAAATTTATGATCTTCCCTTAGCATCTCCACCAAAATTAACTAACCAGCTGACTAGGTAATGATTTGACTGGCTATTGACCACAGACACTGAGATTGTTTCCAGGGCTCTCTGTCTCAGGGAATCATGCCTCCTTTGTGTAGTTATGCAAGCCAGAAACCTAAAAGCTTTCTTGATGCTGCTCTTTCGTTCACCGCTCATTATCATTCCTCCTAAATATCTATTGAACCCATCAGCTTTGCTTCATTTATAGCTCCACAATCACCTACCTCATCTCTTGCCTGGATCTTTAAGTCAACTGCTTATTGTGACAGCTTTTGAGGGGCACCGTTCAGATTTCTCTTCAAGAGAGAACCAGCTGTGGAAGTGCAGATAACGACTGTTGCCTCCAGGATTGGCCTAAGCTTTTGAGCTCAGGTAAAATGCTTCTCTTGCAGCCCCAGCTGACAACTAATCATGGAAGGAGTAGGAGAGCTTGAGCTCTTTTGACTGCTGTGGAGCTCCTCTGTGAGCAATTGTTGCACTGTAGCTCTTCACTAGGTCAATTGAGACCTTCTCAAAGCTACATGACAGTCTCAGCCTCTTCCTATCAAATCTTCCTTTCTGACACTCTCTTTCACAAGTTTCAGACTTGTGTTGCAGTTTGAAATATTTCCCCATTATACCTCCTTCTCCTTTTTACCTTTCATAGACATCATCCTCAATAAATCTCTTGCACTTCTAACTCCATCACATCTGCTTCTTGTAGGACCTTCTGAACCCTCTCCTCTTATTCACTCTTGCTCTCCTCCAAGTTTTTTGATGCAGTCAGAATATTTTTATTTCTCCTATAATTCCATGGCTAAAATCTTTCATTGGCTTCCATCATTCATAAGATAGTGGCCGAAATCAGTAAGATGATATATCAGGCCCTGCTGATTCTGGCTTGGCCCCTCACTCTAACCTCATCTTATTCCAAGCTCCACACTGGATTTTCTTTAGTTTCTTCACTATTTCCTCCTTTTCCTGTATACTTCCATCTGTCTGCACAATCTTCTCCCTTTTTGTAGCTTCCATTAATCTTTCAAAATGCAGCTTAAACATTTCTTCCTCAGGGAAGTTTTATCTGACATCACAGACTATATCATGCCTTCCTATTTTATACTAACATAGTTATCTGTATCTTTCCATCATAAAACCTATTATAGATGTGATTTAACATTTATTTATGATGCTTTGGTTAAAAATCAACTCCCTCAATAGGCTGAGAGCTCCATGATGACAGCATCTGTACTTGTGCTTACCAATGTCTCTATGAGAACTACAACAATGGGTAACACATAGTAGCTACTAAGAACTTTTATTAAATAAATAAATGAATAAAAATATTTAGAGGGTTATCCTTTATTCAATAAGCCTGTTTATTACAAAAGTTTATTTTATATAGATATTTATACTTTAAAACATTTTAATTCTAATTTCTATTTTCTAAATTAAAAGTGCTTTCAACCTTCTTCTTGAGTGGGAACTAGATTAGCATAAGTGAAAACTTGAGGACACTTCCATTTCAAATGGTCTTTCTCCTTTCACTTCATTGGCTATTTGGAAGGATAACACTGGCACAGTGAGAAGGAATCCAGGATTTGCATTCCTGCATTGTAAAAGACACATAGGCATAGAAAACAGGTGAGAAGTCAGTATTTTACGCAAGAACATCTGGAAATCAAGTTAGTTTTGTAGGATTGGACTTGAAGGTGACCTTGAGTAAGGTTTAGCTTGACTTAGGAACAAGATAGGTAAGGTGGATTTATTTTGAAAGCATTGATTGGTAATTGTTTCCCTGGAGCCTTTGGAGAACCCAGTTCAGAATGGAGCAGGATCCAATACTGCTTAGTGATTAAGAGCATAGACTCTGGACTCAGCGTGCCTGGGCTGGAATTTTGGCTTTGTCACGTACTGGTTGTGTAACCATGGGAAAATTACTAGCCTCACTAAGCCCAGTCTCATCATCTATAACATAGGGATAAAAGCTCCTACTTAATATGGTCTTATGAAGATTAAATGAGGAGCCGCATGGTAAGCTCTAAACCACATAGTACCTAGCACATAGTTAAGTATTGAAAATCCTCAGCTGTTATTAATATTACCAATATCATTCTGTTTTCTTGTTATTTATTCTTTGTATTTGAAGTCCCTGAAAAGAAAACATGTCATTCTTGGATGGAAATTATTTTTTCATTTCATTTACTGTTTTTCTACAATTGTTTCATATCAATGAGGAGAAGCAAGAGGTCCTATAGTTTGGTGCACAGTGTAGAGATAATATAAAGTCTGTAGTCAGACTGTCCTCTGCCACCCACAAACCACCTGATCTCAAGCACATCCCTTGGCCTCTGGTGACTCAGTCTCTTCGTACATGAAATGGAGATAATAAAATGTCCTACTTCATAGGATTTTTGTGAACATTAAATAACTTAATGAATGTAAAGGCCAGAGAGTAATGCCAGGCATTTAAATAATATTTAAATAATGTTTGCCATTAATAAGTCTTGACTTCCTAGTAAGTTTAAAGCTCTGTGACAAAGAATTCTTGTTTCTCACAAAGCACCTACCTTTGTGTTGGGCACATAGCTAATGTGTCATACATAAATGCTTGCTAACTGATTAGCTATTTAATATGCATAACAAAGCCTTGATTATAAATCTAAAATTATCTGTATTTGAATACCCTTTTCACTGAGCCTAGATTTGAGTCCTATTAAATCTAGCACTCAATGTTAAATTTGCAGCTCATTTGGAATATGTTACATGGTTTTAATGATACGGATTTAATGAAAGAATTTTCATATTTCTAAGTAATAACCCAAATGTCAATAACATATTCACAATCAGGTTTTGTTGTCCTTTACTGAACTGACTGCTGATCTAGAAATCAAATCTCAAATTAGTGGTATTTACTCTTGCCCAGCTATATATATTATACTTGAAGGAAATAACAAGCTTGAGAAAAAGGCCTGAAATTCTGGGCAGTCTTTAAACAAAACTGCAATCTATGTTTTTGGGAAGTCTCATTCAAAGATCAAAAAACATGTAATTAGGAGATAGGCTTTAATTTCCAGAAATAATCGTAGTGACTGTTTTATTAAAGAATGTCTATTTGAAGAATACACAATAATTTAAAATTATAATTTGCTTAATATTGGCTTCTTTGAACAAGCAGCGATTACCAGCTTAGGTTCTAAATCCTATACAGCTGTTCCCTCACATTCTGTTTATGATTTGAGCCAGCAGACCCCACTGTTAACTTCTTGAAAATGTTCATGAGTTTGCACACATGTGTGTACTTAAAATGTGTAGCTCAAATTTATATTTCTGATTTAAAAATATAAAGATATCCATAAAGTTTAGGTAAAAGAAGAAGTCATTATTTAACATAGGTTTCCCAGTAATGGAGAATCTTAGTACTTTAGTTACCTCCTCCCACAAAAAAAATATGCTAAATTGTTGTCTAGTATTCTTGCATGGGAAGACTATATAGTGGCTAAAACCTGATGTTGTAGAGTTAGGCAAACTCGCATTAAAATCCCAACTCCAGCCCTCTCACTTGTGGGACCTTGGGCAATTTAGACAATATCACTAAGATTCAGCTTATTATCTGAAAATGGGGATATACAGGCAAACTTCATTTTACAGCACTTCTCTTTATTGCACTTCACAGATACTGCACTTATTACAAATGGAAGGTTCGTGGCAACTCTGCCTCTAACCAACATATCAATGTCATGTTTTCCAACGGCATGTGCTCACTGTGTCTCTGCGTCACATTTTGGTTATTCTCACAATATTTCAAACTTTTAATTATTATTAATTTTGTATCTGTTGTGGTAATCTGCGACCAGTGATCTTTGATGTTACTACTGTAATTGTTTTGAGGTGCCACGAACCACACCTGTATAACACTGAAAACTTACTCAATGAATGTTGTGTGTGTTCTGACTGCTCTACCAACCAGCCATTCCCCCTCTCTCTTCCTCTCTTCCAGCTTCCCTGTTCCCTGAGACACAACAATACTGAAATTGGGCCTGTAAATAACTCTACAATGGCCTCTAAATATTCAAGTGAAAGAAAGAGTCATACGTCTTTCACTTTAAATCAAAAGATAGAAATGTTAAGCTTAGTGACGAAGGCATGCTGAAACGATGAGATAGGCCAAAAGCTAGGTCTCTTGTGCCAGATAGCTAACCAAGATATGAATTCAATGGAAAAATTCTTGAAGGAATTAAAAGTGCTACTCCAGTGAGCACATGAATGATAAGAAAGCAAAGCAGCCTTATTACTAATATGGAGAAAGTTTGAGTGGTCTGGTTAGAAGAGCAATCCAGACACAACATTCTCATATACCAAAGCCTAATCCAGAGAAAGGTCCTCACTCTCTTCAATTCCATGAAGGCTGAGAAAGGTGAGGAAGTTGCAGAAGAAAAGTCAGAAGTTAGCAGAGGTTGGTTCATGAGGTTTAAGGAAAGAAGCCATCTCCATAACATAAAAGTGCAAGGGGAAGCTGAAAGTACTGATACAAATAAAAGCTGCAACAAGTTATCCAGGAGATCTAGCTAAGATAATTGATGAAGCAACAGATTTTCAATGAAGACAAAACATGCTCATATTGTAAGAAGATGCCATCTAGGACTTTAATAGCTAAAGTGAAGGGGACAACTAGTAGCCTCTCCCACAAATCATGTGATATAGTGCAAAAGCTCTTTTGGACCAGGGGCCAACACAGGTGGGATATGCCTAGATCAGTTCAAAGTAGTCATGTGACCTTGAGATAACTGAGCTTCAAGGAGACTTAACTTTCTCTGGATCTCACTGTTTTACTTCTTCATTGCATGGGGTACTTAATTCTTCATCACATAACACAATAATAATTAGCATTTATTGAGCCCTTGCTATGTGATAGACATCAATCTTATGATTTTACATGTATTATCCTATTTAATACTCTCAACAACTGTGTGAGGTAGGCAGTATCATTAGTATTTTCCTCACGTTGTAGACAAGGAAACTGAAGCATGGAAAAATGAAGCAAATTGTGCAGTTGGGCTTTTATCTCAGGTTTCTTAACGCTAGAGCTCACTTGTTTATATAAAGAGTAGCGACTCATTTCACCCCTTAGCTGAAATGCTGTATTAGTTTCCCATTTCTGCTATAGTAAATTAATGCCACAAATTTAGTGGCTTAAAAACAGTACACATTTATTATCTTACAGTCCTGGAGGTCAGAAGTTTGAAATGGGTCTCAGGGAGCTAAAATCAACATGTCAGCAGCACTGGTTTCTTTTGAAGGCTCCAGGTGGGAATCCGTTTCCTTGCCCTTTCAGCTTCTAGAGGTTGCCTGTGTCCTTTCTCACAGCCCACAGCCAGCCATCACATCACTCCAAACTTTGCTTCCATCATTGAAATCTCCTTCTCTCACTCTCCTGCCTCTTCCTCTTTGACTTATAAGGAAGGACTCTATGATTACATTTAGGAACCACTTGGATAATACAGGACAATCTTCCCATCAAAATCCTTAATTCAATCACATCTACAAAGTCACTTTTGTCATATAAGGTAGCATATTCATGGGTTCCCAAGGATTTAGGTGTGGACTTTGGGAAACCATTAGTCTGCCTACCATAAACGCTTATTTAAAGGATGTCAGTAATTATCACTTATTAATTAGCAAAACCTATAGATATTCTCAGGCTTTTCCACCTTCAACCTACCTTTAACATTTGATATTATCTACTATGTACTTTCTTGAAACTTTCCCCACTTGTAATTTTCTAATTACACCTTGCCTGAATTTCTACCCTCTTTGATGACTACTTTTCTCTTTTCGATTCTTGTGCTTGTTCTCAATGTAGATATTTCCCAAGACTTTAAAAATTCTTTATTCTTCTCACTCTATACTGCTTGTATTAATATCCTCTTGCACCCGATCTTATAACAGAAACTCTAACCAATATGTAGATAGCACTCACCATTTGTGTTCTCAAACCTTGTTTTGCACTTGAATTTCAATGCAACATTTTAACAGTGTCTGCTAGATATTCCTCTCACTGCTCTGACCTCTCCAGTTCAGCATTTCAAACTGAAATTATGGTCTACTTTCCCACATCTGCTGTTCTCTTGGGTTTAATACTTTTTGATGGCCCTTGACCTTCTCAGTCATCCTGTCTCATGAACTCAGCATCCTCTTATACTCTTCTATCTCATTTGTTCCTTAAAATGTACAAATTCTGCTGGTATAATACATTATTCTTATTTCTCCCATTTGCTCCATTTCCACTGCCATTCTTATAGTCCTCTTGTCAGGTCGATCTCATTAACATACCAATCTATTTTATACATTGCTGCCAGATTTACCTATCCAAAGCTGAGCTCTGGTCTTATTACACTCCTCCACCTCAAATCTTCTTGTTTACAGAATGATCTATTTTCCATTACCTCCTTCATTTACTTTCAACATTATTTCTTCCAGTGTACATTTATATACTGTTTGCTTGTGGTAAATTGAACTCCTTGTTTCCTGTTTATCATATACTTTCCTATCTTTTCTCTCTTAATAATAATATCCTTATACCTGGGATGTCTTTGGCAACTATTTATATTTGTTTAAACCCAACTCATTTTTAGGATTCAGTTTAATGTTACTTCTACCGGGAAACCTTCATTAATTTCTCCATTTTTGAGTTATCAGACACTTTCTCATCTTTTATTAATTTAATATCTTTGATTCATGTATGTAGTTATTTTTTTTAAATTTTATTTATTTATTTTTTGAGACAGAGTCTCACTCTGTTGGCTGGGCTAGAGTGCCGTGGCGTCAGCCTAGCTCACAGCAACGTCAAACTCCTAGGCTCAAGCTATCCTACTGCCTCAGCCTCTCGAGTAGCTGGGACTACAGGCATGCACCACCATGCTCGGCTAATTTTTTCTATATATTTTTAGTTGTCCAATTAATTTATTTCCATTTTTAGTAGAGATGGGGTCTCGCTCTTGCTCAGGCTAGTATTGAACTCCTGACCTTGAGCGGTCCACCCGCCTCGGCCTCCCTGAGTGCTAGGGTTACAGGCATGAGCCACCACGCCCGGCCATAGTTATTTATTTATTTATTTTTAAAAATGTTGTTGAAGCAAAGGTTGTATTTGGTTCATCACTCAATATAGATGTTTAGGAAATATTCTTAAAGTCATGAATCTATAAAATGGGCAAGAGTAATGATTTGCAATTTGAGGAGTAATAGAGGATAGTCAGAATCTTGGGTTTGTATAATTATTTTGAAAGGTACATTAAATATTATAAAATACTTAGAAAAATAAAAAACCTATTTTTAAAATCCAAATATTAATAAAGTACACATTTTTATTATTATTGCCATACATTGGTAGCAAATACCAGTATGGACTTTGAAGGCAACTCTTCCAGTTTGGATCCTGGCCAGGACACGCAATTGTTGGTGAGTTATTTAAACTCTTTGTTATCTATGTTACTCCATTCAAAAACTGAGAGATAATAACAGTTATCTCATAAGGTCGCTCATAATGCACACAGAATAGTACCTGGCACATAGTAAGTCTGTAAATACATTTAGCCAATTATTAGCTATCATTATTATTTCTCAAAAGATGGCATAGCTTTTAAAGATTGGGAAGAACTGGAGTAGATAATTTTTACCATAACCACATCTCTAAAATTCTATCGGTCTAACACTAGAATAATCCTGTCTTGTCTGTATCATCGTATTTATATACACAGAGACAGATAAAATGATAATTATTTCATCTTATGGATTTATTAGGCATTAGATGCTTCTGAGACTTACTCATTCTGAATCAGTACTTATTGATTTTAGCTTTTTACAGTTTGTGGCATTAAGCTTGTAAAGGATTGAGGCAGGTCTTTGAAATCATTATTTGGGCATATTCTTCCACTGCTTTTTCTTGTACTTTAGATTACAGTCCTGTCTTGTAGTATTTATAATGCTTGCTTTGTATGTGTTTGTGCATCAGCGTGTATATGTTTACTGCACTAAATTCACACAAAATGTGTTAAGTAATTATAATGCAATGCTTTACTCTATAGATTGCTTATATTTGAGAAGGCTACTTTTCCACTGGGCTGTATAATTTGTTATTTTGAGTGAAATAGTTTCATTTTTGTAATTTTGTGTCTGAATCATATGTCAGGTAAACTTCATAGATGACATGAGGATGGATACTGTGGAAAGAAGTAGAAAAATATTTGTTTATACTCTAAAAATATGCCAATATATTTTAGGTGAGCATTCCTCTATAAATAAAAATTTTACTAAAAATTTCCTTTTTAAGATTAAGGTTGCTCCTGAAAGACACTAATTTGGTACTATTTGCATATTTATACTACTAATTAAGAGCATTGTTTTAGTCATGCTGAAGTTATTAGAACTAACTCAGACATGCAGTTAGAATACATAAAACCTTCACATTCTGAGTACTGGTTGTGTTGGGAGGCAGTGAGTAAAGAAAATTGTCTACAAGACAAACTTGCATGCCTTGTTTAAAATTAATAAACATTTGCATTGAGTTTTGCCACTTAATCAAGATTTCTATAAATATTACCTTGTGATTGAAAAATTCAAAATATACTTATAGAAATATAAAATGCTAACCCCTTTGTGCTGTAATGACTTCTTCCCTTAATGATGAAGAAACTGAGGCATCATGATGCCAAGTTACTTGTCCAGTGTCATACCACCAAAAAGTTATAGATCCAGCATTCAAAGATGAACCCTCTGAATTCAGTCTGAGCTGAATTTTGCCACACTGCCATTAGTAGTAATTTACAGGATACTAATGAAGTGGTTATAAGTAGACAAAAATTAGATGATGGTTAAAGCTGCTGTGGAAACATAGATAGGGTAATCAGAGGTATTTATTGCTGTTTATGTATTACTTTGCACAAAAAGCTAATTTATAAAATAGTTATATGTTTTAATATACTTTTAAAAATTAAATGTAACCTGGTTTACAAGATAAGATCCAACTAATGTGTAGAAATCTTAGAGATTATCTGGAAGATTCTAGTAAAACAAGGAGTTTTCTCATATTTTCTTTTCGGGGAAATATAGGCTTATATATCAAATCTGTTTTCCATATGAGTTCTTTGTTCTTTGATTTCAGAAAAATATTTAAATAGTTAGGTTAAAGTTCTATGAAGCCTGTAGATGGCAGCAACTTTCTGTTATTGGGCATTTGCTCTTGATAAACACTTTTGGCTGCAGAGCTGACTGACATGAGATGAAGAACCGCAATCTGTGGTGGCTATGTACTAAGATATGCCAGTGGAGGTGTATTTTCTATTTGGCTTTCCAAAAGCAATTTTCTGTTATTGGTTTTGAAAGACTATCCCATGCTCTTTATTTGAATAAGGATTGAATCACATTTGTCTGGATCTGAAAGGAAAAGAACCAAATGCAGGGCATTCTCAACAAAAGGAATATCAGGGAGCATTCTGTTATCATTCTTTGACATTGCACTTAGGCAGTTATACACTTTTTCTAAATACGGTGACCTGTGTGATTTATGTGGAGTTCCAAAAGCAATGATCCAGTAAATTTACTAACAGTTCCAGTAAATTTGCTTCACGGATCCTGCATCTGATGATTGCCTTCTGCTCTTGGCATTTTCTGCCTAATATACCATGTAATGTGGTTCAAATCAAGAGTTTTATTTTGTCGAATCATTCACTGGAGAGGCTAGTGAAGCCTTTTACTATGTATTAGACAAATTGAAGCCACTGATGGTTCGGGTTGCATTGCTTTTGAAGGCTTTATTAGAGTTGTCAAGGAAACAGTCACTCATACTCCTATTGCCCTTCAAATAAATTTACTTAAATATCTTGGATACTCTATTTTTATGTTAAACTACATGGAAGTATTAAAATTGCTATAATTGAGATATTTCCTTGTTATGAATATTATTTTTTGGATTGGATAACTGGTATTGACGAGAAAGGATATTTCCATTAATACATTTTTAATAGAATTAGAACATTAGCTTTCCAGGCCATGAATATTTGGAACTTTCCCAGCACTGTTTGAGTTTAAAGAAACAGACAGAAACATTTTGTGGATCTGACCCTTCATGGGTCACCCTCTGACTGTTAGTCAGATAAGTTTTGGCATAACTGTATTACCCAGGCTGGTTTCTGACATCTGTTTTTTTATTTGTCAGTGGTCCAGAATCCAAATAAATATTTTTGGAAGCAGGACGCCTTGTTCAAAATTTGACAAGTCCAAGTAAATATTCATATTTACTAAGACCAAATAAGACATGAGATGAGCCAAAAACACTAATTTATGGAAACTCATTTTCTTTATATAATTGGTCCTAAAGGTAGATGAAAGCTAGTGAGCTCCAGGGATTTGCTCCATAATTACTTTTCCACTGTCATAGAAACAGTGAACATAAAGCGATGCACAATCTCTATAGTAGAATGCCTTTACAATTCTGACATGTAAGGACAAGAGAAGCATCTGCTTTCTGTTGATTTAGTGAAGAAATTTTTTTATATAACCATCTCTAGGGATATGGTTTGCACAACAAAATCATTTTATAGTAAGTTGCTTAATGGAATAATTTTATTTTATGACAGAATTGTCATCCAAACATTTTTAAATTGTTTAAAATAAAAGAGACTATCAGGAGAGTCAGTTTCACTCATTTATGAAAGTATTTAATGAATCAGAGAAAAGTGTCCTCACTTTCTCTACCCTTACTAGCATTGAGGTCAATAACAAAGCTGAAAATAGTAATCAGTGGTCCAAATAAATTTGGTTTTAGTGCCAAGAATCAAACTTTCAACAGGCCATTTCTTAGAACCATAGGATATTATTCCCCATTTTAATTGGAAGTCAAAAACTTGAAATCCACTAACTAATTCTTTTATTCAATAAATATTCCAGTGCCTGCTTTATGCAGGCAATCACTAATGAACAAGAGAGATGTGGTTCCCACCCTCAAGGAATTTTTTTTCAGGGAAGAGGGAGATTAACAACTAATTTCAAAGTAATTTAAAAACGTTATAAATAACTAATGACAAAATATTTTTTAAAATTATAACTGTGCTATTTATACTGAAAAAGTAGAAGGTGTCAAGAAAATATTCAAAGAGTCTAACACAATTTGGGATTTCAAAGAAGAGTTCCTTGAAGTTTATTTAAAATTTTTAAAATCTAAAATAAAATAAGATTTTGATATATACATAATTTACCTGTTTCCACTGATGAATGGGAAGCTCTGCTTTTACATTGTATGGTTATAGGACAACTCAAAAAGCAAAATATGCAGGAATTTGGAAAAGAAGTTGGCGTGTTCTGTTTGCACAAATATGGATATATTGGTGCTGAATTCTTACACAAATCTCTCACATATCAATCAGAGATGGACATACAACCATTTAAATGGGAGAAAATATATCTTTTTTTTGAAACAAATTTAACTTACATTTAAATAAATTTAATTTGCATTTTATGCTACTTTGTAAGATCATCCACAGCATAGAACCATATAAATGGGTTAAGTGTTCCTGGAAATGAGCAGGTTAAATAATGAAAATATTTACCAGAAAAATAGCATGTTTGATTTGGGTGAGTATAAATCTGTAGAAAAACCAGTCAGAAAATATGTAATGCTCAGCTCTGTGTGTAGCTTTGTCTACTTTGTGAAAATTAGATCAAACTTGTAAAACATCAACACTATCCCACAACACTAGGGAGACAAAAAGCCATTCACACTTTTTAGATTGAATTCTTATGATTTTAAAAATATAAGTGTTAGGTTAATAGTAATAGAATTTGATTTTAATAATAAAATAGTTTTTTTAAGGCTTAAAAGTTGCTGGGAATGTTAGAGAGAGAGAGAGACTTTCAAAAACAAATTTAGTGAGAAACAAGAAACACACAGAAAAGAGAAATACTATAAAATGATAAACAACCAAAATGCTAAAATTTAATCCCCAAATATGCAGGTAAAAGAATCGTCCTTTTGATGCCAGAAATCATTCTTTCACACTTAAAATGTATGTAAAAATGTTCATTAACTATCCATGTTTTAGACATCCTACTTTTTAGTAAAAAATTTTGTTTTTATCTATTTAGTCATTGACATAGTCTCAAGACTTCTCAGCTAAGTCGACAGATGGTTGCTTTTCCAATCAGTCTTATCAAAGTTTTATTGATGATGTGCATTATTTTGTTATTTAGATTATTTTATAAAATATAATTCTCTATAATTTGTTATGAAGCTTATATTAGCCTAAGTAAATTAATCTAAAACTATTCAGTTCTCTCTTAAATTGGACATGGGTTTAAAAATATGGCAAACTTGATCCCAATCTTTTTTAGGTTTTCTGCAAAACTTATCCTATGATCGCTTAATTTAAAATGTTCTCAATTTTATTTTGTGTTTAATTCCTAGAAATCTCTTCTTCAAAGAAATCTTAAAAAAATCACTTGCTATCTTGCTGATATATAGTGTATACAGATGCTTGTTCAAAATAGTCAAATTTGAGAATGTTTTATGCACATTAATAATAATAAATTTTTTGATATTTAATACTTGTCTGCTATATTCAAACGTAGTGCTACTGATGGTGTTTAATGAACTAGACTTATTTGTTGCTGTGAAGAAAATAAGCAAGAAAAGATTTACTAAGTCGTTGTACCTATAAGTCATTATTATTATGAAGATGAAAGGATAGTGAGCATCTGTTCTTTATCTCCATTGAAGCCAGAACATGAGGAAATAAACTTAAACTGCACTATGAGGTAGTTAAGTTAGAATAATTGAGGAATTTCCTGACAGGATTGTTAAACATTGAAATGAATCAGGAAAAGAGGTTGTGAAATCTCCTTAGGTTCTTTTTTCCCCTTGAATCAATAGAACGATATATTTGGTTTGTGTTAGTTTGACCTGTAGGCTGATGGACCTCACAGGGTTTAGTTGTCTCTACCTATGACACAATGAAGATGTTCTTTCAAATGTTAATGTCAGAGGGAGAACCATGAAAAACTAACAATAATCAAATAATAGCCAAGGTTTGTTGGATTTTTGTTATGTAGTAAGCTCTGTGTGAAGAACCTTACAAGCATTTTCCCATTTGGATCAGTAATGGATCTGGTAGTTCAGTCTACGTGGATTCTGTGCGCAGATTCTGTGTACGGAAAATGGCTGCTGCTCACCAAATAACTCATTGCTAGCAGCAGATTTATATATTTTTTCTTAAACTTATTGTAAGGATTGAAGAATCACCCCTTCTATAACAGTGATAATTCCCTCATTTTGGGAGGGACAGAAATGTAGCATGGGAGGTGAATTGGTCAGGTAACTTTGGATATGTTAATATGACAGAGAGAATCTGATTATGGGTTTCATGGACTTGTATTAGGGGATTCATAGTTTCTAGTGTTCCCTGTTATCTCTAATGACAACATGATTATGGGTGCTCCTGGGTTCAGAGTGTGCCTTGAATAATTCAGTGAGCCGAAGATCATAGCATTTTCCTTCCAAAGAGCAGAATGCACTTCTGCAAAAGAATAAACCCTAGTGTCTATCCATAGTTGTAATCTAGAAAAGAAATCTATGTTTTAATGGCTCTAGATCTTTGAAGACCACATACCTGTATCCATCTCGTTGTCATCTCTTCCTTTTCTGAAATAAACCCTTCGCTTTAGGTTTTCATGATAGTTAAGTCCTAGGTCTTACCAGAGTTTGCCAGTCCTGTGAGATGGGGCTTATTTTTATGTTTGCTCTTTGTGATCTTTTGATTGTGAACTCTAGCAACAGAGATGGGCCTTGATTTCACAACCTTGTAAGCATGCCCAGAGGTTTCACTGATGGGAGATGCAGCAAGTCCAACGGAAAGAAATGATAGTGAAAACATGTAAGTTGGCCGTTTGCTAGAATCCCCTGAGTTGATGAAAAACAAGAACGTTTTTCTCTTTTGATAAGGCTTCCCAAATGTATTCATTTTCTTTAGCTGTGCTTGCACTAGTATTGCTGTTACTACAAGTTCTAGTCTAAGTTTTATGAAAATTAGAAGTCCCCAAGGGTGGGACCAGTGAACAAAAAGTCCAGAACTCTGAGTTCTAATTGGGCCTTGCCATTGGAGTTTCCAAGATTAAATTGACACAGACCTCAAAATTGAAACACATTTTCCTTCTGCCTTTGAAGTTGTTTCAAACGACTATTTTTTTTCCTAGAAGAGCAGCAATCAGAAACAGCACAGACATTATCTACAAGGCCAGATATTTTCATGGCTTAGGTAAATCACAGAATATAAATTAAGCACCTTGAAAGAAAATGAGTACATAATTTACTAAGTTTTATCATTGCCTTCTTGGCTTTGTTTAAACTTTTTCTTTTTCTTTTAAAAAATTGCTGCTTAAACTCTGTCATTCTCATCCATGTGGACAAGTGGAATTTAATCCTTTTTGGTTTACAAGAGGGCAGTATAACACAGTGAACACTTGTTTGGGGCTCTACAGTTAGTACCAACAATGAGCAGTGTGAACTTGGGCAAGCTGCAGACCCTCCTTTTGCTCGATTGCATTACTAAAATAGGGCTAAGGATAGTCCTTAACTCATGGAACTGTGAGGATCTGATGAGCTAATTCAGATAAGACCCTTAGCACTGTCCTGTTTCATGGGCTGCACTCCATAAATGTTATTTCTTATCCTCTTTTCGTCTTGCTCCTGCTCTTTCTCTTCCTCCCAAGCCATCTTTGGGTTCTAGAACCCAAGGAGAAGCTTTGACTCCAGATAATTAATATACATCCACATACAATTTTATTACATTTCAGGTAGTTCACAGAAACTCTGAGAATTCATCCACAGACCATAGTTAAGAACTACTTTAAGTTAAGTGGGCTCAATTAGGAAGCCCGATTCCATAAGCACTGTGAACACACGTAAAGGTATAATTTCTATATAACACTTCAGAACTGATTCTACCCAACCCAACCTCACCTGCCTCTCTAGCTCTGATGTTCATTTGGCAAGCAATGTGGTTGTTGATACTGACTCTCACCCATTTCTCCCACTGTTCTACCAGTTTCTGGCACCAATTCAGTCTCTTAGCCTCTGGAAAGAACTCTCTTCCTGTATAGGTTTGTTGCCAGGTCCTTCTCCTTTCCATGTGATCACCTTACCATTTGGTCACAGAGCTTCTTAATTAATAACTAATTAATTATTCCCCCTTCTCTCTATGTATTAGTCATTCACCTCTTTGTTAGCTGGCTCCTACCATCTGCAGTGACTTGTGCTAAGCTGCCAAAGTCATCTGCCTGAATCAGCTTCATCTCAAATTGTCCCTAGTCCTGCTTGCATGGCTCTAAGGTTAGCAATTCTCTTTACTCATTGGCAAAATATTGATGGCTAACCAAGGTGAGCCCTTGGAAACTACAAAAGTACAAAATTTTCTAACAAATACAAAAATGAGTGTCAGTGACATCATATAAATACCAGGTGAAGACAGCGAAACAGAGAAGTCCTCATGTCAGTAGGACGGCTGTGGCATAGTTTGTTTGAATAATTGGGAGGTGGAGCAGATTCTACAAAGTACTGTTTTTCAGAATAGCAGGACATAATTTAGAATACTCGGTAATTTCTCAAATGTTACTACAATTCTGATCAAGTTGATGGGACTTCCAAAGATCAGGAGATGAAGCTACTTTGGTGGTCATATATGGAGAATGTTTACTCATTCAACTTTTCACTTATTAAGCAAATGTATATCGACTCCTTCCTAAAAGCTGCAAGGAACCAGTGGTAAAGCAAACATAGATCCTTCTCTAAAAGAAACACAATTATCAAACTATTGGTTCATAAAGCAGGTAATGTGGTAGAGAATTTTATAAAAGTATTTTTAATTTTGATTAAAGTAAAGGTAAAATGAGACTAATTAGCTATATTTTATTTTACTTGTTTATAATTATGCTTTATGATTATTTTTATTTTTTAAATTAATTTTTGCTGAACTTTTTATTTTGGAATAACTTTGATTTACAGAAAAGTTGCAGAGATAAGACAGAGTCCCCATATATTCATTACCCAGTTTCCTCTATTGTTACTATTTTATATTGCCATAGTTATATAGAATATATAAAAATATATTTAATGTAACTTAGTTGTCACAACTAAGGAACCAGCATTGGTACATTACTAAACTCCATTAACTAAACTTCAAATTTTATTCACAATTAAATAATTTTTCCACAAATGTGTTTTTTCTATCCCAGGATTCAATCTTGGACTAGAAATTGTACTTAGGTATATCTCCTTACTCCTCTGTGGTCTATGAAATCTTTCCTTATTTTTCAGGACCTTCAGTTTTGAAGGATATTGGCTAGGGATTTTGTAGAATGCTCCTCAATTTGGGTTGTTCTGTTAGTTTTTCATGATTATACTAAGGTTATGGTCTTTGGGCAAGACTATCATAGAGGTGAAGTGCCATTCTCATCATACCATATCAGGAGGTACATGCTATTAACATAACTTATCATTATTGCTAAAGAACAAAATTTCAATTAGTTTTACAGATTGAATTGGATTTTGTTAATCATTCATGAACTGAGCAGCATCCAGTCTACAAGACAGAAAGAAGCTTCGATGTGCTAGATAGAGTGAATAAAAAGCAGGGGAAACATGCAGAATGAACAAATAGTGGATTGGTTGTGTCAAGATTACTTTCCTTATGGGAAGTGAACAAAATCTTGTGGGCCTAATATCTCCTGATTCTCAGAAGGCCAAATCTCTTCTGATTTCTTGGAAGGTCAGATCTTTCATGTAAGTAACTTAGGTTTTCTTTTGGTGATTTGAAACCTTAGCATGAGTGACTCCATTTTGGTCCTGCTATCTTTTCTTTAATACTGTTAATATTGAAATTGATCACTTGGCTGAAGTAGTGTTTTCCAGGTTTCACCACTGTAAAGTCACTTTCTGTATTCTATTGTTTGGAAGCAAGTCAGTAAGTCCAGCCCACCTTCAAGGGACAGGGGACGTAATATTGCTTTATTATTATTCATGTAGCTAATCAGCAGAACTAAAGGCATTAGATAAAATGCTTCGAGTTTCTTAGACAAAAGGTAAAACAAAGTTAAATGAAACTAGATTTCCTGACCTTTATTGAATCACTGTCACATGCTGGAATATGACATTCAGAACAGAAATAAGCAGTTATTATTTTCCTGTCCATCATTTAAGACGAATGGGAGCCAAAGTAATATTGGCCAATTTTAAGCTGACATGATGAAGTGGCTTCATCTAAATCCTCATGGAGGCCTTGAGCTATATCTTAAGATAGCGATAAGAGGGGCATTCTACAAAATCCCTGGCCAATATCCTTCAATCTGTCCCATCATGATGCAGGCCATATCCAGACCTGTAGTCCCATTTTTATAGTCTTTTACAGAGATAGATATGGTTTGCCCAGGGATACAATCTTTGACCAGGACCCAACAGCTATTTCCCCCCACTATTATTTACTGAGCACCTATTTTGTGCCAGAACCTTCCAGGTATTTTTCATACTTTATCTTTCCAATATAATAGTTTTATAAAATAGTTGTTAATAGCACAATTTTATAAGGAAATTAAAGCTTAAAGAGGCCAAGTAACTGGTTTTCAGTATTCCAAAATGCATGTTTTTTTACATATATATGGAATATGTAATTTTAAAAATTGGACATAATAGCAAAAAGTCTGATAATGTAGGTTCTTGATAGTTATTTTAGTGATGCCACTAAGATCTTTCTATAATAATTAAGGTTAATAGCCATTTCATTTTGATACAGTAACTTGGTGACCATGATATTTCCAGATTCAAGGAAGTTCTGAATA
This sequence comes from Cheirogaleus medius, assembly GCA_008086735.1. Taxonomy (NCBI): domain Eukaryota; kingdom Metazoa; phylum Chordata; class Mammalia; order Primates; family Cheirogaleidae; genus Cheirogaleus; species Cheirogaleus medius. The sequence continues at coordinate 71,119,555 of VBSM01000361.1, read as the reverse complement.
TTACTATATTGCCAAAATCCTCCACATAGATAAAAATTCATAGCATTAGGAAGCATTCAACTGAGGGTGCTGGAAGCAATCTTATTTCATTTTCCACAGGGTACACACTTGTGGATAATTTTGTTTTTGTATTGAGAGTCAGCATCAAAAAATGTTTAACAATCAAGGTACAGGGGAAAATCAAATCAAAGAGTCTGTCTTGAATATTGTTTGAGAGAAGTTAATCTTTTAGATTTCCAGTTCCTAATTCTCAAAGATACTTAAAAATATTATTAAAAATCATTGAGTGTGGAAAGATCCATAAATTTCTGGGAAACGTTGAAAAGTTATTTTCCTGGTAGCTGAATAAAAGGGCTGAGTTATACCCAAAATGAAGGTGAAAGTCCATTTTCTAAACCCATTTGACTAACCCTCTGTTGTTGAACATAAAACAGAATAACTGGTTCATTTTTCTATTTCTGTGCTTCTTTTGGAAATGGTTTTATGTAGTCTGACATTCAAATTCATCAGGAGATCACAATAAAATTTGCTATTCAGAAGGCAAGTGATTGTCCAGATTTTCAGTGTTATTTCTGGGACAGAGTTATACAAAGAGGGCACCAGGCAGAATTTGAAGGAGGTGACATTTTTTTCCCCTATTTTTTCCTTATCACCTTTGTTTTAGTTTTTTTCTTCACTCAAAGCACTTTCTATTATTACTTAGGACCTCTGGCCAAATGGAAAAGATCTAGTCTTTAACACCTTGTTGTGAATTGGTTAACTCTATAGTTTTCCCTAAGCAGTCTGTATTTTAAAAGAGAAATCTTTAGTAGGAACCTGAGATGATGATATATTTTCATGAATAGTAGTGTCTGGATATGAAAAATAATTTGGGCAACTAGAATGTTAAAGCATTCGTAATATATTCATTTGTAAGTTCCATGATTCATATTTTAAAAATTATTTACTTTAGCTATAAGAAATAAGGACAATTTATTTATTCAATGATATTTATTGAAAAGTTGCTATAAACCATGTACTGTTGTAGGCATAAGGGATATCACAGTGATCAAATTCAGACAATCCCAAAACAACAAATGCTGGTAAGGATGTGGAGAGATAGAAACACTCTTAGACTGCTGATGGGACTGCAAATTAGTACAACCTCTGTGGAAAAGAATTTGAAGATACCTCAAAGAGCTAAAAATAGAAATACCATTTGATCCAGCCATAGCACTATTAGGCATCTACCCAAAAGAACAAAAGACATTCTATAATAAAGGCATCTGCACTCGAATGTTTATGGCAGCACAATTCACTATTGCAAAGATGTGGAAACAACCCAAGTGCCCATCAATCCATGAGTGGGTTAATAAAATATGGTATATGTATGCAATCGAATACTACTCAATTACAAAAAATGATGGTGATCTAGCACCTCTTATATTTTCCTAGATAGAGCTTGAGCTTGGGGGATTGGGGGTGGACAAACTCACAACTAATGGACACAGTGAATGTTGTAGGGGGGAAAGGGCACACCTCAAATCATGGCTTGGGTGTGGCAAAGTAATAACATGTAACCAAAATGTTTGTACCCCCATAATATCCTGAAATAAAAAAAGGTCCCTGCTCTCATAGAGCTTATATTCTAGAGGAAGAATGAAACAATAAGAACACACACACACATACACATACACACAAGTAAATATATGTCAAATGGTGATAAGTGGAAAAAATTTAAAACAAGAAAATAAATGGTATATATATAAAGTGATGGGCCTGGCAGGGTGGTAATGCCAATGATGAAAATGTAAACATTTATGCATGGTAATATAAGAAAGCAAGTTAAAAAATTGTTATATCTTAGAGACATTTTTAACAGATTGAGAGGAAAGGCACCATATTAATCCATATGCTTCATTTTATGTTTCATTTACATTTTCTATATTCCAAAAATAGGACCCTTATATTCCAGGCAATATACAAGCACATTATGTATGTTATTTCATTTAATTCTCATGACAACCCTGAAATGTAGGTAGGATTACACCACCTCTATTTTACAGGTGAGAAAACTGGGACTCAAACAGGTTAGGTAGCTTATCTAAGTTCACACAGTTAATGGCAAAGACAGGATTAGCTCAAGACTGTCTGACTCCATAGTGCCTGCCTGCTTTTTTTGTCTCTGTTACATTGCAGGCTGTCAGCACCTACTTTTATTCCTGTCTCCAACTCTGCAGAGACTTATAGTCCAATCATGTGATGGCTCATTCTGAAGGATTAGGCTTACCTCAGTTCCTGAACCACATTAAAATAGGCAGAATCAAGATACAAACAGTAAGAGCTAATTGAGTGTTTACAAACACGTAACTTGGAAAAGTTAAAGCACAAGTACTACAGATTATTATTTTTGAATATATGAACATCAGTTTGGCATGTAAGTACCCTTGTTTAGTGTTATTTTATTTTAAAAAAATGACAAGGATAGAAGAACAAGTTAAACATCATCCAGATAGGCAAGTCCAGTATATGGGACATTCTATGGGAAAACACACCTGGTTTCTGTAGACATAGACCAATGGAGTAAAACAGAGAACCTAGATATAAAACCATCCACATACATCCAACTGATCTTTGACAAAGCAGACAACAATATACATTGGGGCAAAGAAGCCTTATTCAATAAATGGTGCTGGGAAAATTGGATAATCATATGCAGAAGAATGAAACAGGATCCATATCTCTCACCACTCACAAAAATTAATTCAAGATGGATAAAAGACTTACAAGTAAGGCATGAAAACATAAGAATTCTATAATAGCAGAAGATGTAGAAAAATCTTCTAGATATCAGCCTAAAATTTATGAAAAAGACACCAATGGCAACTATAGCAACAACAAAAATAAATGAGACTTGATTAAATTAAAAATCTTCTGCACAGCTAAGAAAATTATCACCAGAACAAACAGGCAACCTACAGAATGGGATAAAATATTCACAAGTTTTATATTTGATAAAAGGCTAATAACCAGAATCTACAAATAACTCAAGCAAATCAGCAAGAAAAAACCCCAACCCTATTAAAACCTGGATAAAACATAGGAACAGAAGCTTTCCAAAAAAAGATAGACAAATGGCTGATGAACATATAAGAAATGCTGGATGTCACTAATCATTAGGGAAATACAAATTAAAACCACAATGATATATCACTTTACTCCTATTAGAATGGCTTTTATTAAAAGTCCAAAAATAATAGATGGTGCCATGGATGCTGAGAGAACGGTATGCTTATATACTGTTGGTATTACTGAAAATTAGTATAACCTCTATGGAGATTTCTCAAAGAACTAAAAGTGGACCTACCATTTGATCCAGCAATCCAACTATTGGGTATTTACCTAAAGGAAAAGAAGTCATTTTATAATAAAGACACTTGCACTCAAATGTTTATTGCAGCACAATTCACAATTGCAAAGATGTGGAATCAACCCAAGTGCCCATCAATACTTGAGTAGATTAACAAAATGTGATATGTGTATACCATGGAGTACTATTAATAGTTACAAAAAAAGATGAATTATTGCCTTTTGCAACAATTTGGATGGGACTGGAGACTTCTCCTAAGCGAAGTATCTAAGGAATGGAAAAACAAACATCACATGTACTTGCTATTAAATTGAAACTAATCTATGAACACAGATGTGCACAGAGGAATGCAAAACTCAGAAAATCAAGCAGGGAGGAGGGGGGAGAAGGAGATGGGTGAATACCTACCTAACCTACCTAACGGGTACCATGAACACTATTTGGGTGGTGGGCACACTTACAGCCATGATTCAAGCATTATAAAAGCTATCCATGTGGCCAAAAACATTTGTACCTCAGTAATAATTTGAAATTAAAAAAATAAATTAAAAAAAATTTAAAAAAAGACATTGGGTACATTTTAGAAGCTCCTGGTTCATCAGCATTGCTTATCTTTCCACTCATCTTTTTAATGTTCTGTCTAGGGTCTCTAAAGTGAATTTGCTTCGTTTTATCAAGCAAAGTCTTTGAGCAACATATTCATGGATCTTATTTGGAAAATTTTAAGTTTGAATTTGCCTGCCACTAAATCAACAAATGATTTCTTGTAGGAATCAGTAAAGTTTATGGAAAAATACACAGTAAAAGCATCAAGTAGTAGTAAAAGCAAAGAGAAGAATGACTCCAAACAAATAAATCAGAAATAGTAACACATCTTTCACATGTAGTTATTTTAATCATTTATATGTACATGCACACACATGTACACACAAACACAGTTACTTTTCCCCTCCAAAAAGCATGAAGTACATACCATGAGAGTGAAGATATATTAGTATATATGTAAATATTCATATATATATTTCGATGCATTCTTTTTTTCTAGGAAGAGCACATAACAGACTTTAAAATATTCAATTTTGCATTCTACTTGTGCATAATATTATACTGAGGTCTGAAAATTCAAAAGAAATTAGAGTCTGTTTCTGAAAACAGTGACAAAGTGGGGGGCACTCATTTTAGGGTCTGGAAAATGTTTTTTGGAGACTTCTATCAGAGCAGAAATCAGTCTTACCACTTTCATCAATTCATTCAACAAACATTTATTGGGATTCCTTTATACACCAAGCATTGAGTTTACATGTTGCCAAATATGGTACAGACACAGTCTCTGATGTCACAGAACTTATAGTACTGCAGTAAATGTAGATAATAAATCATTTCAATTGTTAAGAGCATCATGAAAAGTGAAGTACAGGGAACAATGAAAATGAATCACAAGCATATGACATGGACTGGTGGCCTTGGAAATATTCCCTGGAGAAGGTGGAGTTAAAGCTGAGACTGTAGGATGAGTAAGCCAGTCAAGTGTCAAAGGGATGCTGGAAGATGGAGTAGGTGGGATAATTGAAAGTAGGTAGAGATTAGTATTTCAAAGCTCTGTAGGCAAGAGAGAACATGGTGAGTATGGAGAGCAGAAAGATTAGGAAAGCAGGAAAAATTGAGAGGCAGGCAAGGTCCTGATTCCTCCCTCATGTTTTATAGTCTGTGCTATTTTATTTTTACATTATCCTAAGGAAAATGGGAAGATAAAGAAATGTGTTAGTGGGTAAGAGACAAGACACAACTGTTTTTTTTTTTTAAATTCACCTTCAGAGTGAAAAGTGGATAAAATTGGAACAGAGGGGATCATTTATGAAGATATTTCAAAAATATAGATCAGAGATTCTGTTAGCATAGAGTAGGGTGATGGCAGTAGTGATGGAGAGAAATGGATTGATAAGAGAAATTAGAGGCAGAACTGATAGGACTTGGTGATAGTTTAGATGTCTGTTACAGTTGAAACATCTCTCTTTGGCCATCGTCTGGAAAGAGCTTAAGAATCGAAGACATTTACTGAGTATTAAAGATGGAAGATATTTCTTAGGAAACAGATATCTCAGCACCTTATGGCAAGTAGGCAAATAATTCCACTTTTGCCACCAGTTCTATATGTATTTAAGGTGGCTCCAAATGAGCCCAAACAACCTTATACACATTATTAATATGAAATTATCACCAGAGCATCATTTTAAATGAGAAAGAGTGCCAATATTATTGTTTGATGCCTGTCTGAAAACTCTATATGTTCATGACTTAGGAGAGGAGATGCTAGCCTGTAGACTAGCCTGATACTGTAAGAATTAAATAAGTCTTATAGGTTAAGTAAGACCTCAGCTGAATCCCGCAGTAGTCTATTTAAGAAGGCAAGCACTTGATTACGGGTTTTGGAAGATGTTTTGACTTTTTTTTAATGTATATTTTCCATCCGTGTAATTGTAGTTTTGACTTAGAAAGATGCCAAACTATACAGAAAGCTTGAAGAGCCGCTGAACAGCAACAGCATGTCTGTTGCGATTTGTAAAATTAGAATTTCTGGCACTTTTTTGCCATCTTTCACCCAAAATTTGATTTGGACATCAACCTTTTGATTGATGAAACCCAATCAAGAGGTTTGACAACTTCCTTTTTTGGTGGTGCTGTACCTGTCTCTGCAGGAATGACTTGCAGAAAAGTGGATATGGGTAATAGTATTCTCATAAAAATAAGCTCTCGCACAAATGGACACAGATGCAAATCTCATTAAAAAGCCAGTAGAAATCAGGCTACAGGCCAAGAATGACTGAAGCATGGCACTAAAATAAATGGAATAATTTTTGCTCTTTTTCTATTTGCCGAGGGATCTGTTTTCCTACAGCTACAAGGTATGATTTGAAAAGCAATGACAGAAGTGGAGAGATTGTTCTGAGGGATCAAAATGTTTTTGAGATACGAGGACAGAACATTAAAAATATTATGGTCTGAATACAATTTTTGAAAGCCATGTGAAAGCTAGAAAGTGATGTGTAATATTATTCTATAGCATAAAACTTGAGATTTTACAGACCATTAGTTTCAAATGTTTAATCTTATAGACTTTCTTCACTTAACACTGCTTACTTTCAAAGTCAGAAAACCTGTAAAGCATCTCACAATTTGTTTATCTTCTGCAGGTATGTGTTTTAATGAGGTGAGAGCAGATAATTGAGCTCTTTGGTCAGGTCAATGCAAACCTATTGCTATTCTTTATACTTTTGGGGTGAATACACTGAAGGATTTTACTCCTATTTTCCACTTGAGCAGCTAGTAGATGGACAGTAGCTAGATTTAACATACATAGAGGCAGACTGAGAGGGTCATGCAGTATCTTTTACAGATGTCACAATGCAGTTGACCCAAAATGCCACCCTACTGCTGACTCCCAGTCCCACTGATACATGTTTAGTTTGTAGTATTTATAGTGCTCTGTAATCACTATGTGATTAATGTGTTAATGTGTCATAACATTTCTTTAAATGTAAATATGTTTTCTGAGATGTTACATATTAAATATTGACCTATAAGCAATGATTAATTTATTTAACTATTATCATCTGTTGTTACAAATCTCAGGGTAGGTCATGAGCAAAAGAGTTAATTTTGGTTTGGCAGAGAATAGGAACATTAGATACTAGAGTTGGTGTGATCTCATGATGGGGGTGTTGATGTGGGCAGTGAGAGAGCAACCAGCACTTGTAGGGTGAAGTTCTAACAAAATGTGGGTTGGGCAAAAATTGTGAACTAAGACCAGGGAGTTATAGTATAATAGCATAGCTAGTTAAGGGCATGGTCTTTGGATTCTGACATATCTGGAATAACATCCTTGCTCTGTCACTTAGTAAATGTGTGGCCTTGGAAAGTCATTTAAGTCTCTAAGACTTGGTCTCCTCATCCACATAACAATTATAATAATGATAGCTACAGCACTGCACTGTTGATGAGCATTAAGTGGAATTATTTTAAAATTGTTAGTATCATTATTCTTTGGAAGTTTGAACTGCTTCCATTTAATGGTAGGACTGGAAAAAGCCACAGATTATCAAAGAGCCCTTTCTGGACATGAAGAATTCACTTATGAGAAGGATTACTATGAGGAAACTTGGTATAGTTCATTTAGGTGATTCAATGGCAGAATGTAAGGCTGTTACTAGGTATTAAAGGTAGGATAGTGGTAGTTAAATACATATTTCTTTTAAAGGCATCATTCATGTATTGTAGCCCCAGAAAACATTACAAAGTACTAATATGCTGGTGGTACTTGCTGTGGTTTCCAGCTACCTTAGAGAGCTAAGGCCCATCATTCAATTTTATGTGTAGGTGAAATTCAGTTTTGCCTGGGGTAGCAGAAACAAGAAAGGAGTTGATTCAGAAGACTTGATTTTGAATCTTTGTTCTTCACCATTTGAGACATTTATAATCTGGGGAAAATCATCCCAGCTTTTTTGCATTGTTATGAGGATAGAATAATGTAAAATATGGAAATGGCCTTTATAAGATAAAAGAAAATGCAGAAGTTAAGATTTTAAAAATAAATTCATAGGCAACTGACTATACTGAGGGAGGCAGTGATCAGCAAAATACAAAATATTGTAATTTTGTCAGCTCTTGGAAAAATTGGTATGTGTAGTATCTTATCTCTCCAAATATCACTCCTTTTAAGAAACCTGTCCACATCACAGGCTCAGCTCTACAATGTTATCCCTTATGTATTAATTCACGTTAATTCAGTTGCAAGTAATGGAAAACTTATCTCAAACTGGTTTAAGAAATACACTCACATAACTAAAAGCCAAAGAGAGGTGAAGATTGAGCCAGTGGATTATCAAATGCCACCTAGGATCCAATTCCTTTTTATCTCCTACATTCTGTGGCGTTTTCTAAATGGATGCTGGTAGCTCCCAAGACTCTATATGTTCTTTTTCATGCCTAGCATTAAGAAGAGTCTGTGCCAGTATTCTTACTGTAAATATTGAGGCTTTCAGGTTTCATCATGTGCCCACCTTTGGGGCAAACCTTATGACCGAAGGAAAGAAATGCACTAAATTAGCTGATATTAATGTGCTCTACTCTTAGACCTTAAAGTAGAGTTGACTTTACCATAACTATATGAATCTGCAAATTTAAATCAGGAGCTGTTTAAACAGGCAAAAGGGGGAATAAACAATGGGATGGCAACCACAAAATGTCCGCCACATGCCAGTGAGTCAAAGCCAGAGGAAATAGCTCTCTAAGGAGAGAAGTTCTGAGATTAATGGTAGGTGTTGTGGTAGGATTTTTGGGGACAGGTGAGGCAGAGCTTTACTGATGTTATAATACCACTCAAGAGGATATCTTATGTATTCATCTGATATCAGTTTACCTAGTCTTAGAGAGCTTCTGCCTAAGTGCAGATTTTAGATTTGGTTTCTGGCTCTATGGCCTACTAGCCGTGTAACCTTGAGTAAATTGCTTATCGTCTGTAGGCTTCCGTTTCCTCATCCGTAAAATGGAGGTAGTAGTAATAATACCTACAAGGCTTTATAGAGTGAAAAATGAGATAATTCAAACAAGGTGTTTAGTATATTTCCTGGGACTCATAGAAGTCAGTAGTTAATACATTTTAACTTGCTAGAATTTTTTTCATGCAGTTTCAACAGAAATCTCTGAATATGCTCTAAAGCCTAAATAATTTATATAGCAGTTTATGGAAATGTTTAGCCATAATATTCAGAAAGTGACCTCTCCTCCTTTATTGTATCATTAATTTGTCTCCTAGAGGCAGAATCATGCTCATTTTTAGACTAATGACCTCATACTATCTACCATTCTTGAGAACTATGGAAATCTATCATATTTAGGATGACCATATAATTTATTGTTCAAATTAAGACACTTTTGGTAGTGAGGGGAGGCACTTAAAACAATTAACATGTAATTATTAATCTAGAAAAAGTACAAACTAGGACTTTCCCAGTTAAACTGTCTAATGATATTGAAAGTTTTCACACAAAATGGAAAGCTTTAGAGAAAAAAAAATTGCTTAGGGACATAACAAAGGCAAAGAGTTCTAAAAAGAAATATTTTCTCTTCTTTTTTTCTGTACTGTCAGTGAAAATTATCCCAACACTAAACATTTTTGATTTATTATTTTATTCTATTTAAAATATTGTTATAGTGATTCATATATCCATATAAATATTATAGCAGATGTATTAGTTTGAATTCATCTACAATAAGAAATCAAACCAACCAAAACACATTGGTATAGTTATATTTAAATATATCTATGTTTTAAAAATAATAAAGCTGATTAACTTTAACTTTCATTCTGTTGATAAACAACTAACATGTTAGTCTGTAAAGTCAGTAATAGTACACTAATATCAGGTTTCTGATGTTTTGAACCATTAGGATTATTTTCTTTCACATGTCCTTATTTTTCTCTTAAATAGAATTTATATGTCTGACAACCAAGGCCTCTATAAACACTTAAAATAATAAAGCTAACTTTAACATCCGTTGATTGTTGACCTTATAGAATTAAGAGGATGCTATAATTACCCTTCACATTCCATACTAATACCTGAATTGCTTTTGATATCTTAAGTGGGTAGCTAAAAATTCCAATGTTAGTATGATTTACTAGTTAATTAAATTAGAATTTGTGTTGTTCCAAAAATGATTTAAGAAATAGTATAGGAATATCTACACTTAAAAATACGGACGATTTAAAGGGTGCCAAGGGAAATAAGATTAAGAAGAAAAGATGGCCTCTGGAATGATGTTAGGACATAAAACACAGATCATGAATTTATATCCGCTTGTTAGAAGGGGTACATAGATATGTTCCTAAGCTTTAGAAGTCAAACAAAGAGGAAAACATAATTAAGTCCAATAGTCAGAAAGTCCATAAGCTAAAAACAAAGCCACTGCTCAAAGCACAATTCTTCCCATACTCAGAGTAGAGAAAAATATCTTGCTGAGAAATGTATATGCTATGACTTCCTTTCTATTTCTACAAGATAAGTAATATTATCACCTAATAATACCAGATACTAAAACATTAACAATTTCTCTTATTTTTAACAGTATTTACTTGAGTAGCTTGCTTGTATACTATTTGTGCAATGGTTTGATGTTTTAATTGTATTCTTCTTATATCTTATATAAAACTATATACAGATTGCAATGTGAAGTAAATATTTATGAACTTTCATCAGAGTGTTTAACATACAAGTACAGCTGAGGCACAATGTTTTAAAATGCAGGCTTTAGTTCTTCCCCACATAGCTATCTTCTTTTTTATTTATAGACCATTCTAGCCTTCGTTCCATATGAGTATGTCATAAAATGGACTTTTAACATGCATGCTAAAGTCAAAACTAAACTAAGTTTTTAAAAATTATATGTAACAGCAGTTAAATTGGGGAATGAACAACACCTGATAAATTTGAAGTTTAGGGGCTCCAATCAATATTTTCCCTGTCCTCCTCTGGGTGTGCAACTAATTGAAATATAGATCAGGCTCTGAGACATGAAGATTTAAAAAAATATAAATTTGCGAATGTACCTTGAACTTTGGGCTCAATCAGGGCTCCAAAAATATAACATTGTTAATTAAACTCTGCTCTCTCCCTGGTTTTGGTAAGCTTGCTATAGAGATAATGTAGTATGTGTCCTGAGAAGAGGGTATTTCTAGAAAGGAAGACCCAAAATAATTGAGGTTATATTTGGCTTCACATAACAGAAAACTCAAAATAACAGAGGCTTAAACAAATAGAAGTTTATTTTGCTCTCACATACAAGAAATCCGGAGGTAGGCTGCACCAGAGCCAGTACTGTGGTGCTGTGGTCATTAGGTAGCTGGGATACCTTGATCATGAGCCATACAACCCTGGAAATTCCTTCCTGCTCGGTTTCAGTCTCAGTTTCTTCTTTTATGAAATAGGTTCAGTGGTGCTTACATTATAGAGATGTCAAAATTAAACATGATAACTTACATAAGGCAGCCATCAGAGGAGGCTCAGTGAACATTATTGAACTTTCAGAGTTATAGATTAAAGTAAGAAAGAAAGAAGGCTCAAGATTTAAAAAAAAATACATAAAGAAGCAAAAGTGAAACTACAGTAACGGAAAATAGAGCAGCAGTTACCAGGGAATAAGGGGTGGAGTGGGGTTGAATATAAAGGGCCATGGGGGAAATGTTTGAGATGATGGAATTGTTATATATCAATATATTGATTTTGGTGGTGATTATGCAACTGTTTATATTTGTTAAAACTCACAGAACTGTGAACTTAAAAGGATAAATTTACTATATGCAAATAATAATTCGACTTAAAAATGAGGAAAATATAAGATAGAAGCATAAAATAAGAAGCTTGAAGATTCCGTCAATGAGTAGGTATATGCTAATGCATATGTAAATTGCACAAATAGATATACTCTGAAGAGTTATACACTTTATTCTTTGATGTGAAGATAAACAGAATTCACCTGGGATACATAATCACACATTTTTAAATTTGGAAGAAACCTTATAAATCCTACAAACTAACCACATTAAAAGCTAAGAAACTTGAGGCCTGCTAAGATGAGGTAATGGGTAAAAAAGGGGTACAAAAGCTGTTTCTTTGGTTGCAGAGTGGTATTTGAAGTCATATTTCCTAACTTGCAGTCCTGTGCTTTCTGCCACATCATAATTTTCTTTTTAATTAATAAAGTTGCTTTTTATAAAATGGAAACATACTAACACTAGTATCTGAATTGCTGGGCACAGAAATAGGGTATTAAATATTTAGCATTATTCTGAAACATAAGCTAAGTGGAAATTAGAGAGACATTTGAAGTTGATGCTGAAGCTCCTATAGTCACATGAGCACCAGAGTAGCTGTGTCATTTTGGCTCTTTGTGTGGTTGGATGCCCACACTTTTTAAAACAATCTCTATAGCTTGTGTATAGAAATTCTGGGCCAGATATCAAAAAACCACTATCCCATCTCAGCTTCACCACCAATCAGCTCTCTGATCTTAGGTATATTTTATTCTCTTGAGCTCTAATTCCCTCATCTGGTTTGGACTAGCTCAGTGCTCTTCAAACATTTATTAGGAGACCCCTTTGAAAAAAGAAATCTCAAACTGAACCCTAACTTATTCAAAGATGAAGGAAAAGCTGCTTCAATTGAAGCAGGGAGGGGAGACCCTGGTTCTTCCCACTCAGCCTCCTCCCTTCATCCTACGGCAGGCATGCCCTAAGCTACTTCTCTAGAGATGTAGGGTGCCAGAAATACAGTCTAAAAAGTTCTGGGAAAGTTCTAACTTTAAGGTTATTTTACCTTTGAAAATACTCTTATTTGTGAGACCAGAGATGAAAGGAAAATCATTTTTTCCCTAGCTGTAAGACTGGAAATCACAGATATTATGTATGATATATATTTTTATATTTTTCAGAATACTGTGGGGATACAGATACTTTGGTTACATCAATTGCTTTGTACCACCCAAGAAGCATATCCATCCCCCAGACAGTGCGCATCGGTTAGGTGTGGATTTACCCATCCCCTCCTCCCCACTTCCACCTGCCCGACACCCTATTAATATTACTTTCCATATGTGCATAATAGTGTTGATCAATTAGTACCAATTTAAGGGTGAGTACATGTGGCATTTTTTTCCATTCTTGTGATGCTTCACTTAATAGAATGGGCTCCAGCTTCATCAAGAATAATACAATAGATAGTTCATCATTTTCTTTTTTATGGCTGAGTAGTACTCCATGATATACATATACTACATTTTATTAATCCATTCCTGTATTGATGGGCACTTGGGTTGTTTCCACATCTTTGCAATTGTGAATTGTGTTGCTATAAACATTCGAGTGCAGGTATCTTTTTTATAGAATGTCTTTTTTTCCTTTGGGTAGATATCCAGTAGTGGGATTGCTGGATCAAACTGTAGTTCTACTTTTAGTTCTCTGAGGTATCTCCTTACTACTTTCCATAGAGGTTATACTAGTTTGCAGTCAATCAGCAGTGCATAAGTGTTCCTATCTCTGTGCATCCATGCCAGTATTTGTTATTTTGGGACTTTTTGATAAAAGCTGTTCTCACTGGAGTTAAGTGATATCTCTTTGTGGTTTTGATTTGCATTTCTCTGATGATTAGAGATATTGAGCATTTTTTCATGTGTTTGTTGGCCATTAGTCTATCTTCTTTTGGAAAGTTTCTGTTCACGTTCTTTGCCACTTTAATGGGGCTGTTTGATTTTTTTCTTGCTGATTTTCCTGAGTTCGATATAGATTCTGGTTATTAGCCTTTTATCAGATGTATAGCATGCAAATATTTTTTCCATTCTTTAGATTGTCTATTCACTCAAGTGATGTATGACATTTTTAAAGCAATTGTTCATTATTTCATTGAAATTTTAATTTTTGCCTTTAAAAAAGGAATTAAAGAACAAAAGAGAAGCATAATCTCTTTGTTTGCAATAAATCCAGGTTGTGGAATATTATCAACAAAGGTTACAGTGATAGAAGTGTGTGTGCATAGGAGCTACTGTATCTTGGGCTAACATCTGCAGCAACATTGCCACTATAGGGCCTGTATATCCAGCATTATTCCAGTGGGAGAGCTTGGGAGGATCTATCAAATGTCAGGAAATTTGGGGAATATCAGTGAAATAATACTATTGCCTAATTGCCATTGGTCAGACACACACAGAAGATAGCAAGCAGACACACAAATATATGTTCTGTTGTGATAATCAAAAAGGCAGAAATAAGAGTCAATGCAAGAACACAGTGAAGAAAAACTTCAAATAATGCTGATGGTATAATAAAGTGATGAAAACCAAATGTTATGGAACTAAAGCCTGGATATCCCAAAGCTGTGTAAGCCCAGTCATTCAGCACAAAGTAGCTCTTGTTTGTTCAAAAAGAGAAAAAAAACATTGATCCCATAATGGCCTTTTGCTATATACCTGGGCAGATTGTCACCAGCTGCAGTGCATATTGAGAAGGAGAAGAGTGTTCCTAAAAGGAAGAGAGAAAGGAAACTAGGTTGTAAAAGTCTCTGCCATTTCATTCAACTTCATTAAAAATCAATTTGTAATGAAGCACTTAACAATACAGGGTATACTTTCATGACAGTTTAATGGAATAAATAAGGGGCTTTTGGCTAAGGGTGAATAAAAGAGACATTTGTGAGAGGGAGGTAGGATTATTTACTTTGTAGCATGATCGTTATAAAAACATCCTGATGCTGATATCTTCTTGGTTTGGAGCCCTTTTGAGTCATGTTCAGGATGCAGGATTCTCTTCCACTCGAGTTTGTGGGGTTCTGGTAGTTTAGTAAGCAGCAGCTTTTTTAAATTCTTGCAGAATTTGATAAGGCTAGAGGAAATAAATTTGGTTTTATTTTCATCAGTCTTCTTTTACAAGATGATAATTATGCAAACATATGTCGAATTGTTTCTTACATTTTCCACTCTGTTCAAATTCCCACAAATTAAACTATAATCTTTTTGAGAAGATGACAAGGAATAAATTCAATCTATCAGGGAAATCTGTATGTGGGTTAGAAGCCTAGAAATGTATATGCAGCTTGGCACTAACACAGGGTGCCCCTGAACAACTTCCTCCAAGCTTCTTAGTTTCTTTTGTCATATAGCTAATGGTACATATTTTGCCTAGGAAAAATTTTGATAAGTTAAATAAACTTAGTATGTCAAAAGTCCTATCTGAGAGTTAAGTATAGTAATTTATATGTGAATTTTCATCACTTTTGGAGGTCAGGTTTGCAAACAGCAAAAAATACTACAAACTTCCCACTCTCACAAAGTCCCTTTCTCAAATTCCTGAGTAGATTCCTACAGAGTCACACTGATTACATTTGAAAAATCATATCCTGACTTTGCCTATGGAGATTTTGCTTCGAGTTTAGAAAATTCTTGCAGCTGGAACGAACTTATACCTTACTGGGGAAAGTCAACATGAAACAATTGATCACTCATCCAAAAATAAGAATCCTAACAGAAAGGGGTAGTTAACTGTGGAAAGAGCATGCTGACATCAAATAAAAAACATGTAGGAACAATAATTCTGCTGGTGCAAAATGTTTTTTAAGATAAATTCTTTGTGTTTGAGGATCATTCTATCTTGACTTTTTATTTAACAGATGAACATTGTTTTCTTGAGCAAAAATGAATCATATTTCTAAAGGGCTGTTATTTTGCTCTTTGTTCTCCATATGAAATTATCATGTGGAATAACATGGCATGCTGCTCTGGAAATTGCCTATGAGATTTCTTAGCTTAAGATCAAAGTTCTCTGACTGAAAGTTATAAAAGGTAATTACTTTTTTCTATTAATACTTTTTTAAAATGTTTAATTGACAATTAAAAATTGCATATATGGTATACAACATGATGTTTCAAAATATGTATATATTATAGAGTGGCTAAATTAGCCGGTTAACATATGCATTACCTTACATGGGTATCATTATTTTTGTGGTGAAAACATTTAAAATCTACTCTCAGCAATTTTCAAGCATACGTTTTTATTAACTATAGTCGCTATGTTGTGCAATAGATCTCTTGAACTTATTCCTCCTGTCTGAAATCTTGTATCTTCTGACCAGCACTCTCCAATCCCCTCCAACACCTCATTCCATCCCCTGGTCACCACCATTCTACTGTTTCTATGAGTTCAACGTTTTTGGACTACATATTTAAGTGACACTATGTAATATTTATCTTTGTGCTTGGCTTATTTCACTTAATGTAATGTCTTTCAGGCTTATCTATGTTGTCGCAAATGGCAGGATTTTCTTCTTTTTTAAGGCTGAATAGTATCCCACTGTGTTTATATATCACATTTTCTTTATTCATTCATCCATTGATGGACAATTAGGTTGATTTAAAATCTTGGCTATTGTAAATAATGCTGCAATAAACATGGGAGTGAAGATCTCTCTCTGGTATATAGATTTCCTTTCTTTTGGATAGCTGTGGATTGCTAGGTCATATGGTAGTTCTATTTGGAATTTTTTGAGGAACTATCATACTGTTTTCCAAAAATGTCTGTACTAATTTACATTCCCACCAATGGTGTGCAAAGGATTCCTTCTGTCCACATACCCCTTAATGCTTATTATCTATGTCTCTTTTTGATAAGAGCCATTCTAATAGGTATGAGAAAATATTTCATTGTGATTTTAATTTGCATTTCCCTGATTAGCGATGTTTAGCATTTTTTCATATACCATTTGTATGTCTTCTTTGATAAATGTCTATTCAGACCCTTTGCCCATTTTAAAAATCTGATTATTTGTTTTCTTGCTATTGAGTTGAGTTTCTTATACATTTTGAATAGGAAATATTTTGTCTCATTTTGTAAGTTGTCATTTCACTCTTTTGATTGTTTGCTTTACTATAGTGAAGCTTTTCAGTTTGATGTAATCCCATTTGGCTATTTTTGCTTTTGTTGCTTGTGCTTTTGAGGTCAAATCCAAAAAATAATTGCCCAGACTGATGTCATGGAGCATGGAGATTTTCTCCTATCTTTTCTTCTAGTCGTTTTTTAGGTTTACGTCTTATGTTTAAGCCTTTAATCTATTCTGAGTTGAGTTTTGTATATGATATAGAATAGGGGTCCAATTTTATTCTTCTCCATGTGTATATACAATTTTTCCAACTCCACCAAAAAACTGTGTGAACCAATAAACAAACTGAGTAATGTTGCAGGATATAAAATCAACATACCAAAATCAGTCATGTTTCTGTGCACTAATAATAAACTATCCAAAAAAGAAATTAAGGGAACAATCCCACTTACAATATTATAATACTTACAAAAAATACTTAGGAATAAATTTAACCAAGGAGGTGAAAGATTTGCACTTGAAAAACTATAAAACATTGCTAAAAGAAAGTAAGAAAGACATAAATAATGGAAAGGAGTCCTGTGTTCATGGATTAGAAGAATTAATATTGTTAAAAGGCTCATACTACCAAAAGTGGTCTACACATTCAATGAAATTGAATCTATAAAATTTCAATGATTTTTTTTTACATAAATAGAAAAACATCCTAAAATTTCTATAGAACCACAAAAGTCCCAAATAACTAAAGCAATCTTAAGCCAAAATAAGAAAGCTGGAGGCACCACATCATGTGATATAAAAATCAAAATAGCATGACACTGGCATAAAAACAGAAATATAGACCAATGGAACAGAGTAGAGAGCTAAGAAATAAATCCATGCTTTATAGTTAATTGATTTTTGACTAAGATGCAAAAAACACACTATGGGGAAAAGGACAACCTCTTTTAGAATGAGCAATTCTTAATATTGAAACATCCTATATTCATAGAAAATTTTCTAGTAATTGAGTAAAAAGAATAATCACAAAAACTGAAAACAATCAATAATTCTTTTGTGATTGAATGGTTTGCAAATATTCTCCAAAATTTGATCCCAATATACGGACTAAATCTACAAAGCTATATATTTACTTAGATATTTTCAAAGCAACTAATTGAATGTAATTTGGAAAGCATATTGAAAATTGACTGAAAGTTTCCTTTCTGTTTTACTGTTTGGTACCATGGGAGCTATTTCAAATGTAATTTTATAAAAATATTTTATTTATAATATTAGTACTGATTGAGTCATATTTGGACATTACTATTTTGATTTGTACATTCTCTATCAGCAGCAAAAATTGGGAATATAAATAGGGAAATAGAACTCTATTTTTTAGCAATCAGTTTAAAGACATGAAAAAGATGAAAATGTCAGTTTCTGGAATAATAATTAATTTGCTCTGTGTTTGAAAACAACATTTCAATCTAATCAAAGAGTTAATCATGCTATTTTTGTTTTTGCTATTTCTCATGCACTGAAATTTGACCTTTCCATAGAGTCATATCTATTGCTTGTTTATGATTTCTCCCACTGCAATTAAACTTAGTGTTTTCTTTCTATTCAGAGTTAGTAAAAAGTCATTTGTATTTTCTTCTCATATTTTAGTTTTATATAATTTATTTTGGTATACGATGTAGGATTACCTAAGATGATGTTCCCCCTAAATAGCTAATTTTCACAGAGCCATTCATTGAAAGTTCTTTTTTACTTATTGTAATATATATTATTAAAATCGATATTATATAAAATAAATATTTTAGTATATAAAATAAATATTTTAATATCTATTCTCTCTTTTATTGATATGTCTATTCTTACATTAACACCAAACTCTTCTAATTACAGCTTACACTGCTTTGAATTTGCTGAAATGATTCCATTCCTCATCCTGAAGACACAGACAAGTCCTACTTACTCTTATGGCCTGGAGGGGGATGGGGCAGAAGTGAATATGGATTAGAGGTAAAAAGTGCTACCATATCAAGTATTGATGTTATATTTTGCTAGACTTAACAATTATTATCTGGTGTTTAAATTTTCCTCTGTTTTATGGCATTATCTAAGTGTTCATCCCAAGCTCACAGGTATTTTGCACAACACAATGTAAACCACAAGGTAGGACCGTTCCTAGCTGCTGTTCCTGGGTATTTCACCTCCAGATTTTACCAGTTAGCACCCAAATATGAAGGTAAATCAATGGTATCATATAATTTCATTGCTGCTGTTGTTTTTAGGGTCCCCAAAATAAAATCTTTTGATACTGACTTCTAAAGTTTTGCTTAGGAAATAAAAATTGATGGTATGTTGACCTATGCTGAACTTTCTTTTAGTCATCAAATAATATTCTTTAAAAAGGAGAACTATGTATTATTTATTTAAATTAGCATTCTACCTGTGTAGTTTAAAAGAAAGAAACAAAGGCTTTGTAAACATTTTCTGTAATTTCAGATCAAATAAAACACTTTATGAAAGCATGGTGTGCAAAAGGCAGTTAATAACAATGGGGGCTTTGTAACACACAAGACTAAAGACTATGCAGTATATGATAATAAAAATGTTCATTGTACATAACCTTTAATAACTTAAAATGGTAAATAATTACATTAAAAAAGAACCAAAGCAATTTTATATTATAGATTGACAAATTATGGTTGTATATATTTATGGAGCACAAAGTGATGTTACCATTTATGAATACAATGTGGAATAATTAAATAAAGCTAATTAACATATCCATCACCTCAAATACTATTTATTTTTGTAATGAGAACATTTGGTATATATTCTTTTAGCAATTTTGAAATGTCAAACCAGTTTTAACTAATTTAGACGCAATGAGTATATATACTTTCACTTTCCAGGCTAGAGATATTGCAAAAATAAGGTACACAATAGAGTTTCATGACTCTTATAAATTTGGAAACTTGATTTAAATAAATGATTTTCTTGTTTAAGGTATGTATCTGAAAGTATTATAAAGATTATTTTGTTTAAAGCACAGGTTGGTTAGTTCTTCATAACAATGATTTTCATGAGAGATAAAGAAGAAAAAAGTGTCTGAAAGGTCACTTCTCCAAATTTTTAAATTTAAATGACTCAAAGTCTAAGTAAAATAATATAATATGATCTTAAAAAACATTCAAGATTTATCTAGGACTTCATAGTATAGGCCTGAGTACAGGACCTTTTACATTGCTTTTCTTCAAAGATGATCTAATATTTTGTCTTGTTCCAAATAAATGTATACAGAAAGAAAATTGAAAATCTCTCATAACAAGCCTCACATGTAGATATTGCTTTATCTCTTTAAATGAACATTCATATTTTTTGTTATGAAATTTTAGCATCTTCTGATTAGGAAATTCAAAACAAATGTTTATTCCTTGACATGATTTTCTAATTTCAAAATTGTTTGTTTCAGAGTGAAAATGAGCAAACTGCCAAGTTAATCAGTCATGATGAAAATAGAACAGTGGTAGCCCAACCTTTGATTCCTTTCCAGGTAGTCAGTATTATTCAGGCACAGGATAGATTACAAATGACCATATCTTTCCACATATGTTATAATCATTCAAAAAATTATATGTTACTGTAAAAAGCGAGGATGAAGAACAAGTAGTCAAATGAATGTGGTATAAAAATGGACCTGCTTTTTAAAGTTAAGTAATTAAAAAAATACACTATAGAACGATTATTTAAATATTATTCTGAAGCTAGGCTTATCATAGGCTAATTTTATCTTCTCTGTGCTGGAGAACTGTTTTGGTTTCATTCACAGAGTTCCCTGTTAATTTACACTGACACTGAATTTTAATGCCAAGACTTTTCTTAAGATTTTGAAGATGAAATAGAAAAAAATGTTTTAATTATATGTATGAACTCTAACAGAGCTCTATAGATTTCAAGTTTAGAAAGTTGAAGGGGTCAAAGACATACAGATAACTGTCTCATTAGAGGGGATCAAGGGTTAATATTTTCTAATTGATCCTGAAGGACTTCTGGATTTTTGTCATCTAAATGGCAGTGGCCTTTGTTAAGGCTTGATTGGCAGATCAGTCATTGGAAATCAGTTTGATTTTGAAATGTTTTTCTTGTATAAATTCAGAAGAGTCAAGGCAGATTAAAAGAAACTACTGCATAACTATTATTATTTATCATTATATGTGTATATCTCTTCATTTGGATATAGTTGATTTCTAGACAATACTAGAAGCATTTTATTTTATCGCCATCCTATAAATGATTATATTCAACAATGTTTTACAGGTTTGAATTATTGTGCTCATCATCTTGACAATCTTTAACTCTTCATAATTTGGACAGGAGCTTCTCAAAAGTAATTTGAATCTGTGTAACACTCCAAAATGGCTTTTTTTCTTTGAAGTTTCTGAATTTTGAGCTTCTTGCCAAGGATGTGTCCCTGAAGCACTCAGCATTGTAGTCTAATCTGTGTCTTCCTAGTGTTCCATGGGTTAGGACTCTAGAATTCTATTACTAGGAAAGATACCAGGTGCCGTGGGTCATACTAACGTTTGAAAAATGACACATGAATGAGCATCAGTCACTACAGGTGCTGTTTTGAATTCCAAGTAAAGGATGAGAGAATAGCAACCTGGAAAACACCAACCATCCGTTTTCAGACCATTCCGCACATTTCCTCAGGATCATTCTACAATTTCTCTGTAGTGACAAGCATAGCTGTTCATTTATGCATTAGGCTCTGGTACCGTGTTTCCTCAAAAATAAGACCTACCCATAAAATAAGCCCTAGTAGAATTTCTAAGCATTCACGCAATATAAGCCCTACCCTGAAAATAAGACCCAGTGATGGGCGTGGCTACGCAGCGTATCTGCACAACCTATGCATTTCATCGAGGAGCGGTAAAGAAGACGAGCAGCCCTTCTCATCTGCCCCATGAGAACTCCAGTGCTCGACATGAGAGATTGGGGATAATAGTTCTAAAGGAAATAGAGTCGCAAGAAATTCAGGATGGAATCCGGGATTTGGAGAGTTATGATGATGTTCCAGAAGAAGACGACTTAACTATATTTGAATAAATGTAGGTTGTTGTACCATACTTAAAAAAAATAACACATCCCCTGAAAATAATCCCTAGGGTGTCTTCTTGAGGAAAAATAAATATAAGACCCTGTCTTATTTTCAGGGAAACACAGTATTAATAGCTCAATGCAATATATTTTCTTGAATTTATAAGCCAATCTTGAACAGCAGTTGCTCTTAGTATTTTGAATGTCTAAAAGTTTTTATTGAAACATGAAGCTTAAATACTCCAGTAGTTTTTTTCTGCTGATAATTTGATATTTTGACTTTTATTTCCTAAATCAAAGCTTACATATTTTGTTGAGTCTTTTAGCTTTTAGAGAGATAT
Source organism: Cheirogaleus medius (assembly GCA_008086735.1). NCBI lineage: Eukaryota > Metazoa > Chordata > Mammalia > Primates > Cheirogaleidae > Cheirogaleus > Cheirogaleus medius. The sequence goes on along the minus strand of VBSM01000361.1, from coordinate 71,097,350 downwards.
CCTTCCAGAAGAGCTTTTACCCTGTTTTGGATTTAGAAATACTTTGCATACTTTCACTTTATTTGATAGGACTTGATTTCAGATATTTAAAAACTTACATCTTATAATAAATACTATTTAATATTATGGAACCATGGTTATGCCTTTTCCTAGATATAACATTGAAAGCAAAGGCAAATGGAGTCACATTTTGTTGACATTTTTTATGGAACCAACATTTCAACAAAAAGTAGAGCTTTAAGTTAATGACTGCAAGGCTAAAAGAAGGCTCACTGAGAAAACTCAGGCTTGATGATATGACACAAATGTGCCAAGCCAGTGGAAGAACATAACTATACACATAAAGCCTGAGTGCTGGAACACGCATTATCACAGTTGGTAAAATTGCCATCGCTGAAATGATTAGAAGGGGTTATGGGCAGTCCAGAGAAATAAAGTTAAAATGAAAGGACTGTAAACATTAGACTTTAATTCTGTGGTTCCAAGTATAAGCCAAAATAGTAATCAGGCAAAATTGTAGAACTATTGTGGGGAAAAATAATTTTTCTAAAATGTGTTTACCTAGTACAAGCCCCATAATAATAGATATTTTCCTTCAAATGGAAACAGGGCTCTGAATGGAGAATTGTTGACTTGAAAAAAGGTACATAGTGTATAATGCATGAATGCTACAGATAATGCATAATTATGGAGGGATGGTTAAAACTAGGCAACATTTGAGTTGTTATACTTGAGGTAGTGGGAGAGATTTTTATAATTTGTATTTTAAAGAAGAGGGGTAGGCAAAAATGTAGAAGGCTGACTCGCCCTAATTTTAAGTTTAGTTCATTTTGAAAAGAGTCTGTTAAATATTAAGAAGTAAGATTTAAGATTTTTAAAAACATAGTTAACTTATAGCTAGAAATAGCTGTGATTGCAATAGAATTATGTATCTTATTTTTGTTGAGTATGTTCATCCAAGAAAAATTGACAAAACCTGTGATTCAATAGCAAAGAGTTTCATTTGGAATTATTTTCCCTGTTATGTCTTTGTACTCTTTTAAGTGAGAAAAATATACTACAGAGGCATCTTGTAAAATAGGAAGCTTGGTGAGAATGAACACTGCTAGGATTTTAGAGATCTGTGTTTGAATCAGTTGTCTGCCACTATCTGTGTAATCTTGACAAATCTTTAGCCTCTTGCACTCAATTTGTTCATTTGAAAGTGCTTGAATGGATCTCCAAGGACTCTTTTTGTCTGAAATTTCTGTTTAAATTTCTCATGATTTAGAATTGCTGACTTTACAACATAAGTATGAAGGTCTGGGTATGGCATAAGTAAAAGATTTTTAGTCACTAGTTAACTAAAAAGAGAAGAAAAAACCTTTGAATATTTGGGCATATCTTGTAAAATAGAGAGATAGTTTTTAATAATGCTTTATTACTTTGCCTAACTTTATCTTCATGATCCTTAGTTGGATTTAACAGAAGCAAAGAGTTATTTATAAACTGGTTCACCTCCATTTCTTTCTTTGTGACAGATAACAAGTGCATTAAATTATGCATGATTTATCAGTTGAAAAAAACAGGTGTGCCTTAGTTTCTAAAAGATCAGGATTATGTGGCTCTCTATCACTTGCAATCTCCAGATACACAGTGAGAAAGTCTAGATAAACAGTGTCCAAAGGGTTTAAGGTTAGATATGAGAATTGAAGAATATGTAAACGCCAAATGGATCAGAAACTTAAATTAGAGTGTAAGATATGGATCTTTGTGTCCCCTTTTGGTTTGGAAAAAAGAGTCATGTCTTCAAGTCAAATATTAAGTATAATAAGTTTGTAGGACTTAAAAGAGTACAATTTTGTTTTTAATTGGTTCGGGAATGAGGTAAATGAAATTAAAAGTCTAAGTTTGATTTTTGTGGGAACCAGGTCTGATTTTCAGAGCCAAATTGGACCCAATGAGAGAAATGAAAATGTACGTTTTTCTCCTGATTTATAGATTACTGAAACTTTAATGAATGGCCAGTTGCTAGACAGAAAAGACTAAGCAAAGAAAAATTCCAGTTTCCATAAACGTTGAAACTGATATTCTAATTTATAAATTTCTCAGTAAATAAAAGAGACTATTGAGAGAGGGAGAGAGAGAATAAAAACTGACTGAATTCTTAAAAAATAATAGGTAAATCATGGCCAAGAAAGTGAGTGCTCTTGAAAATAAAAAGTAAGACAAAAGCCCATTAGAATGTGAAACCTCAAAAGAAGGCAAGCCACATTAGAAAGTAAAGTGTTTCCAAGCCACAAATAGGATGTTCAAGAGGAAAGTCTTAGAAGTCCAATGAGAGTGATGAATCAAAAAATGACTGGTAGATTTTTCTCCACATTCTTTTTCAGTTAATTATAAAGACAATGACCCATGTGGCTATTACAATATTCTTATAAGTAATATTTCCAGTGTTCTAAAACTGCCATCTTGACTTGTAGCTATTTAATAATAAAATTATGACTTAGAAAATAGCCTTATTTTCAATAGTGAGAATAAACAAATACTTTGAGATAACATAGTCTTGGCACCTTCAATTTTGATTGCTTTGTTTTTAGTATATCTTGTTGGGGATATTCCAGTAATTTTAAAAAGTAAATGGGCCTTTCATGAGTCATTTTTTTTTTTT
>VBSM01000361.1:71079671-71094600 GCA_008086735.1 Cheirogaleus medius | reverse complement strand
GAGGTATCTCCAAATTGTTTTCCACAAAGGCTGCACTAATTTGCAGTCCCACCTCATGAGTCATTTTTTTTTTCTGAGAGGATGAATACAAACACTTATTGACACTCAAATTGTATGTTTTGTGCTCTACATGTTACACAATTGCCCCAAGTTATATGAACCAGGACAAAAGGCAGTAAAGGTGAGGGATTTGTGAGAAGAGTACATAAATAAAAGAAGGTACCTATCTCCTGTCATCACACTATTCTCTCTATTAGAATACTTAATCAAGATTGTGTAATCCATCTTAAAATTCCAAAATAGAATGAAGGATCACAAAGAGTTTTCAGCTGACTTTGGAAGTGGAGATATTTATCATTCTTTCCCCTGTCTGCCCCTCTGTACTCAGGAGATAGTAGCATTCTGGACTGTAGGACTGTAGAAAGTTTTACATGAATGGAATTTTAATCTGGATAATTGAAAACTGACTAATTTTAAATCTACAGAAATCTTTAGTGAAAGCAATGTTGGTGTTTATCCAAACATAGACCCCTTTGAATCCTTATTACTTGATAGCTATCTCCTCAAAAGGGCACCAATTTGTGGCTCATAAGAACAGTTCTATAGAATGCACCAAAACATATGGGATGCACCAGTGCTTAGAGGGAAATACATAACTATAAATGCCTATATTAAGAAAAAAGAAAAATCTCAAATCAATAACATATACTTTAACTAGAAAAATAAGAGCAAAATAAACCCAAATAAGGTAGGAGTGAAATAAAGATAAGAGCAAACATAAATTAAGAATAGAAAAACAAAAGAAAATCAACACAACCAAAAGTTGTTTCTTTGAAAAGATCAGCAAAATTGACAAGGTAGACTGGGCAAAAAAACAAAGTGAGAAATGGCTCAAATTACTAAAATCGGGAGTAAAAAAGTGGCACAATGTGATGTTTTGTTATATGTTTACATTGTGGAATTATTAAATCAAACTAATTAACAAATCCATCACATATCAAAACATCACACTTTTAGCCCATAAATATAGACAATTATTATTTATCAATTAAAAATAAAAAAATACAAACAAAAATAAAAATAGAGAAAAAATTGAAAATAGAAATGAAAGAGGAAATAATATTATTGACCTTATAGAAATAAAAAGGATTATAAAATAATACTATAAACATTTGTGTACCAACAAATGAGATAACCTAGATGAAATGAACTATTCCTAGGAAAGGAAAACTACTGAAACTAATGCAAGAAGAAATAGGAAATCTTAATAGACCTATAATAAGTAAAGATATGGAACTAGTATTTTAAAAAATAGAGAATAAAAACCATCTCACAAGAAATGCACAGGCCAAGATGGCTTCATTGGTTAATTCCTCCAAACCTTTGAAGAAAAGGTAACATCGGTTTTCACAAACATTTCCCCAAAATATAAGAGTAGATAATACTTCTCAACTCATTTTATGAGGCCAGTATTATCCTCATAACAAAATCAGGGACATTAAAAGACAAAAGATAAATATCTCTTACTAATATAGATATAAAAATCCTCAAGAAAAAAATAGCAAACCAAATCCAGCAACATAAAGAAATGGATTATACATGATGATCAACTGAGAGTTAGCCCAGAAATACAAGGTTGGCTTAACATAAAATTAATTGATATAGTATATCATATTAATATAATACGGGACAAAAACCACACAATCATCTCAATGTTTACAGAGAAGGCATTTAATAGGACCATCTTTTTATGATAAAAACACTGAACAAATTAGAAGATAACTTTCTCAATCTAATAGAGTGCATCTATGAAAAACTCACAGTTACCATAATAATTATAAAAGACTAAAAGCTTTCCCACTAAAATCAGTAACTAGACAAATATTTCCACTTTCATCAGTGTTCTACTAAATGTTGTACTGGAGTCCTAGCTAGAGAAATTAGGCAAGAAAAGGAAATCAAAGTCATCCAAATTGAAAATAAATAAATAAAAGTACCTCTATTTGCTAATGACATGTGTATTTTGTAAGAAAATCCTAAGGAATACACACACATGCACAATTAAAGGTAATAAATGAGTACAAGTTGCAGGATACAAGATCAATGTATAAATATCAATTGTATTTTTATCAATGAAGAATCCAAAAATAAACTTTAAAGAAACAATTCCATTTACAATAGCACCAAGAAGAATTATGTACTTGGGAATAAATTTAACAAAATAAATTTAAGATTTGTAAACTGAAAACTACAAAACATCATTGAAGGAAATTAAAGAAGATTTAAATAAATGAAAAGACATTCCACATTCATGGATCATAAGATGTCATAATGTTAAAATGGCATTATGCTCAAATTGATTCATAGATTCAATATGATCTTCCATCAAAATCCCAGATTTTCTTTTTGTAGAAATTGACAAGCTGACCTAAAACTCATATGGAAATACAAGGGATCTAGTACAGTCAAAATAATTTGATAAAGAAGAACAAAGTTGGAGGACTCAAACTTTCAATTTTAAAACTTACTACAAAGCTACAGTAATCAAAACAATGTGGTATTTTGTATGCCTATCATAAGAATAGACATATTAATTAATGAAATAGAATTGAGAGTTCAGAAATAAACCCTTACATTTATATTAATAGTCAATTGCTTTTGACAAAGGTGCTGAGAAACACAATGGGAAAGAAATAATCTTTTCAACAAATTGTTCAGGGACAACTGGATATCCACATGTATAAGAATGAATGTGTACACCAGTGATACATCATATACAAAAATTAACTCAAAGTACTTCATGAACCTAAATAAGAGCTAAGATTTTAAACTCTTAGAAGAAAACAGAGGCATATATATTTGTGATCTTGGATTAGGCAAGGTCACAAGTATAACACTAAAAGCACAAGCAACAACAACAACAGAATAGGTAAACTGAACTTCACTATTTGGAACCAGTATCCAGGATACATAAAGAATGCTTACAACTCAAGAATACAGAGAAAAATAACTTAATTTAAAAATGGGAAAAGGGATTTTCTTGGTCTCTCTCTCCCTCTTCCTCCCTTTTCTCTTCCTTCTTTTCTTTTTGCCTACCTTTAATTGGATTTTGGAATCAAAGTTTGCTTGTTTAATATAATAAACTAGATAATTTATCTTTTTCTATAGTTCAGGACAATGATAATTATGAAGTATTAATATTTGTTCTTTAAAGTTGGGATAAAACATAGCCATAAAAACTATCTAAACTAGTAAAAAAATTTTATCATAGGCCTTTATATTTCTAATTTCTTCTATGATTGTTAGTTTGATCAGATTTTGTACTTTTCCTCAAGTCATTTTACTTTGTTTATTCTTTCCACCTCTCTCTTGTCTCTTTAAATACTTTTATTTTGTTCTTTTATTAATACCATTGTATTTCTGCATTTTGGTTTATTATGCAATTTTTCCTTTTTCCTCAAAGTAAATACTTATTTATGAAGTTATTTTTATTTGATAATAAATTCATTTCAGCTATAAATTTTTATCTGAGTCCTATTTTAGCAGAATCTCATATGATTTCATGTGATTTTTGAAATTACTTTCTGGATAATTTATGTTTTCTTTTTGAGCCATAGATATTTTTAAATTTACAAAATATTTATCTCTTAACACAAACTTTTATTAGATTATGGATAAAGAAAAATGTCCATTTAAAACATTTTAGAATTTTTAAATTGTGAATATTATAAAGATAATGCATATTTTTAAGTTCTGTGAACACGAGAATATATATTCTCTGTTTTTAATGCATAGCTTTAAACATACATATTTTTATATATTTTACATTATGTATATTATATATATAATACAGATGCTTCTGAACTTATGATGGGGTTATATCCCAATAACCCATGTTAAGTTGAAAATAATGTGTCAAAAATGCATTTATTACATCTAACCTACTGAAGATCATAACTAGCCCAGCTTATCTTAAACATTCTCAAAACACTTACACTAGCCTACAGTTGGGCAAAATTATTTGCCAACACAGAACACTGCAGAGTATGGATGGCTGACCGGAAGCTGTGGTTTACTGCAGCTGCCTAGTATGTAGAGAGTATCACATTGTATATTGCTAGTCTAGGAAAAGATCAAAATTCATGTACAATTTCTACTGGATGTGTATCTGTTTGCCATCAAAAAGTCAAAATGTCAGTAAGTTGAACCATTGTAAGTCAGGGACCATCTATATATATTCAGTTGGTTAATTTGATTAATTGAATAATTCTGTTCTTAATGATGTTTGTGTGTAACGTTCATTTCTATACATTAGCCTTAAATTTCACTTTATCTACTCTTAATTATTTAAACATTAATAACTAATATTAACTATCTAATTTTTATTTTGTATTTATTTACTCCTTTACTTTCAATCTTTGTCACTGTTTAGGATATAGTTTTTAAAAACAACAAAGAGTTGCTTTAAAAACAGCTGATAATTTGCCAACTATTGAGGATATATACTGAACAAGAAAAATTGCTTTTATGAACCTTATATTTTAGTGGGGGTAGATGGAAATTAAACAACCAACAGATAATGATTAAATAATCAAGAAAATATTAGATAAACACTATGTAGAGAATTCAAATAGAAAGTTATAATAGCAAGTGACTGGAGGCTTCTTACACGTGACCTCTGGGTTCTGCCATCTGTGCTCTGGTGGATGCCCCTTGAGGGAGAGGAAGGCAGCAGAATGATCATCATCTTCTCAGGATTCTCAATGCTCCTTCCATCTCGTTTCTAGATAGGTTTACACACACACACACACACACACACACACACACACACAGATTCTATTTTTCTTTCTTTATCACTTTAATATAACATACATAAGGAACTTGCATTGGGAAAAAAAGAGAACATGTGTGTTTCAGTAAGACTAAATTTTGTTTCCCTTCAGTAGAACTAAATGTTTTTCCATTTTTGACATTTCATTAGTTTTGTTTTAGGAAAGAAAGGAGTTGATTAAAAGTGGAAAAAATGACAGTAGTTGAATTTTGTGGTCATATATTTATTTCATGTCAAATTAAATCAATAAAATATGTGAAGATTATATTGAAATACTTTCATCATTTAGTTGGGATTTTTGAAGAACTTTTGAAAAAATTGGCTACAAGCTGATTTATACAATGGTCACAGAAAGCTCATTGATATCATAGCTTCTATTATGATAAAATGTTATAATTCTAAGAAAGAATGAAGTACATTAATACTAAAGTAGAAGTATTAATTTATAATTTTAAAATTTGTCTACCTAGCCCTATAAAACATAAAAACCTTGAAAAATTAAGGCTTTCATTTTATCATTAGTAAACCTTAAATTGTTATAAGGTGTTTGCAACAGAATTAAACAATAATTGTAGTCTTTACTTAATTATTAATTTTCCAAATAGTTATTATTAATAATTCAGTTTTATGAGTTCTTAGCTCCTTTTAATTATCAATGGGATCATTTTAAGAGTGAATAACTTGAGTAATTAAAATTATCTTAAGTTTTTTTTAACTTGGTCAGTGCTACCTCAGACAAATTTTTGTGTCTGTGTAGCTTTAAGACAAAATCCAGATTTGGCTTTACTTGTTATATTACATGATAGTTGGTTTGATGTTATTTAAAACTGTCTGAGATACTAAGTGCTTAGTAGGGTTTTGATTAGTAACTGGCAAACGTCGAAAGGCCTGGATATTTGGTTTGGATAAAACTTGATTAGTTTGGATGGCTATGCAGATTTTCACCAAAATCTCTGAGGGCCTTTTTCCAGGCCTTCCCTGTCTGAATATTTTATTTTTCATCCATCTCCCAAGAAACTGAGTTTCATGTTTTTAGGACCTCAATTTCCAGCCAAATTTTCTGGAAGCCTGCCTTTACAAAGACTGATAGATCATATGACCAGCTATTTTTTAGGACCTTCATATCTATCATAATTACTTATACAGAAAATTTTTCTTATTATCAGAATCATGGGCTTTTAGAACTATATGGTAAGCTTTAGATCATCCAACTAATTCTAGTTACATATGTTAGGAAAATGAGTTCTTTAAGTTCATATAGTTATGTAAGTTCAGTTGTTAAGTGGGATATGAGTAGTTCCAATAAGACTGTAGCAAGAAATAAATCAGGTAATATAGTAAAATATCTGGCCATCTTAGGCTATGCACACATACACATACACACACACATGCACACATACACCCACACAGACACGCACACCTCTCTCATCTTTCTTCTTTCTTTTCATATAAACTTAGTGGTTAGTGGATGAACATGAACTGGATTTTGCATCATGGGCCCTTTTTTGACCACAGTTCCTAAAACCATTTTCCTTATTTCTCCCCTGATCTATAACCATTACTTTTAGATTTTACCTAAAATGGAAAAGAAAAAAAGCCATATCATTTTTGTTTGTGTCGATTTAGAGTCACGCACATTCAAATATTTTAGACAAAATTGTTGTTACTATCTCTAAGTTAGCCATTCATGTATTCCAGATTCTCAAATGTATTATGGATGTCTTGTAACAATTTAAAAATTAATCATTAATGGGAAATAAATAGGAGGCATTCATTTATTTCCTTAGTTATTAGGAATCTTCAAGGAGATCCTTTGGACCTATTATGATTTAAGAATGTGACCAGTTTTTACAACCCTCTATTTTTTGTTTGTTTACTCAGTATTTTGTAGCCTACAGAATGAGTTATAGTAATTTATTAGTCCAGGAACTTTCGTATACATGTGTTTATGGCATACATTATCAGGTTTGATTATGGAATTTGAATAATTTGTGAGATACCTATTATTATTAGGACAATCTGGGAGCTGAAATTTATTGGTATTATGTTTTCAACATCACTAGTACCACCATCCTATTACATAAATAATTAACATTTTAGTCTCTGAAGGAGAATGATGTTGGCATTCTCTTGCACTATAATTTATCCATGAATGGGCAGCATGTATTAATAAGGAAAAGTAAGAAATTAGAAGTATTGATAATTTTATCATGAACTGAAAAACAGAAACATCTACTTTTTAAAGGGGTTTTAAACAAATATATTTGTTTTGCATTTGGTCAAGTTGCTTTTTTAAAAATGAAATTTATGTCAGGGAGGCATTTTTATTATCGGTCAATTTCATATGTAACCCAGAGAAGTTTATTAATGCTTAGATATATACAGATATTAAGTATACCAATCCAAGCAGTTTTAATCTATTTTATTCACAAGACTGAGGTCAAAGAAAATAAAAAAATGTATGTAATTCCAGCTATTTAATTATATAAATATTTTCAACTGGGTAGGTAGAAAAAATTTAAAAATATAATCTAAAATAAATATTGTAAACAAATTAACTTTTTACCTACTTTTCTGAAAAGACACTGTTTGGTTTCATATAAAAGTTACAAAAGAAAAACATCTTGGAGGCCAGGCATGGTGGCTCAGGCCTGTAATCCTAGCACTCTGGGAGTCAGAGGCGGGAGGATTGCTTGAGCTCAGTAGTTCAAAAGAAGACTGAGCAAGAGAGAGACCCCAACTCTACTAAAAATATAAAAATTAGCCAGGCATCATGGTAGTCTCAGCTACTCAGAAGGCTGAGGCAGGAGGATCGCTTGAGCGCAGGAGTTTGAGATTGCTGTGAGCTAGGGTGATGCCACAGCACTCTCAGGGCAACGAAGTGAGACTCTGTCTCAAAAAAAAAGTTGGGATATGCTGTTAGGCATTTTTTTTTTTTTTACTTTTTAAATATGTGACTTGTTTTTAAAAATCTATGCCTTTGAGCTCACTGATTCTTGATTATGTTTGACCAATTCTGCTGTTGATGTTCTCTATTGCATTCTTTTACTTTGTTCACTGTATTATTCATCTCTAGGATTTCTGTTTGTTTTTTAAAAATTATGTCAATCTCTCTGTTAAATTTCTCTGTTAAGTTTCTGAATTGTTTCGTGTGTTTTATTGAAGTGTTTTGCCCTTCCTTAAAACAGCTATCTTGAATTCTTTTTCTGAGAGATCACACATCTCCATCACTTTAGGGTCAGTCTCTGGTACCTTATTTTGTCCATTTAGTGGGGTCATATTTCTCTGAATTGTTCTTGATGCTTGTGGATGTCCAATGTTGTCTGCCCATTGAAGGATTAGGTATTTATTCCAGTCTTCACAGACTGGCTTTGTTCATGCCAATACTTTTTCAGTGGGCTTTCCAAAGATTCTAAGCTGACTGATTTGTATTCTCTGAGCTTGTGACCATAGCAGCTGTCTATGTGCTAGAAGTCACTCTAAGGCCAAGTTTGCCACAAGGGCTCCAAAGTTGGTATGGTTCTCGGACATGGATGAACCTAGGAAAGATGCAAGGTAAGTACCCGAGTTATGTGGGAAAGCTGGCCAGGGACCTGATCCTGGAAGCCTGTCTTGGTCACCCAGATGGAATTATATCCCAGAAGTACCCTGCAGAGGTGCAGTGATTCTCTGACTGTAGCAAGAAGGACTGGAACCAAAACTGGATCCCCTCAGGATCTGCTATGAGACAGAGGCTGGCAAGCCTATTTTGTTGACTCTGCCAGGCATGAATCTCCCTGCAGGACCCTGCACAGGTAGGATAGTTCCCTAACTGTACTAAGAAGGGCTGAAGCTAAAACTGGGTTATCTCAGAATCTTCTGTGGAGGCTGGTAGCCTATCTTGTTGGTTCAGATGTGTGTGTGTCTCCCAGCAGGTTGCTGCATAGACAGGCTAGGTCCCCTTAACTGAAGTGAGAGGGTCTGGACCTGAGACTGGATTGGACCCCGTTGGGATCTGCTGTGGGATGGAGGGTGGTGAGCCAGTCCTGTTGGCTCAGATGTGCATGTATCTCCAGCAGGTCCCTGCATAGGCAGGATAGGTGTCCAACTGCATTGGGAGGGGTTACAGCTGAGACTGGATGCTCTCAGGATTTGACATAGGATAAAGGCTGGAGAGCCCATCCCAGAGCCTCAGACTTCTGGGCTGTGAGATATGCCTGTGTATCCTTCTGGGTCCTTGTGTGAGCAGTTATAAGCTGAGACCTCAGCTGAAAGAGAGGCTAAAACCAAGCCAGAAGTCAACTTTCAGTCAACTGCCAAGACTGATGTTGGTGGGCAGCCTCTCTGCTGAGGCACTAACGTATGGAATTCCTCCTGGACTCCTTGGCATATTGTTTTGATTGCAGCCTTAAGGCCAAATGGAGCTGTAGCCAAGCCCTTTAGGAAACAGTCCTGTATCTAGGATTGAAATTGGGAGCATAACTGGTGGGTATGCTCCCTGGGAGCTAGTCTGTATTCTCAAACCCTCCTTCCTAGATCTGGGGCTCCACTGGGGTTTCAAAATCTCCTACGTGAATTTTGAGGATTTTGTGGAAAGAATTGTGTCTGTAGATGGATGCAGAATTCCTGGGATTCCTAGTTATGGGAGGACATGAGCAGATTACCTTCTATTCTACCATCCTTTTGACATCACTCATGCCATTGTTTTTATACTACTTGTGATTATTACATAGATAGACTCTGTTCAGGAAGATGTAGGTTGAAGGCTATTTGCAGGAAATAAAAGATCAGGAAATTAAAGGAGCTTCTACTTTAATTATGAAGATACCCATAATTTTGGATGTATAGAGCATTCAGAAAGATTTAAACATACGTTCAACTCTAATCAAAATTATGATTTTACTAAAAATATTATTTTTAAAAATCCATATGTTTTAACTTTGTTATATGAGACTAATGATATTTTGTTGAAAACTTATTAAATATTATTTAAAGTAAAACTTTTATTATGGAGTATATTAAAACTTTCTGGTCTTATGTGACTTCCTAAAATAATTCAAAATTTATTAACCTAATTTTACTATGGGGATATTTTACCAGAACCTTAATCTTTAATTTTCTAAAACAGATTTGAGAGATCAATGATGCTACTTACTGCCTGTAATTATATTTCAGCATGGTGAAGTTTGCCTCTTTGTGAGGTCAAGAGTAATATTTTTAAATCACTTTTCATGGAAATGTTATTGGATTATATTTTATTTGTTTTGTAAACTAGTAGCTTTTCCTCATAATAAGATGGTTTTATTTATTTTTATTTTTTTATTAGCGCCTGAAAATGGTTTTAATTTATTGAAGTACAGGAAGATATATGTTTGCCAGCATAAAAATGAGGAAATGCAAAGCCAGCCATCTGGGGCTCATTTGAATAGCAGTGTGCTCATAGAGGGTATATTAACAGTTAATGCCATCCAAAGTAACTTTGTCATTAGTTTTCTTGGCTCATCTATATTTAAATAGTGGCCAAACCAACTTTGTTTGTAGATGTATTAAAAAAATATGCTGTGGCTCATAATGAGACCAAATCTTTCATAGTGGTTCAATAATAATGCAGTAGTTTACAAGTTGAGATGCATTCTTTTAAGCTTCCCATCCTGACAAAGTTACCCTCTTTAAGCCAAAGAACATCTCTCTACTTACGATTGTGTGAAAACCATGCTCTTTGCACTTACATTCATAACAGTCAATGTTGAACAAATATATACATATTAAGCCATTCTCCATTATGTCAGTAATCTAGATAATAGCTGTGGGTATCTTTTTGAAGTTCTCTTAAATCATAAAGACACTTGAGAATGACACAGCAAATTGAATTAACTTTAACACAAAGTTTAAATACTATAAGGATTTCCTCTATTATAGATACAAGGGAGGAATCTGTCTACAAAGTGGATAATTTACAACTTTCACTGAAATTAAATAAAGCTTTTCAGCATTACCTGGGAATTTCTTAGAATTATAAAACATACCTAAATTAGGTAGAACAATATTAACTTATGATTCCCCATTTCTATTTTGACTTGAGTCTATATACAATACATGAGTAAAGTGAATAATTCAGCTAAAAATCCAAATGGCTGAGATAAAACATTTGGTATTCAGGAAAATGTTTCTATAAAAGTAATTCTTAAAAGCAGGGGACAAATCAAAATAATTTATGAAAAATGTAAATCTTCTCTATATACAAAAAGACTTTACCAAGTGCCATAAATGAGAACATGACCTTTGGAGAGAACAGATCTGGCTTTGAATTTCAACTTTGTATCTTCCTAGCAATATAACCTTGGACAATTTACTCTAAGGTAGGAATCATAAACTTAAATGCCTACTGTGACCTGTCAAAAGTGAAGTGAGTGAGGTTGGCAGGTCAAGGATTTGGTGATGTGGAGTATCTGTTCCTCATTTAAACTGAAAGCCACTTGTTTCCATGCTCACTGTTGTTAGATATTTTGATTTTTCAAGAGAACATGCATTTCTGTGTCTAATCCCTTATTTTTTAAATGTTGGCAGGTAATTAAAATATTTAAAAAATACTTCCTTGGCTGGAATTCATCCTGTGGGTATGTGACTTATACTTTCCATACTTTACAGAATGTGATGTATACTTTCAACTTTTATTTCCTCATAAGGAAGAAGGTCTTTGTGAGATTCAATAATGCCAAATTTGCTGATATATTGTAAGCCTTTAATAAAGGTATCAGTTCCCATTGACCTTTTCTAATCAATTTTCAACTTCCCTTCGTCTAGAGTGTAGAAATAGTCAATAGAAGTTGCATCTACTGTGCAGCTTTTAGCTTTTTTATTATTACAAAATTTGGATTTAGCTTTTGTATTTATTACATTGCATTCAGCTATTTAAAACTGTCAAATAGAAAGCAGAGCTTGTTAACTTTGAAAAATTATTTTCACAAGCAATCTACATGGATGGAAAAGACATGGTTGATATAATCACTTAAGTTACTTTGAAGGCCCATTAAGTATTCCTTGGCTGATAGATCTAATCCATGCAGGTAATCAAACAACCTAAATAGCTCTTTGTTACTTTCACATGTTATCTTGTACAAGTCTGTATAGCCTTATCACTAGGCTATAGAAAGAGCTTCTAAAGTGCTTAATTTTTTCATCTTAGAACTTATATGGAATAATGGAAATATGAGGTTTTAAGTCATATGGGTGTGGGTTTGAATCCTGCTCCCGTCATAGAATTAGTTGTATGCTTGTGGTGAAATTACTTATTTGTTTTTTTGTTTTCTCGTCTGTAAAAATGGGTATATTACTACTTATCTGGGAAGGCAGTATTGAGGGCTAAGTGAGATAAACTATGTAAAAGAGTCCTATAGATGTCAATTTTTCTTTATCTGTATCATTTCTACTTTTAGTAGAATAAAACTTCAATTTTAAACAATAACTGATTAGCTTCTTAGATAATTGAGCCCTATTTCTGTAAATATGACATAATACCACATCATGGTTTATCATTTGAATAGAAGTTTGAAAGGAGATGAACCTTTAATTCCAGAAATTTCATCTATGCCTATAGATTTTTGACTTACATATTATATTTGAGATTATTTGACCTATAAAGCAGCAAAATTTTCTAGGTTTGCTTTGATTTTTAAAGTAGACATTAAATATGTGTTGGATAAAGAAATAAAATATATTGCTAAAGTATAACACTTTTTAAAAATCTTGAGCATGTTAACAAACAAATCAAGGGATCATATAACTTAGTAAGTTCAGTCTTACAAAATACATTATTGTCTCACTTTTCCACTGAGAGACTCCTTTACTTTTTCCACTCTCCTACCAGTGACCATTACCTGATATGTAGCATAAACCATTACCTAGAACCCTTAACTGCTTACAGATATTAAGTATTCAGTAGGAAATAATTCCTGGATGCTACTGCAGTTCTGATCACATGAATGGATACGGAATAAGTCACACTTAGATGACCAACCATCTTTTTTAAGGGTAGTAGATTAATGTGAACATCACATTGTATTAGCCACGTAATGAACTCTACTATGGACATAATGTTTAATATCCAGATCCATATACATGGCAACACTTAGCCATTATTACAAATAAATGAAAAAAGTTAAAGAAATGCATGAAAGGAGAGACACCCAAAATGTTAATAGCAGGATGTGGAATTCAGGTGACTTTTACTTTTTTATATTTATGTGTGTATTTTAAAATTTTTATGGTAGGTAAATATTATACATATAATTAGATGAAACAATAAATAAAGCTACTTTCATTGATAAAAGAAATATGACCAAGAATAATTTTAGAAAAATGGATCATACTGTATTTTCTCTTTTTAGCATAAATGTAGTTAGTGCACTTTTACTTGAATTAAGCTATAGGAAAAAAAATGAAGTGGAACTTAAGAAATTTCCATACTAGTACATTTATATTTTTATTCAAATGATCTTAATTCCAAAAAGATGCAACTAAAAGTAAAAATAAAAGATTATGAAACTTAAAAAAATATGAACATGCAATATTCAAAGGAACTACTGGACAATGATTAGACTGTAACAGTGAATCACTATGTATGATAAATATAACTATGACTTACCTCTGCAGATCAAATAAATGAATTTCTTTTCAAATCAAAGGAATTTCTGATCTTCTCTTCAGAAATTTTCCTCATGAATACTATTCATAATATAAATTTTAGATCCAGTAACATTCTTTGTTACTATATTGTATTTCATTTCTTTCTTGCATTTTTCTTTATTATCTTTACTGTTCATTTGCTTCTTGGCACTCTTCTCCCTTAACTTTCATCACATAATAAATTACTAATCCTTTTTCTTTTACTTTAATCTGTTTTAGTCAGGCTGACTTCTTGACTGTCCTGCAAATGCACTCAAGTGCATTTTTATGTGACATCAAAGTTTTACTGTTTTTGATCATGATTTATGCTAAGATTTACAAAACAACAACAAAATTGAAAACTAAGACCATTAACGTTTAATTATAAAAATTGAAAAAAATATTTTAGGCCAGAAAATGAGTTAACATTCTAGAAATGTGTGACTACATTGGTAATTAATAAACTAGTAATAGATATTTAATATAATATTTGTCAAATAGACAAAAGAAGTTATATAAAAACCATGTCATAAAAGAGAGGTATGTTACCTTTCTTATATTGTTTTTGAGTAAATACAATGTAATATTACCATATAAGGGACCTTAGTATGGTACCCCTTTCATAGAAAAAAATGAGATAATGCAGAATAATTATCTGGTCTATTTGGCTTTAGGGTTTTTGTGGCTTTTGCCCTTGATATTAGATTTGAAGATAATACTAGATTTGAGCATGTCAGTAAGAAAAACATCTACACCCTCATTCTTGGAAACAGAGATAACTGTGGCATTTTAAGAGGTGGATTCAGATGGAATCAATAACAACAGTAAATTTTTAATTATTTCAAATTTAGTATTACTCCCAGATATACTTTTAATTCACATTCATGATGTTTGTATTCCTTTTTGGTCTTTCCTTAGTTATATTTAATCATTATGCTTCTCCATTTGTTGCTTCTGACAGGAGACATTTATGATCTAGTTCTGATTTTTAGTGCATACTACACTCTTTAGAAAGGTTGGATTAAGGTGTCTTCTATTTTCTCTTTTTATACCTCCTGAAGTTTACTGTTTTAGAAGGTTTTGCAGCTAGGGATCTAATAATAAGTCACCTTGTTTATGAATAAAGTTTAACAAATGTTGACTGGTAATAATAATCTATTAGTTTTATTAACAATAAAATGTAGAGTGTATATATCTATATCATAGATTCTCACTGAATTGGGAATGATATAGACCTGAGATTCTTGCAATTATATTTATTAATGTGTCAAGTAATAAAAGTCCTAGAGTGGAGAATATATTACTTGATTCCATAAGAAGGACAAATTGAAGCAAACAATTTTGTATAGTCTAAAACATTTGTCATTAATATACATTATAATAATTTTTAAAAACCTGTCAACCCAAAAGAACAAAAGTCACTCTATAAAAAAGACACCTGCACTCGAATGTTTA